>VYXH01006307.1:1053675-1111175 GCA_013397275.1 Burhinus bistriatus | reverse complement strand
TTAAAACCTGTCTGTTCCTATACAGCGCTCTACAATGTTATACTTCACAGTATTTGTTTTCATAAGTCTGCACAGAGGCCAAAGCTGCAATATACTTATGAAGAATATTTAATAAAAGAGAACTTGAGTATCCTTGAGAGCTAGGTTCTGCCTCACAGATGTGACCTGCATTGTGGGGCTGTGTTGCATCACACTGCAAGGTTAAATTAAAGTTGGCCTTCTGCCTCACTGTTGCCAGTTAAGGTGATTCTATCATGGGGATTTTATTGTACGTCTCATGATATTTCATATTTTTCTTAATCCTTGGCTCCTGAAGTCATACAATTCACTGGGGCTTAGTGTTTTCATTAAAAGGAAAAAAGTTTCTAGTCCTTACAGTGTAGAAGACAGCGTGAAGACTGCAAGCCTGAGAATACCCTCACAGCTGGGTGAATGAAAAGTAGCCTCATTTTGTATTTGTTTGTTATTTACATCCCATAAATTTTAAGCTTAACTCATAAATTTGGATCCCTGATTGATGATTTTTGAACTTCTATCATCTTTTGCTGATTGTGATAATCTACAATAATTCACAGGATGGCAAATTGTACTGTAGTTTATCATGACTATTGCAGTAATATATATGTATGCTACTTTGAATATACGGATATGTAAAATATAAGACCAGAGGACTTGGGTATCTATGGGCTTACACGGACTGGACACACACACAAAGAGAGAGAGAAAGAGATTGCTTCAGAAAAATAAGGGCTGTTTTCCAGTAACACTGATCATTATCAGGGGTTCCTGCCTCATGATCACAAGAGCAGCTACAGAGTATGTAAGTGCCTTCAGGAGTCTGCTGGTGAGTGATGGCATTAATAAGAAAAATTTCCAAAGACTGAAAACTAGTGTCTTCACTGATCTACATTTGTAGTAGAATATCATCTGAAAAAAAATAATCTGTTGAGAGATTACTTCCAAAAAGTGCAGAGTAGACCTCTCTATCGTGTCTCAGTGACATCTTTACTTTAATTCTCCACATAAGGACAAAATACAGTGACATCATTAAAAATTTTCTGCTTATGATGGCGGCAGAAACAGTCTACTAATGAGTTTGTTATAGAAATCCCCATAATAGTCCCCATTGAAAATTTACCCCACTTCAGGGAAATGCCAGAAAGATCGAAGACTATGGCTACATCATGTTGGCCACAGCCAGCTGCCAACTCTATCACATTTGACCACTGAAAGTACTTTCAGCCAGTGGCATATCAGTTGTACACTCCAGTCATACATTACACTTACGACATCTCCTTCCCGCCAGGGTTATTTAATCCAATCTGGTCCTATTCCACTTGTCCCATTTACTGCTCTCGTTCCCTTCTAGGTCATGTTACCCACGCATTGCAGCTTTGTGTTGCGTCTATCTTTTCCTTCTTTGGTCAGGAACATGTTACTCAGGCACTCCAGCTAATTTTTCCTCATATTTGCCTGCTATAATGAAGATACTTCACTCATAAAATACACACTAGCTGTCACTCTATTCCTCTGTGGAGGACATGTCACCCATGATAGCTAAGCCAGCTGTCATTCATGCACAGCACTTCCAACCTTATATCTAGGGCATGTCACTCATACACTTCAGCTGTCCCTTACACCAGATGTCCTTTAAATCTAGCACACCATTCCTCTATCTACTACATGGTTGTGTTCATTACAGCTGTCCCTTTTCCCTATCACTTTCCTCTCCTGTTTAGTAAATGTCATTCAATCGTACACTCCATCTGTCTTCTTCACTAAGTAATCGCTTTTCTTTCTATATACTATCTCCCTTAAAAACTCTATTTTACTTGTACATTATGGCTGCCTGTTGTATCTAGCACTTTGGGATAGATTTGCAAGAGTGATTTAGAGGCCTTAATGAGTGTCTAAGCATGTAGTTTGATGCTTAGTCATCATTAGCACATAAAATTCCCTCAATTCAGCAGATGTCTATGATAAAATTTTCTCCAGTGAAGCCCTTTAGGTACCCAAGTTTCAATAGGTGTGTATAAGCAAAACGTCTCTTGCCTAGGCAGTGCGGAATTTCTTGAAGCTCCAGTTCATGCTCGGGTTCATAAGAGATTCACAAATCATGTGCTACTCCACCTTTTTTACTTGACAGATCCATCACAATAACCATTTTCAGAGCATGCCTATCTGACAAAAGGCAGCAAGATTCTCCTTCCCCTTCACTGAGAGACTGGAAATTATAGATTTAAATCAGGCATATATTTAAATGTTTCTTCCTTTTTTACCTTCTTCAAGCTGTGATTTAACATGCGATCTTTCCTGCAGTGGAAGAGTACCCTAACCAAGGGATGATATCGACTTTTTAAATATTCTCTCTAATTTAATCCCCCACCTTGGGGTTTTTAATAGAACAGCAACTGCAAGTGATAGGGTGAGATGTGAACTTCTGACTTGCAGATAGCTTTGTGGTCATATCTCTCATGAAGAACATAAGGTCAGATGAAAATAGGTTTTGAGAACAGGTCTCTTGGCTGCATGCCCTCATCATCAAGTGATGCTAGACTGGGGCATTGTATTTTGTTTATGTTCTTTTACCTCTTTGTGAAAAAGAAATTACATCATTTAAGTACTTCGCTGCAGGAGACAGTTCACAGCTAAGAAAGTTGCGAGCAAACAGACAACTTATGAAAAGGGAAAGTCCCTTCAGCTCCACTTCTCACTGTTTCCTACCATCTAGCTTCTGGTTCAGTTTTCTTCCATTGGCATATAGTGTAAAGTGGCTTGAGGAATAAGCTGGTAGTTTGCTTGAAAATTAGATATCACAGTGTTAAGGTCTTCTCGAGAATTTAACGCTTCATCTGTGGTGTGAAATGCATAGCACCAGGGAGGCTGGAAATAAAGAATAATGGTTTGATATACCATAATTTCAAGTAACTTCAGCTTCTATATTGATGATCCATTGAATCCTTAGCTGTACGTTTCTTTGTCCACAACTCATCCTTTGAGTTGCGGCTGTGGTTCAGGTCTTTTGTTCACCAAATTGGAACTCCATTTAGGTACTTACATGGGATCATCCTGGCCTTCAAGACCCTTGATCAAAACCTCGTTCCTAAAGTCTTGTTTTTCAAATATCTCCTCTCATCTCATTTCTTCAAGTTTTCCTAACTTTTTTAAATGTTATTTAAAAAAACCCCACAACCTTCTTTATTGGAGTATTGGGCAGAAGTTGCAGTGTTTTGACTAAGGGCTGCAGAGTGACCTCTGTGGGAGCAGGCCACAAACTGCCTTGTGTTGTCCACAGCTGGGTCCAACTGCCTTGAAACAAGTGTTAGCACTCCATCATGTGCCGAAACTTCAGCCAGTTACGGGAGCCTCTGTTACAGTTACAGTTACATGATGTCTCTGCTAAAACATGTTTAAGAAATAGCACCTGCTGCTGTGGGGAAGAAGAAATGGAGGAGGCGCATGCAAGGAGACATTGGTGGAAACACAGCTCAAGATGGACTCTTGGAAGGAGGAGCTCTGTACCAGAGGATGTCAACTCTGACGGACTGAGGCCCACAGCTAATTCATGCCATGGCAGGGAAACCCCTGAGAGATTCCAGCTATGGGTGACCTCTGCTGGGGCAGGGACAGCCCTGAGGGACTGCAGCTGTGAGCAGCCCATGCTGGAGCAGAACAGCATCAGTAAGAAGCAAGGATCTGCTGAAAACCATTACACAGTGCCCCCAACCTTCTCTGCCCCTCAACAGCTCACCAAGAGAATTGAGATATAGACTAAATGTAACCCACAGAGAAAATAAGAGGAGCTGAGGCTAGCAAGGGAGGAGGAAGAGTGACTGAAGATGAGCCTGCTGAAAGGGAAGGGAAGGTGTTTACTTAAGTGTTTCTTTATTTGTTTATGCTGGTTTTTTTTTCTCAATATCCAATTCAATAATGCATAGTTTGTGTTTCTTGTCAATAAATTAATTAAGGTTCCCTGAGTCAAGGCTGTTTTTCCTATGAAAAATATTAATGATATATTTCTGTGGCAAAGACAAGTCCACAATAAAAACAGGGAATGAAGGTCAATCTTTCCCTTCTTTAAGGCGAAGTATCCTTCTACATGAAATATGTCATCAATTAGTAAGAAGTTACTAAGGCATTTAGTACAACCAAGATATGGGTTCCTCTGGGCCATTTGCAGTTGCAGAACATTATATGCTTAAAAACAATCATTAAAAAAAGCACATGTGCTATTAGATAGTAATAAACCTGTATCAGTGGGAAAGTATCTTGTGAAATGCTCTGATAAATGTAGATGCCTATGTTCTTCCTGAAATTAAACATTCCCTTGATTGCTTCATGCACCTCAACGTTTCTCAGTGTCATCTACTGATTTCTATAAAGTATAACCCGTATGGAATTCATGGGCTTTCCTGTTGACAGAACTACTTTTGAGGATTTGAGTTTAGATTGCTAGTTCTCAGCTCTGATTTTTCCAAGATGAAGTTTCCTGCCATACAGAGGCCAGTGCCTGTCCTAGTAAGGGTTTATTTTGACATCTGAAGCAATGAAACATCTTTACACTTGCTTACTGTTTGTAGCTGAATGTGTGTCTTCATGAATAAACCTTCACTTATAACACAGAACAAAAATTTATCCTACAAAAATTGCTTCAAGGTTTTCCAGCGAAAGCACTTGCTGTGTAATCAGGTTCCAAAAATTCCTCAGTGAACACCTAAGAACTGGGTGGTGTCATACCTCTTAACATCCTCATAAATGGGTAACATCAGAATTATTTCACTGAATGTGTTTATAGAGAACAAGGTCGTCTACACCTGGGGCAGGCTCTCAGAGGTGCTGACAACACTACTGAAGCTGATGGCCTTAAAAGCAAATACACATGGTTTTAGTTTATGTCTGCCTGTAACTTACTAAATATATTTACAGGCTCAGTCTTGCAACCTGCTGCGTGAATACAATTGTATCCATGTGTGGACTATGGCAAAGCAGAGAAGACAGATGATCTTCCTTACATGGACTTTTCCCAAATACACACTAAGCAATTAGAGATGAAAAACCATTGCCCCCGTGTTTGTCTTTTCCTCACACTGAAGGTCATTGCGCTCTCTGCTGTTGATGTGCAGGGGTTATGAACTTTGGCTGGCCATCCCTCACAGGGAGGAATGTACATGTCTCACAGTGATTTTTGCAGTATTGCTTCATGGATTCCATTTGTCACCACCAGAGATGACTACCTTCTTGGAGCACGCTCCCTGTTGACTGAAACCAGAAGTGAGCTCCGCTTATGTCAGGAGCTGCTAAGATAGTCCTTGTCAACAAATCAAAACACTTGGTCATTGTCCCAAAGTTTCAGCCTTGTTTCAGTAAAGTTTCCCTGCCTGGCACCTCTGCCAAATTAATGAATTGACCACATACCAACTTTTGACATGAGCTTGAGCCTGTTGAGAAGGGCTGTTTCCTCATTTGTATTATACCAAGCACAGCAAGGCCCCTGTCCTGACCGGGGCTAGATAATTTGAAAGGGTAAAAACAGTCACAAGCTTTGTCAATACTAGTAAAATTATGCAGGTTGTAATTGTAGGGCCAGTACTTGACCCTGCAAGTTGCAGTTCACTAATTTGTCCACCTTTGATAATGGTGTCTCTTAATGTGTCCTGTAATAATTTCTCTGCTTCCTAGATACTATTAAACAAGATTAAGTAAGATGCATCTGAACATTTAGAAATAGTGCACCTGAATATCTTCAGAATCACAGAATCACAGAATGGTAGGGGTTGGAAGGGACTGTCAGAGACCACCTAGTCCAACCCGCTTGCCAAAGCAGGTTCACCTAGAGCAGGTTGGACAGGAATGCATCCAGGCAGGTTTTTAATATCTCCAGAGGAGGAGACTCCACAACCTTTCTGGGCAGCCTGTTCCAGTGCTCTGCCACCCTCAAAGCAAAGAAGTTTTTCCTCATATTCAGAGGGAATTTCCTGTGTTTCAGCTTGTGCCCGTTGCTCCTTGTTCTATCGCCAGACACCACTGAAAAGAGTCTGGCCCCATCTTCTTGACATCCACCCTTTAGATATTTATAAACATTGATGAGATCCTCTCTGAGCCTTCTCTTCTTCAGGCTAAACAGACCCAGGTCTCAGCCTTTCCTTAAAAGAGAGGTGCTCCATTCCCTTGATCATCTTTGTAGCCCTCCACTGGACCCTCTCCAGTAATTCCCTGTCCTTCTTGAACTGGAGGGCCCAGAGCTGGACACAGTACTCCAGACGCAGCCTCACCAGGACAGAGTAGAGGCAAAGGATTGCCTCCTTTGACCTGATGACCACAGTCTTTTTAAGGCACCCTAGGATGCCATGGACCTTCTTGGCCACAACGGCACATTGCTGGCTCATGGTCAACTTGTACACCAGGACTCTTAGGTTTCTCTCTGCAGAACTGCTTTCCAGCAGGTCAGCCCCTAACCTGGACTGGTGCATGGGGTTATTCCTCTCCAAGTGCAGTACCTTACACTTGCCCTTGTTGAACTACATTACCTTTCTCTCTGCCCAACTCTTCAGCCTGTCCAGGTTTCGCTGTATGGCAGCACAGCCTTCCGGTGTGTCAGCCACTCCTCCCAGTTTTGTGTCATCAGCAAACTTGCTGATGGTACCCTCTGTTCCCTCATCCATGTCATTGATGAATATGTTGAATAAGACTGGACTCCGTTCTGACCCCTGGGGAACTATCTGAAGGACTTCGTGAACTTCTGCAGGTAACGTTCATCAAGCTAGGGATTCAGAGACTAAAAATAACCGTATACGACAGGAAGGAAGAAATGGGAAAATTCTGGCCAATTAATTTTGCGTAGGTTCTAGGCATAATATTCATGCATACAAGGGAATCAATATCTGAATATTTAGGAAGATTCCAATGAATAATTAAAATTAAGCTTATTAAAAATAGTCAATGCTTAAAAAAAATCTAATCACTTTCTATGTTGTAATTACTGACACAGATCTCATCATTTATCCATGTATATGGAGTCTTTGGTCCATATGGAATGGTGCTGGAGTCCAAGGGGCTCTGCCTGAACAAAGGTTCAGTCAACATGGAGCAAATCATAGGAAAGAAACCTGCACAAATAGGGTGGAATACCATGGATAATGGACCGGAATAAGACATTACACAAAGTGCTACCTAATACAGATTTACTGACTTGGAGATAAATACTCATTAAAAGTGATAGATTTCAAATAGGTTGACAAAAGGGAGAAGGAAGTAATTACTAGGGTAAGGCTCCTCAGGGGAGACCATTATCTAGGAGTGCCAGGCATCATCACTATGGTCACTACTGGAATCCATCTTATTTCTAGTGACAACTTTGTTATCTCAGCCATGGAAAGTACAGAAGATTCACTAATTGTGCTTGGTCACCAAAGGCAAATTTTTAAAGGGATTAAAGAAACTGGTCTTGTCCATCATACAGATATTTTCGAAGTTAAAGGTGACATGCCAACCAGTGCTTCTCCCTTGCCACCACTGTTGCAGCACCAAAGTACTTATAAACACATTTCTGCCAAGAGGATTTTCAAAGTATTGATTCTGTGTTTCTGTGTTCAGACAAAATATTGATGGTGGCTAACAATTTGCTCGTACCTCTATTTCAATTTGAAATTCAGGAAACTCATGAGTGGAATTTTTTTAAAATACAGGGAAGAGTGTCCTTTTGGACTCAGTACTGCAGATATGCTGTATTACAACCTGCTTGCAACCTGGTATCTGTCAAATTCCCAAGGAAAGAGCTAGGTACTGGAATACAGATATGTTTGAGCAGTACAGCACCTATTCAGAAGCAAGTTACTGGCTCTTGGCAGTAAAAGGCAAGTGTGACAGAAGTATCAGGTTTCTGAAGCGCATAGATCCAAAAAAACAGGTAAGCACCTAAAGTGTGATTTGTGAAGAATTTAGGCATTTACCTCCAAAGTTAGAACTATTAAAAATTGTTAGTTTTGAAAGTGATTAGACTGCTAGGTGTTAGTCCGAAAATTCATGTTTATACCTCAAGTATTCTAATTGTCCATGTGCACAGCTGTGGCCAGCTTAGGTGGACTAAATATGCTGGTCCATACTGCTGATCTAAAATTCAAAATTAATGAATAACTCCCTGTTGGCCTAATTCACAGCAGGCCTTGAAAATATTTGCCCATAACAAAAATGCACAGTGACCATAGATATTTTCTATGAAAAATATGGACAGTGGAGGGGAGCTGAGATCAGAGGAGAATTAACTGTTATAGGCACAAGGAGGTGTACATAAAAGGCTAATAGCTGCACTACAATCTGCAGTCCTGCTCTCACAAGAAATCACTGTATAAGTTTGATACCCAATGGAAAATTGTGCTTTGGGCAAGGAAGAGAACTTCAGGCTGTGACTGGCAGTCTCACATAAGCTCTAGACTCAGTGCCTAAGCTGAAAAGGGGGACGCACTCCAAAGAGAACCATATTTCCTATTAGCTGACTTAAGTTTGGTCCCTTGCTGTTTCTTGGTCCTTCTGTTCCTCAGTAGTCCTGCAGTTGTGGATATTATTTTTAGTGTCTAACTCTGAATTCAGGCACTAAATGTGGACTTAGGAGATCACTTCATAAAGGATAGGTATGGGATTGGTGCTCAATGCCATGCTCAATGGAAGGAGCATGTGAGAGAACATGATTGAGTCATTGCAGCTGAAATGGCAACAGTCACAATTGACACTGACATAGTTCTCACTAAAGTTTAAACCACTTTGAATTACTTTGTGATTTGAGCTAAACTGAATGGTTACTATACCTTACTTAAGTAACAGTAACATATTATGTCTTAAAAATGCATTTGTGTTTGGTTTTTTTGTCCATTTTTCAGTCCCTTTGGGCAGCTGAAGTAGGTACTGCTTAACCTAAAGCCTTCAAAATGTCAGCTGTGAAGAAAGTGTATCTATATAGAGGGTATGAGCCATAGGGGTACTTGGATTTTGTAAGGCTCCGTAACTCAATGTCTAAGTGCTATCCAGCTCTATGAAGAGTTTGATTAACAAAGCTCCACATATCATATCAGTGCATGTGCAGGAAGACACTTCTAAATGTAGGCAAATGTATAGGATGCTGAAAGAACAGATAGAGGGGACCTGTGGGGATCATTCAGTAATGTAACCATGTCTGCAAAGTACCCAATTGCCATTGCAGATGTCACTTCTGGGCACTTTTCTGTTTAGCACTCAGAGTTAAATCCTCACAGGAGGCTGATGTTCCACATTGCAGCTCATAGCCTTTTAAGTACTCTGTTACATATACTGAAATATTGGGCTCCAAGTTAAGGATCCAGAGCTTCAATGTAGACTGGTGCTGAAATAGCTGTAGACAGCATGCTGGGTAGAAAGCTATTCTAATTTAAAAATGAAATGGAAAATGGATTGTAAGGATGTAAGTTCTTCTAAGTATATCTAGCAGCCAGCCTTTGCATCCATGAAGAAATTTACAGGTGATAACCTCAGCAGCTTGAGTCTTAAGTGCTAAACCTTAGCAAGCAATCTGAGAATTCAACTTGGAGTTAGGTACCTACAGTGGCAGTTAGTGCCAGTGTCCTCGTGAATCTAGGTCTGAGTCCCTGCAAGAGTGTTGGCTTAATCCAAAACACATCTCGAGTGATTTTCATTGGCCAGTTCAGCTCCAAACATGAAAATTTTCAGCAATCCTATTTACCATGCAACATAGAAGGTTTGGCTGTTTAACTCACAGAATCACAGAATGGTAAGGGTTGGAAGGGACCGTGGGAGATCATCTAGTCCAACCACCCCTGCCAGAGCAGGGACACCTAGACCAGGTTGCACGGGATGGCGTCCAGGGGTGTTTTGAATATCTCCAGAGTTGGAGACTCCACCACCTCTCTGCGCAGTCTGTTCCAGTGCTCTGCCACCCTCAAAGTAAAGAAGTTCCTCTTCAGGTTTAAATGGAACTTCCTATGTTCAAGTTTGTGCCCATTACCTCTTCTCCTATCACTGGGTACCACTGAAAAAAGACTGGTCCCATCCTCCCAGCACNCCTGCTTGCCACACTCCTCTTGATGCACCCCAGGATGCCATTGGCCTTCTTGGCCACTAGGGCACATTGCTGCTTCATGGTCAACTTCTTGTCAACCAGCACTCCCAGGCCCCTCTCTGCAGAGCTGCTTTCCAGCCCATCAAACCCTAAACTGTACTGGTGCATGGGGTTATTCCTCCCCAGGTGCAGTACCTTACACTTGCCCTTGTTGAACTTCATGAGGTTTCTCTCTGCCCGACTCTCCAGCCTGTCCAGGTCACGCTGAATGACAGCACAGCCTTCCTGTGTGTCAGCCACCCTTCCCAGCATTGTGTCATCAGCAAACTTGCTGATGGTACACTCTGTCCCTTCATCCAGGTCATTGATGAGTATGTTGAACAGGACTGGACCCAGTACTGACCCCTGGGGAACACCACTTGTCACAGACCTCCAACTAGACTCTGTGCCACTAATCACAACCCTCTGAGCCTTATCTGCCAGCCAGTTTTCAATCTACCTCACTGTCCATTCATCCAACCCACACTTCCTAAGCTTGCAATTTCCGCATGCAAATTTCCACTCACAGCTGCAATTTCCATCATGCAAAAAGTAGTTTCCACATGAAAGCAGCAAGGACTGTATTTATTTGCAATCAAGTCTTAAATTATATCTTGCAAGCCCAAAGGTGGAAACTAAAGGCAGAAGGTGAGCAAGAGTCAGGTTTAAAGTAGCGTAAGTGTTCAGCTTCTTTACGACGCAAATACTCTTCAATTCTAGTGAGCACTTCTTGTGCTAATTAGTGTGGAGCAACAAGCGGGGCATGAACTGGGGAGCTGGAACAGCCATGAAACCAAAAAGGAGTAAATAGTTGACGTCTGTTTCAAATGTCAGCACAATACAGATAACGTAGGGCCAATATGTCTGAAGCAAAGTTTCATTTGAGAGTGAATATAGTCATCAATCAAAGGAGACTACAAAAAAAGTAGGTGACAGCTATCTGAAAAGTATCAAATCTTAGAAAGGACAAGTGACAAATATACATAACAAGCATCACAAGAATTAATAAATAGGTTGGTTGTAAATGGATTTGTGTCTTGTGGTTGATTGATAATTCTTAACAGAATTATACTAAGATTACAGCATAAACTCATGCCTTATTACACCATAGGGAATCCACAGGGAAGAATTGCCATTAAGAAAATTAGGCATTGGAAAAACTTCATTCATGGGTTTTGCCTTATTGAATACTAGGGAATCTGTGTGAGAGAGAAACCACCAATGCAGACTAGGTTCTCTGGTGTCTAATAAAACTGTACTCTCTTACTTATAAAGCTCCCTTCTCTGTGAAGATAGTAACTCTCTCCATCTTTTCTACCCAATCATTTGTTTTCATCAGTCGTATAGAAATCACATACTTCTCATGATTCTACTCCTTTCTCTAATGTGGCTGAAACTGAAATTGCCAGCAGATTAGAGAATTACGGGAGAGGAGCAGACAGGCAGAGGAGAGCAGACATGTGGAACCTGATGGGATAGCATCCATTCCTCAGAAATCCAGGTAAAAAAATACTAGAATCAAATTAACGTAATCTATGGAGAGGTTTACCTGTTTGTAACTTTCTGGAAACCACTTAAGGATTGGATGGAGTATTCTATATATACTACCTAGGTTTTTCCACTCTCTGTGGTCTTTCAGATAAATATTAGCCTGAGAGATGGAGCATTAGTTGTACTAAATTCAAAACTATTTACAATTTTTAAAAAAGGTTGAGAGATGTTCAGGGTTTGTGTGGCAAGGTTTTGGTAGTAGGAGGGCTAAAGGGGTGGCTTCTGTGCAAAGCCACTACAAGCTTCCCCTATGTCCAATAGAGCCAGTACCAGCCAGCTCCTTGACAGACCCACCGCTGGCCAAGGCCGAGCCCAGCAGTGATGATGGTAGCGTTTCTGTGATAACATGTATAAGAAAGGGAAAAAAACCTGCTGCACGACAACAGCAGCAGAGACAGGAGTGAGAATATGTGAGAGAAACAACTCTGCAGACACCAAGATCAGTGAAGGAGGGGGAGGACGTGCACCAGGCACAGGAGCAGAGATTCCCCTGCAGCCAGTGGTGAAGACCATGGTGAGGCAGGCTGTCCCCCTGCAGCCCACAGAGGTTAATGATGGAGCAGATATCCACTTGCAGCCTGTGGAGGATGCCAGACCAGAGCGAGTGGATGCCCAAAGGAGGCTGTGACCCTGTGGAGAACCCATGCGGGAGCAGGGTCGTGGCAGAACCTGTGGACCCATGGAGAGAGGAGCCCATGCTGGAGCATGTTTTCTGACAGGACTTGTAACCCTGTGGGGGACCCATGCTGGAGCAGTCTGTTCCTGAAGGACTGCACCCCATGGAAGAGACACACCCTGGAGCAGTTCTTGAACTACAGCACATGGGAAGGACTCACGTTGGAGAAGTTTGTGAAGGACTGTCTCCCATGGGAGGCACCCTACGCTGGCGCAGGGGAAGAGCGTGAGGAGTCCTCCTCCTGAAGAGGAAGGAGCAGCAGAGAAAACGTGCGATGAACTGACCACAACCCATGATCCCTGTCCCCCTGCACCGCTCATGAGGGGAAGAGGTAGAGAAAATCGTGAGTGGAGATGAGCCCAGGAAGAAGAGAGGGGTGGGGAGGAAGGTGTTTTAAGATTTAGGTTTTATTTCTCATTACTCTACTCTGATTTGATTGGCAATAGATCAAATTAATGTTCGTGACTTGAGTCTGTTTTGCCCATGACAATAATTGCTGAGTGATCTCCCTGTCCTTATCTCAACCCACGAGCCTTTCATTGTATTTTTCCTCCCCTGTCCAGCTGAGGACGGGAGTGATAAAGCAGCTTGCTGGGCATCTGGCATCCAGCCAAGGCCAACCCACCACAGGAGGAAGATTGCAGAAATTTTTCATGTAAAAGTAAACAAATCTACATGTGAAATGCAAACATATGGTGCAAAGAATGGCAGCAAGAGCATGACACTGGCCAAAAGTTTTAAGTGAAGAGATGAGCAGTCTACATTTATATAGTTGAGAACAGGGAAGATTAATGCAGGACATAATACCAGTCTATAAATACCTTCAAAGAAAGATTATAAAGAAGGGATGTAGGTACTCACAACATAAAGATATAGGTAGGATAAAAAAAAATGACCTGAAAATAAGGCTGAAGATGTTTAGCTGAATGTTAGGACAAGGCTGCGATCTGTAAATGAAAAGGGGGCATCAAAAAATGAGTTAAAGTTGGCTTATGTTTGAAGTTCTGTAAGTAGAAATATTATCTAATGAACTAGAAAAACAAAAGGATTCCATGTATGAAATGGCCATGTGAAATAAAAGCAAGGAGGGAGGCAATACTGAGAAGGCAATGAGAGCTGGTGGTTTCTAGCACTGAAGTTAAAAATCTGTGTCAGGCTGTGGAGTCTTTTCAGTAAGGCTAAGTATTGAACAGATATGATTTTTTCAGCAGAAATTCATTATATTTGGAACTAAACATGTATTCATTGCCATGACATAGCCAGGGTAAATTCCTGCCAGTTTGAGAAGGAAAACCTGCCTAGGAGAACATTAATCCTGTAATTAGTTAGCTAAAACAGGGAAGTGAGAACTCCGGTTTCTGAAATCTGTTCCCTTAGCAATCATGGAAAGAAAAACCCGCAATCCAAACCCCAAATCAAAACACAGAGCAGAAATAGGTTTGTTAATATGTAAGATACAGTCAGTATCAGTTGTATTTGAAAAAGAAAAAGTGGATTTTGCTAGCAGCCTAACCATGTCAGAGAACATTAGGAGCGTCAGACTAGGCTCAAAAAGGCATTCTTGGCACAGCTCAGAATTTAAGTGGGGAAGACTCAAATGCACATACTTCAAGCTGATGAGGGAAGAGTGAACTGTAGTTTACAAGCCATTAATTTCATTCAACTTCAGGTGTATAAATCTAGGTGCGCTCCTAGAGCACGTATTCTGATTTCTTTTCATTGGAATGGAATGCAGCTTGCATATTCCAAAGCCACCCCATGATGCCAACCAAAGTGCACTGAGTGGGGATAACTGTAAGGTTATCTTCAAAAATGCACTCCCGTTTTGGACTAAAAGACTTGTGTAGCCACAGCCTTACGTAGCTATCTTAGATACCTCAGATATCTAACTTTTGGGTATGTTAACATTGAAATATATCATGCTGAATAAGGCAGACCAGCACTTAGGGAGGAGGCAGGAGCATTGCAGCTGTGCAGGGCAAAGTGGCTCTGGGCACACACATTGGACAAACGCTGGTGTCTAGGGAACGTCAAAACCCTAAAGGAGATACCTGGTGAGTTTAGATATCTGCAAATTTCTTAGCAAGGTTTGGTTCTATCGTGTTCTTTTAAACTACAAATTTGAATGTGAATATTTCTTTCAGTGCCATTGTAGGCATTGGATATAATTTCTGCATCTGAAGGTTAGCTTCACAATTACTTTTATTCACATACCTCAGACTGGTTTACACAAGCATTTGACACTTTGTATTTGGATAGGTTCTTTATTAGTTTAAAATCCAAGACCCACTGATACTTAGGTACACTCATAAAGCCTTTACGGTTTCCTAAAATTGGCTTGAAAACATTGTTTTAAATAATGTTTCTTTTCCAGAGCTGGTTTGACCCAAGAACATTTCTGCCCGGTCTCTGAAAAAGCACACTACATGACACTCACTCATGCAGATGCACATGAGCAACAGTCATTTTCATGTATATTCTTATTTGTAGATAAGCCTTTGGCAAGTATGTCTCCTGTCAACTAATTAGCAAAAATGCTATAGCAATGTCACTGTCTCAAGCTTGTTGTTGACAGTAGAAACAATAAAAAAAGAACTGATTATGGCAGTTGGTAGCCCATGATTTGGAAACACTGCAGTTTAATTGATTCAGCTACACATCTCGGTGAATTCAGAGCTGAAGCATGGAGGATTTTTCTCTTTGGCTGAATATTTATCAGCTTGTATAACTTTGAAGGTGTAGAAGAACTAAACTACTAACAGATAAGAATCAATTATTGAATTAGGCATGTCCTGCATGAGTGGTTATGGTCTCAAATGTTGCAAAAATATATCTAAGAGGAACCAGTTTTACCTGTGATATCTCTATAGTACAACATACCTACCCTAGCAATTGCTAGTCTCCTCTTCAGGTCCCAATCATTATATTACATTCTCCCCAATCTTCTAACTCTTTGCATCTCCATTCCATACTGAAATTTGTTTGGAGAGAATGAAATAAAGAGATTTTATTGCAAATAGGCAAGAAGTCATTTTATGGCAACCAGAGGCTTCTGAAATTACAGATTAATAAAGAAGGTCTGTATTTTAACATGAAAGGTATCAGAGGCTTTTTTCTCTGAGAAACGTAAGGAAATCAAAAATACCATACTTCTTGGGAAAATTTTGTAATGTGTTTGAACATTTATTTCAACATAACAGTCCCACAGAACAAGCAGTGGTCTTGTGGTTAGAGCGGAGAAAGATGCCACCTGGGTTTCATTTGCAACTGTGCTACTGACTTGCTTTGACACCTTGAACAAGGCATTTAACATCACTATGGCTCAGTTGTAAATGATAATTAATTACAGTTGTGTCCAAAAGCTCCAGTCAGGATGAGGCCCAAACACGCCTGCTACCGTACAAACCAGGTCTGACAGTGTCCCTGCCCTGAAGAATCTAATTTAAAACAAGATGCAGCAAGCAAATCTGACACAAAAAGAAAGAAGGGAATAGACAAGAGGAGGGTAATGAGGTTACTTAGGGAGCCATTATAGAACTTGAATGTTCCAAAGCATTAATTAATTGATTAATTAATTAAAATTAGCTCTCCCTAACTGCATCACAACCTCTCCACCACAGATTTTGTGTAGATGCCGTTGCAGAAGAAAATCTTGAAGAGGTACCTGAAGGAGAGTAGAGGTCAAGGCCTTTGGGTTAGGTTTGACAGGTTAATCTATACATCAAAGTAATACAAAAGGAAGTGCAGAGCTGATAAATAGAAATTCAAGCCTGACATCCCTAGGGAGAAGAAGGAATATATGGGTAATCATGTAGAAAGAGATAATGGTTTTCATTAATTTTTTTTAATTTGTAAATACAAATCATGTTACTAAAGTGTATTTGCTTTTTTATCTTATTGCAAATGTCATAACTGAACAGTAATAATACAGATGTCAGATTGAACTTTTTTATTTCACTTGTTGAATTGTGTGATTTTCCATTCCTCAAGTAGCTGATAGCAAGTGAAGATGTTGAAAAAATAAGCAGCAGGTCACCAACGAGTTGTGCCTTTTCTTTCACATATCATTGCCATCTTTTTCCTTGCAAATGAAATGAAAATCAGGGACTTTGCCATCAGAAAGAATTTCTCTTTCTCTCTCCTATGTCTGTGTTCCACCTGCTATTCGAATAGCTTCTTCTCTTATGGGTCAGCTCATAATAATAAGTATGTTTTACTCCTGTTCCTATTGCCTGTTTCAAATGCCATTTTCTTCCCCTGAATTGCTCTGACTTTACTGATTTGCCTTCCTTCCCCCATTTTTAATATTCTTGTCTTCCTTTTACCTCTGTCTTAGTTGGATTTGAGATTGGAAGATTATTTACTTTGCCCAGGCGTATGAAACAGGCTATACAGTTTCATTACAATTATGCCTGCAGAGGGGATCAGTACAGCAGGCAGATGGGAAGCGCAGAGAAGGAATCCCAGCATACAGCAGTGCTGATTTGTTATAAGTAACTGGAGCAACAGGAGTCCTGCACAACAGTAGTGTCGGGAAATCAATAAGAAAAGGAAAGGACTTTCTCCCATCATCAGCTGCAAAACAGATACAGCAAAGTTTTCACTTTCACAGGCATAGCTAGACAGCCAGATCTTTACTTAGCATACAGCAGGGTAGATTCAGATGATAGTCTGTAGAAATGTAGATGGTAGAGTTGGCCTGAAAACCAGTATTCTCTTATTCCTAAGAATTTATTTTTCTTTTCATTTGTTTGAGATTTTTGAGGCAGAAAAAAAGCATTTTCAAAAATATTCACAAGCTTAAAGATGAGGAGCTCTTTTGGGAAAGCCAAAGCTGAGTGCTAATCTCCTTGATTCAGACTTGTCGTGGTTTGGGCCGGGCTGGCTAGTTTCAACTTCTTCTCTTTGGGAACTTCAGTATGCAGTCATTCAGTGACATTTTCAAAACTGAATACATTCAGTGAAACAAAATTGATTTCTAATTAATGAGATTTTTTAAAGTGGGAAAAGATCATGTTTCAATCTGTTTTAATAGCTTGTATCCCCGCTCACCTAGAGTTGAAGTCAATGGCAAAATTCTGCTGACTCCAATATGACAAAATTCCAAACTAAGAATCTATCTCATTTTGCTATCAGATGGAAAAACACAGTTTTGAAAGGTCATAGAATCACAGAATCATAGAATCACCTAAGTTGGAAGAGACCTTTAAGATCATCAAGTCCAACCATCAACCTAACACTGCCAAGACCACCACTCAACCATGTCCCTCAGCACCACATCTACCCGTCTTTTAAATACCTCCAGGGATGGCGATTCCACCACTTCCCTGGGCAGCCTGTTCCAATGCTTGATAACCCTTTCGGTGAAGAATTTTTTCCTAATATCCAATCTAAACCTCCCCTGGTGCAACTTGAGGCCATTTCCACTCGCTCTCTCACTGGTTACATGGGAGAAGAGACCAACACCCACCTCGCTACAACCTCCTTTCAGCTAGTTGTAGAGAGTGATAAGGTCTCCCCTCAGCCTCCTTTTCTCCAGGTTAAACAACGTCGGTTCCCTCAGCCAGTCCTCGTAATACTTGTAAAGATCTCAAAGGATCCACTGGGTGAAATTCATTGACTGAGAATCAGGCCACAAACAGGCAGAAATATAATTTTCCTTGATTGGCTAACAGCAATATCAGATTTTTTTACTCCATACCCAAACCTTTTAAACAGTAACTTTAGATCTGCTCTTTTTAACTTCCTGTTCTGGTTGTTAATATTTCTTTGAGGGTGTTTACAATTACATGGGGGAGAGGGGAACGAAAAATGAATAAACCTCATAATTTTGGGAAATCATACGGTTATGTAAGAAACACCTTTGCTGTTTATCCTGAAAAATGCAAGACTATGAAAAAATATTTTGTGGGACTTCAGTATCTGGCAGCTAATGGGAAATATTTGAAAAAATATCAATCAAAGTGTTACTAAACATAGGATACAGCTCCAGTTGCAAAGAAACATTTCTTCATTATGCTTTACACACAGTTTTGCCGTATTGCTCAGTTTAATTAGAGCAGAACTCTAGCTTCTGCTCATCGGTTTGGCGGGTACCATAAAATGAAGTTTATTTAATTTTCTAAAATAAGGAAAGCAGGGTAAAGTTAATTAAAAGTTAATTACAGTATAATGAATCAGTCACACTCACTGTGCCAGTGTTGCCCAGATGATTACTGATGTCATTCTTCCTGAGCTCTCCTGCCCTTTCCATTGTGGGTTTTTCCCTCCAACAGTGTGGGGTGTCTCCCACACGACTTTTTTAGTTCCACCAATATTTTAAGTGCCTAGTTCAGAATGAAGACTGAAAGAAAAAAAATAAAGCCCTTCCCTAATTTCTTTTCTTCTTTCTTTCTATGTTTTTTTCTTCTTTATGCTCTCCTCAGGCATAATTTTCATTTAGACTTCTGATTGCCTTTTAAATTTGACAGAATATACCTATAAAAATTGTTAGTAATTGTTTCATTTCCTAGCCTGGCATGTGTAGTTAACCTTGAAAGACTGATTGGATGTTGCCTGCACTGAACCCAACCTTTACTGGCACCACAAAGGTCGCAGAACAACTCTCACTGAACCTCTGCCTTTAAATACAAGGTTCTGTACACATTGGAATTACAATGCTTTTACTGCTCATTAATTCATCATTAAAAAGATGTTAACTAATCACTCTCTATAAGACTCCAGTTTAAAAATCTCTCTGGCATGAAGTGCCCCTTACCTGGCACCTAGAAATCCGAAACCTTTTTGGAGTAGCAGAGTATTTGTGAAAAACACGTCAGTGTGTTTTTTAATGAAAACAATTTGTGGAAAAGAAAGGTGACTTTCTTTACATTTCAGCTTGGCAACACCATCAGTAATACTAGTATTCTGCACCTATATTATGGGAACATCCCGAAACTCCACCTAAAACAACAATCTTTATTTTTCTAACTGCTGCACAAAGAGAGAATTCTTTATTCAAAAGCTTTTCAGTCTACAGTGATTGCATGATAAAGTACTTATGAGTATTAACAAAATAATATAGCTCCCATCCTGAGACACTGCACTAAACACTTTTAGTGCCACAATAAGTGTTGGACTGAAAAATTCAATCTGAAAGAAAAGAACGAGGGAGAATTAAAGCATTATGAAAGCATGCCATCTGTTGTTGTTAATGCTCACGTTATTTCAGAAAACTGAGCTCATGGCCATGTGCTTCAATACGTGAAAATAAATGCATGATATATTGATTCTGTTGAAGAAGTTCTGACGTTTCACAGTTTATCTGTGCTAAGTGCTATGAGACTGACAAAAACACAAACCTTAATCTGAACAACTTAACAATTAACAAAAGGTTGAACAAACGTATACAAGAAATAGAGACATAGGTGAGAAACGTTCAGGGTAGCAGTAACAGAACTTCCTGGAAACTTCTACAGGCAAAAAAAGTGTCTTGAGTGGGAATGTGACATCCACACATACGTAATTACCAAAACAAGATTAAAATGTCATTAAAATCAAAAATTTAAAATCCGGGAGATACCAGAACCAGAGCTACCAGGAAAGCCTTGTTCTAGCTCTTTATGTGCAGAAATTTAGATATGGTCTAATTGTGAGTACATTTATTTCTTCTGCCTGCCTTGTCACTTGGGTATGATGATAAGATCTTCCAACCCATGGCGTAGATTTTGGCCACCAGACTCAGAGAAGTAGCAGACACGGGCTATTATCCATCAGGCAGATGCTCTCTAGAGGAGGAAACAATGTACGTTTGTTCTGTGGTTTGCAGCTGTTCAGAAGACAGCAATGAGGTGCTGAAATTTCTGCCCCACAAGGGGAATGTTGATCTAAGTCTGAAACAGTACTTAAAGACAGCTTAGTCAAACACATATAATTGGCAGATGTTTTTGAAAAGCGGTATGAAGTGGTTTACATTTCAGTCTATCATACAAGAAATTTAGGAGTTGCTCCAAATCCTGAGACTTTGTGTGACATCTCAGTTATCTGGTTTGTCAAATCAGAGCAATGGTCATTGCCTACTTATGAGTGCAGAGGTATGAAACTATGTTATAAAAACATAGTAGTAGTAGCACTTGGTGGGCTAGACAAGAATGAATTCTTTCTTTTCCTGCTACAGATCAATGCACAAAAAAACCCCAGACACTTTGGCAAGTATCACATTTTCAAAAATTAATGGAATGTGCCGGATCCCCTTGCACTCACTAGTGATTAACAGCAAAATGGAAATAATTATTCACATGTAGTATTCTGTGTCAGAGAACTGCTGTGATAGTTATTAAATTAAAATTTTGAAAGTTCTGTGATTGTAGCAGCACAGAGTTTAGGCTTGAGATCAGTATTACCACCACCATTTTTGCAACCTCAAAGGGGGAATGACCTAGCAGAAACCAAGACTTCCAGAAACAAGACTGTTGGCTGTAGTGTAGGTATTCTCAGTAATAGTAACACCTTTCAGGAGACTATTAGAAATGGGCTGTGGGACTCATCTGTCCAGATGTTGCTGCCACCAGAACAAGTCAACCAAATCTGTTTAATATCTTTATCAATGATCTGGACGAGGGGATTGAGTGCACCCTCAGTAAGTTTGCAGATGACGCCAAATTAAGTGGGAGTATTGATCTGCTTAAGAGTAGCGTGGCTTTACAGAGGGAGCTGGACAGGCTGAATCAAGGGGGTAAACCAATTGGTATGAGGTTCAACAGGGCCAAGTGCCAGCTCCTGCACTTGGGTCACAACAACCCCAGGCAGCGCTACAGGCTTGGTGAAGAGTGGTTGGAAAGTTGCCTGGCAGAAAAGGACCTGGGCTTGTTAGTTGACAGTTGGCTGAAAATGAGCCAGCAGTGTGCCCAGGTGGCCAAGAAGGTCAACAGCATCCTGGCTTGTATCAGGAATAGTGTAGCAAACAGGACTAGGGAAGGGATTGTACTCAGCACTGGTTAGGCAGCACCTGGAATACTGTGTTCCGTTTTGGGCCCCTCACTGCAAGAAAGACATTGAGGTGCTGGAGCATGTCCAAAGAAGGGCAATGAAGCTGGTGAAGGGTCTTATGAGGAGCAGCTGAGGGAACTGGCGTTGTTTAACCTGGAGAAAAGGAGGCTGAGGGGAGACCTTATCACTCTCTACAACTAGCTGAAAGGAGGTTGTAGCGAGGTGGGTGTTGGTCTCTTCTCCCAAGTAAACAGTGAGGGGACGAGACGAAATGGCCTCAGGTTGTGCCAGGGGAGGTTTAGATTGGATATTAGGAAAAAATTCTTCACCGAAAGGGTTATCAAGCATTGGAACAGGCTGCCCAGGGAAGTGGTGGAATCACCATCCCTGGAGGTATTTAAAAGACAGGTAGACGTGAGGGACATGGTTGAGTGGTGGTCTTGACAGTGTTAGGTTAATGGTTGGACCTGATGATCTTAAAGGTCTCTTCCAACCTAGGTGATTTTATGATTCTATAAATCCCTCTCAATGGAGTCAATGGAAAGTAAGGTTCTTTCACAGTACCATTTTGCTGTCCTAGATTAAGCATATATAATAGGGCAATGGAGTACAGCATAAAAGTACCTGCTTCTTTCCTTGGATGATGAATGGATGCTTGGGTGGCTAGCTCAGCTGCAGAGGGATTCTGGATAGGGATTCTGGATAGGTGTTATAGTGCAGCTGGAACATCTGCGTGGAGCTAGCAGGTGTGGAACAAGTCTGATAGGAGTCCTACGGCCTTCTGGACGGGCAGCAGGAGGCTAGGAAAATTGGGGGAATTCTTAAATGGCCACCTAAACAGGTCATAGATCACCATGCTTTGTGTGTCTAGTCACTCAGCTGAAGTTAGGATAGTCTTATCCATGCTGTCTGCCATCCGTGCAAAGACTGGAGGTTATGTCTTCATTTGAGTTATTGAGTCATTTACAGGAATAACTGAATCTGTAGGCTTAAATTTGTTTACTTACCTTTTTGATAATACATCATTGAGTGAGAACAGGCTGACATCTCTGGTAACTGAAAAGCATTTGGGGCTGTTAGACTGGTGGAAAGCCTGAACTGCCATTCTTTGCTATGTACTGTCTCTGAGTACAGCGAAACCCATTTGGGCTGGTGTTGTAAAGCAAATGTTTCGTTCAAGTGACTTACGGCCTCAGACAATGAGCACTTGTTCCACAAAAATGAGCAGGGTGGCATGTTTCAGGAAAACAAAAATTATGCAACATCAGGCACAAATGTATTCAACATTGCCAACTAAATGAATCTCTGCAGGGAAATGTAAATACAGAAGCCATTAAAGACTAGTCAATGTACGTTTTAGGTCTCTAAACAATAACACTGAGCAGATCAGCAACAGAGCCCTTCATAATTTGCAGTCTCTGCAGAAACAAAGAACTTCTGTTGTATTTATTATCAGATAGCAACATTCCTGTCTTGAAATCCAAATACAACAGAAACTCCACTGCCCTATGCAGTGATTTTGGTCATGAATAGGGGCTCTGTTTAAGATCAGCAGAGTATGTACACCTAGGAGGACACTATGCTTCTGAAATTTAACTAATAAACTGTTGACTCAGAGTCTGCTGATGAACATCTCATGGCTTCAGGCTTCAAGTCTCTTCATTTGCTTTTTTATTTTTTCTTCAGCATAGTTCATTTAATTTGTAATATATCCAGAGGGTTACTGTGTCCTCAAGTATGGCAGCACACATGTAATAAATAATACAGTATTATTGTTAACTTTTGCAAAAAAATATTTTGCTTGGGAACAAAAATACGTGAATCCATTTTTTTAGGTTGGGTATTTTAAAAAGGTATTGGTGGTGGTTACAGGTAGTCGTTGCAGAGCAGTCTATCATTGCAATAAAATTATAGCCTTTTGAAAGAAGTTTCTGAATTTTGTTTTAAAATAAATACATGAATAAGCTAAATTGTAAATTAAACAATCCATAAAAATCCATTAACAAGTCAGACTTCTAACTCTACATGCAAATACAAACATATATATATTTGTACATGTATGAAAAATACCTGGTAAAATCATTCAATGTAGTAAAGCACCACAGAGATCACATTGCCATGCCACTAAGAGTAAATTATTTTGGGATTTATTTATTTATTTTTTACTGTAGAAGAAAACTGCAGAACAATCCCTACCTAGTCACTAAAGGTGAGTCTGAAGCACAGGGAAGCAAACAGAAAGATTTCTGTCGAATCCAGCTAGCTTTGTCTCTGAGGCACTGAAACTGCAGTGAGCTTCTTGCACAGAGGAACCACAAACCTCCTATAGTGTACGGACCCTTCAACTCTCCTGCCAGTGAGAGGCCAGAAGACTAGGAAACTATGGGGCAGAGCTCCTCGGTGCTGGCTGGATGCAAGCCAGCTCAGGGCTGGATGCAGGATGACTACAGTCACTTACATCCTGACAGTCCACATCTGGCATGAAGCTGGAAACCAGCAGAACATTGCACATCCTCCTGTGGACCTTCCACCCTAATCCCTTTTACCTCAGGCATCCCTACATGTGCCTCCATTTCATGATGAAGACATACCTCCAATGAAGCAGTACTGTACAGAATCACCCTGGGAAGCTTGATCGGCTCTTTTGGTTTTTCATTTCCTAGTCTGACCAATCAGCCAGTCCGAATGAATACTGTTCTGCCAATTTATCCTGGCTAAGGATCTGATTGATTAAGTCTGTAACTTATACTCTTGTGGCTCCCTAAAAGCCTAATGCCATTAGGATGACCTACATTTGTGGGTAAGAGCTTGTAAAATTGGGACCTTAATTTACTGCTGATGTTGTTCTTTGATCAAATCATTGAATTTGTAAAATAATTCCTTCATATGGCTGTCACAGTACATTTTTTCTTGTATCATATTAAAGATCCTGGTTAATAAAAGACTTACTGTAGTGTCAAACTATAAACAAATTTCCTGGTTTGAGGTAAAACAGGACCAGTTTTGTTCAGTAACTTTACTTTTCAGCTAGGCCTCTTCCAAATGCTGACCAGTCCTTTGAACTATTGAAAAAATTGATAAATTTACCAAATTCAGACAGGATGTTTCCCACATGCATTTCCTCCAACATACCTTGACTAAAACTTTTGCACTGTTTCTAAGAAGGGGAAAAAAGGAAAAGAAGGGAAAAAAAGGAAAAGAAGGGAAAAAAATAAGCAATTTATTCATGCTTGAAAAAATACCCTAATATGTTGTGTTGTGGTTTTTTTCCCAAAGAACTCTGGCTTTTGAAAAGTCAAGGCCCTCAAGTCTTGCCTCAGATTTTACATTAAAGACTTATTGGTTATAATGCTTCTTACACTTTCATCATCTCTTGTGACAAAGTGAGATCCATTCCATTCTTTGACAGAACAATCATTGGTGCCCATCCTTGGAGAAGGATGCTGTGGATTCAAGTGCACAGAGACCTATTGGTCCTTCTGGTGGCCTCTGATTACTTATACAGGAGGTGTCTACATTGTATCAGAAGAAATTTACCAAAATGGTTCCATATGCCAAAAATACAAATACATTTACAATATACAAATGTACAATAGGTGCACACTAATATCCTGGTATACAAATATTATTTATTTAACACAAGTAATAGCCTTGGGTTTCTAGATGAATGTATCATGGATCACTAACTCTGAGCAACGTGAAATCTATCACATGAGATACATATGAAAGCCAGAACAAAAAGCATTCACTTCTTTGAAGAAAAATTTGTCTCCATAAGGTAACATTCACCCACACATTTTAGGGGTTGTTTGCCACCTGAAGTTTTAAAAGGTGAGTAAAGATTGACAGATATTGTTTGCGTCTACTCATGCAGAACTATGTAAATGTGTATTTCAAGTTTTATTTTCTTGATGGATACTACTTTTTTCTGCAGATTATTTACTTTCTGTATTGCCACATTGTACTCTGACACTCTCAGTAGTAGCACTCAGTAAAGGCAGAGTGGGATTCTGAGGTCAATCCTATTTGTGAAGCATGGCAGATGGTGCCCCACCTAAGTGGGAGGGTTGCAAAAATTCCCTAATATGCCACCGTTCTCCTGAAAGCTACCTAGATTTCAAAGCCAAAATCTGGGACAATACTTGTCGATCTATTTCAGTTTTTATAGTATGCTCATTACCACAATATCTGGGGACACAGAGATACATTCTGGAGTGGGATGATGAAGGAGAAATAAGAAAATGCTCTTCTTCCATCAGCTTCTCCCTTGCGTAATAAAGAGAATGCATTTTAAACTAACAAAGAAGGTGAATCAATGTTTTTACTTCTTCTGTTCTTCCTTTATGATTTTGTCTTTCCCTGCCTCTTCCTTCTCTTCCTTTCACAAATTACATACACTCCTACTCACAAGTTGCTATCACTCAGTCTATGTTTGCTTGCTTACAGCCATTTTCTTTTCCTTATATATTCACTCTTTTCACCAAACAACAGCTAGTTCTTTTGAGCCATCGCCTCCCAAGAGCTGACAGTCGAGGCCATCTGAATCCCAAATCGTCTCTCTGCATTCCTAACTGCCCTCAGCCTGTGCCATTTCTGTATACATACCCCTGCCTGATCACCCGTTATCTGACACTTCTCCCTTACAGTGCAAACGCAGTCCATTTTTCCATGTAGAAGCTCTCTGCACACTGAAAATCTTTCATTTAGCCAGGTTCTCCCTCACCCATCACCTTTTTTCCAATCCAGTCTCCTCAGAACCGCTCCCACTGCTTTCACCCAAATCCTTGTATATAAACCTCACCTCCTATCCCATCCCATCCCATCCCATCCCATCCTATCCTATCCTATCCTATCCTATCCTATCCTATCCTATCCTATCCTATCCTATCCTGTCCTGTCCTATCCTATCCTATCTGATCCTAAACTTTACGCTGGGGTCATCACCATCAACACTTGGTTGAGAGCTAAAACATGAGTTTTGATTGTCACACGTTTGTTTATGCCAAAGGAAGTAAGCACATGCTGTAGAGCTTGTTCTCGTAAACTTTCTTCTTCTTTTAGGAACAAATTTCTGCTACATCTAGAGGAGCAGAAGAAGCAAACCCGGGACTGAAGAAGCAAACTCTGTGATTTGTTCCCCCTAATCATAAGTTTGCTCTGTTGCAATTTCATTAATTCCCTGGGCCACGGTTTATAGTCCACCCTAGTATCCCCCTTATAGCAGCTCTTGCACTGGGAACTGAAGCCCCACTAACAGACTTCAGCATCTCTTGTCATGCTGTATCAGCTTTTAAAGTGCAGGAGCCTCGCTGCCACTGCATTTGTTGCTCAAGCATACTTCTGAGGGCGGTTCTTTTCCTTTTCCTGTGGTAACTGGCTGGTGGGTTTTCCTCCAGGTCTTCCTCCTGTCTGATTTAGAAGTTCCTAATGAAGTGTGCCACCCACTATTTGGGAGACTGAAAGTGCTGCCCCTGACTAGAGTTTATCTGGAAAAGAAACAGAAGACTACTTGAGCAGAGCAAACAACAGAGAAAATCTGGATGAAGGTACATGTATTTCCCGGTGATTTTTGTTTCTAATTTTGATTTCTATTGGAAATACCTCAGTGGCACAATAATCTATCCTGCTCTCCCTGGCACCAAAAGACATAGTTATAGCAGTTTTCTTTTTTATTTATTTACTTCTTTATTGTGCGTAAGATCAATCAGTCCTAGTTTGGAGACTGTATTCCCAATAAGCATTCTTAACCTTTCCATCACTTACTTTACTCTGTAAAGTTAGACTGTTTGGAGCTGCCACTGATACTGGAGGAACCTCTAAGTACAGGGACTGCATGGAAGTCTTCATAAGTACAACGGCAGCATTGGCAGTAATTCTTCCTTTCTTTTATTAGAAAACAAAACAAAACAAAAAACCAATGTGTGACAATAGTTTAAAAAAACAAACCAAATCAAACAAAAAAAAATACCTTGGCAATGAATCAATGGTTCATTTTCATTTAGTTTCATTTTTCTCTTTCCAGGCTAGTCATCAGCATTCTCTGCAAATAACGAATGGATACATGGAAGTTGATGAATGTAAAACTTCATCAGCTGTTCAGATGAAGGTATCCTGCTATTGCCATAGAACAGAATGTATATCAAAATGTACATCCAGCAGTTTCTCACATGGAGTTACTACCCCGGACCTCATAACAAATTCCTTACCATTACAGGAATCAAAAGCAGTAATGACTTCCCTGGTTGCTTTTCTTCTTTTCTTGTGACTCTGAAGTCCTGAGGTACTTGGATTTTTTTTGCACTCACCAGTTCACATGCGCTTAGGAGATAGATGGGTGCTCTGTGGCTCACAGAAAAAGTGAAAGTAGAAGTACACTCAGATTTTTTATTGTGTCATGGTCTGCTATATGCAGAATGGGACTCTGACTCACATGGGTTTTGTCATGTCATACATTCCTATTCAGATAGGAAGAGGAGAAAAATACATGATTTAATTTATTTTTTGTTATCTTTCAACCTTACCTCACCCTAGATATTTATGGAGATTTTCCCCCCTCATAAAGACTGAAGAACAGTGATCAGATTCAGAAAGGCAGAATTACTTCATCACAAGACAAAAGCCTTTGCCTCCCAGATAACAAATATTCTACTCCTAGCTCAAAGAAAGTTTGGAAAAAAGTTGTGTTATATTACTGCTTCGCTGCCTATTTTTAATATCACATCCATATCTAAGATACTTAAGAAGCTATGTGTACTCCCTTAACCTGAACTTAAATAATCCTTTCAGCAACTCTATTATTCTGTTCTGCAATCTTATTATTTCAAATTAATTAAATGGGTTTCAATCAATGTTTGAATGGAAGATAGAAGAACTTTATATATTCATTTAGCACTTGTATATATACGTTGGACAGTGTAAGACAGACCAGTCCACTGGTAGATAGCAGTGGGTTATTTGTGATGCTATTTCTGGATGTAAACAGAGATGTGACCACTCTTGTTTAACAAATCCTTTTTTGTGTCTCAAAACAGTTAACTTTTATATCCTGAGCAGTTTCAGCTCTGGTAATTAATTTTGGATGACCTATATTTAAATGAATTTTCAGTTGCCTGAGATACTCCACTTGTTTACTTGTCTCCAGTGAGAGTGTGATACTTCTACAGCCTCTTAAAATACTGACCAGGATACCAACAGAAAGCTTAGGGACTTTAGTGGCTGATGAGGTATTGTATGTTTCAGTTTTTAAATGTAGCATCATGATATTACTATTTTTAATTGTGGTGGTCTTAATATTTGTTGAAGTAATTTGAGGTCATCACGGAGAAAATTATTCAAATCAATATGAACAATACAGCAAGCCACTAAGTATAAAAAAGGGTTTATTCAGTTAAAGTTTTCAGGTATTTTTGATGCACTTCTGCATTCTACATGGTTATTTAGACCACAGCCGAACCAAAGGGCATGTTATTGCAGAATTCATATACATGTCCCACAAGCACTTTCAACAGTACAATATTTACATTTAAAAGAGACTAAGAAAGTTCTTAAATTTGCAACTGTCCCAAATTTTGCATTTTTTCTGCTAGCAACTTTTGCTAAAGCCATTTAAAGTTAAAATGTAAATTTAAAGCTAAATTCCCTGGTCCCTCAATTCTCTCTAGACAGATAGACAGCATTCATATGTCTTCTATTCTGAAGTACTGTATTGCTATTGAAATAATGCTGCAGAATATTTTGATTTGTATATATCAAAATGGGAGAAATACGTTAAGCACAACCACAGCAAGCAGGCATATTACACACGCGCACTCATACGTGAATATCTGTATGAAAGATAATCCAAAGGTGAAGAAAGTCGACTTAAACTCCGTATTCAAACTTTCGAGGCTTTAAAAAAAGAAAAGCATCTGCTAAAAAGATGCTGACAACATCAATTTGCTTTACATTTTTCTAATGCGTCAATCTTTAATTTTTAACTGAGAACACAGTAATTAGAATGGTCCGCGTTAAAAAAAAAAAGGCAAAACCTAAATAATAGACATTATTATGGGAGTTGTTCAGTTTCTCCTTTTGATTCTTAGATACGACTTTTGCAGATGCCTGAGAGAAATAGCAGAAGCTCACTTCCCTTTCTTTCTTCTTCCTTCTCTCTGGATACAAAATGCCTTTCTGTCTGTTCTTCTTTGGTTTCAGTTCCACAGAGGCTTTCTGTTGTGCCATGAACCAAACAGCAGAAGGAAATATGTAAAGAATGAAGCAAAGAAAGCCAAAAAAATAAGCGAGAGCAATTCTAGAATAATACAATTCTATATTACATTGGATGGAAGGGTTCCCCTTAACACTCGAACATACAAAATTTCTGCTATAACTTGTTTTTCAGTGTAAAACTGTCTAAGATCCAGGCAGATTTCCAGCACTTAAAAGCTATTTAGTCCTTGTCCTAGTCTTTCTCTACGTGGTCATTGCCCTGCTGAAGGAGCAGGATGTGCTCTGCAGGGTCACTGACTGTCCAAATGGCCACATAGTGTAAAACTGTTAAAGAGAAACTCCAAAAGCTCACTTACATCTGCTTGGAAAGTTTGCATTTTGTTCATAAAGCACTGAATTTGCTAGTCAGAGTTTTAATGAAGGTCAAGGAAAGGGCCTGGAAACAGGGTTTATGAAAGTGTTGTAAGGTTCATTATTGTCATTGTGCGGAAAAGGATAATTTCCCTAAGAGAAATGGTGACATATACATAATAAAGTCCCTGTCCCTGTCATGACAGCTCAAGAGCATGCCATCGTTACCACCTATGTCACACTGCAGGTGTGCCTGCCATATGGGTGACAGCCGCTGACTTCTCTGATCAACACATAATTATCTCTGAATAAAAATGCACGTCGGAGTGGCTGGACATAATGGATTGAGGACCCAGGGCAAAATGCTCTTTGCCGCATCCCGCAGCACCACCTGGGGGTAGGAGGGGGCTGAGGGGAGCCGCGGGAGCCCGGGCTACCTTGAGAAACCTGCAGCGACTGGGCCGCCCCGAGGTTATCATGTTTATCCTTCCTGTCTTCTCCTGGATAGGAGAGGTCACTTGGTTAATGGTAGGATGCCCCTGATGGAAAAGGTCCTCCTGATCAGGGCTATTCTCTGCTGATCTAACCATATATCTCTCTCACAGCATCTGGATAGTTTCCATTTGCAGAGTCCCCTTCCCCCATAAGATAATAAATATCATATCACAAGGATGGCAGTGCTCCTTCATGGAACACTGACTGTTTATTAGAGGCAAAAAGTTTAAGAGAAATGCTAACAATGTTCATTAATGGCCTGCATCCAGGTTTAATGAGGCATGTCAATATGCGGACTGGGCAACATCAGTGGCATAATAGTGGTGGTAAATGGGAGTAATTGTATCCAATTGTACGGCACAGCTTCCAGGAATGAGCCCGAACTGCCAACTGACAATGACAGAGCAATTATGGGAAGGCAAGCGAGCTGTGTCAAATTAGCACTTGGTGAGAACTCATTTTTCAGAGATGTGCTTGCTCTACAACACCACAAGTGATAGCTACTTTATTGTGAGTGATAGGAAGACCAGCACTTAGACTGATGTTCTGATTTGTCAATAGCTGTATTTGAAAGCTTAGTGTCACAAATATATAGAGATATTCAGGGAGAGAGGCACACTGCTCATGATCCGAAGGATAAGAACGTCGCTGAGAAGGTCATCTGTCAGTGTGAGCTGTCAAAGAGAGATCACACTCTATGAAAAGGGAACATTCAGCCGACTTAAGTAATTACCTTTGACTGAGATTTGAAGATGTCTTCTTTTGTTGGCCTACATTGACTGCATAATTTATAATTTACTGCAATCAGTGAAGGGCCAGGAATTGTAACTAAGAAAATCCTTATTTTCTTTCTCATAATTACATTTCTTTTTTGCTCCCTTAGTGCCTCGGAATGAAAAAGTAGGATATTGATGAAATCTTTTTTAGTAACTCACTCAAATCAGCTTTATCTTTTAACATATCAGACCCAAATTGGAAGGTTTGTTTTATTTAATTTTTTTTTGACCACAGATATAAGCCATACCCTATGCCATCTTATAAAGTACACTACATTCCTAATGTGGCTTTACGTGCTTTGTAGGATTACTAGTTGAAAAGGATAAAGGAATAATTCAATTTTGTCTTTCTAGTGCAGAATAAGGAAAAAAAAAGGATTTGGAGTACTAAGCACTGAAATTGTAATCCACATCCTATTCGGAGATAGAGATCAGTTTGATACAGTTGTCAGAACTGTAGAGAGATAAGTAGTGTAGCAAATATTTTAGAACTTTGTGGATTAATAGAATTTTCATTGCTTGGTGTCTTTTTTTCCCAGTAATCTCACTGGATCAATGTTTGAAAAGTAATTTCTTAGCCTTTAATAATCTTAAAAACAAAAGATAATATATGACCAATTATGCTCTGGGGTATAACAAGTATTACATTTTTGTTTTTTATCTTAATAGGAAAAAATATCTACTTACATTTTATTAACTAAAAATATAGCACGAATTGTTATCAACATAGCTTTTAAATTTTTATTTTCTCAGTAAAGAAGTCATTTTGGAAACCTTTCTTTGGTTTTCCTTATTCTACTTGCCACTGTGGACTGTTTGGTGTATCAAACTTTCTGCTTCGAAGAGGGAAATCATTTTATTGGGAGTGGCTGAATGATTAATGAATTGTAACAAAAAGAGACCGGGATTAGCATGCCTCCTGGCCAAACCTGTTGTTTAATTCCAGGTGTATTGATTAGCTGTAGAGTTATTGATGAAAGAATTAATTTAAGTACTTTAAGTCAATGTTACTTTAGTTGAAAACTCTACCTTTAGGCACAAGGAAATGCCAGTACAAAACCAAACAATTAATATATTGTCAAAGTACTGTCACGTGAAAAAGGCTTTATGTCTTCATATCTTAAATTTTAGGTAGGATTTTTTATGTCATGTTAATTTTCTACGATTCATCAAAAAGTCATATTTAAAATTTGTAATTGTGGGTTTAGTGATGTTTGCTAATTATTTAATGTTTCCTCTGAACTTTAAAGATTCTTCTAAAATATACTTTGTTTTCTTTAGTTTGAATTTCAGTACCTGACATTATTTTAAATTATATGCCTTGGTGATTCTGAAACACATTTTTAATCATTATTTTTTTATGTTTCAGAATTCTTTAGGCCATTCAATTTCCCTCATTGTTGAAAGCTGTTTAATTCACAATGCCTTGAGTACAGGCCCGTCATCTATTCTATAGTGACTATACCACTTAATAATGGAATAGTGCATCAAAGTGCCACTTAGGTCTGAAATTGTTATGTATGACTGTCAAAGCGGTGAAAAAAGCAAAAAGAGAAAAAAAAAGAAAAAAAGGAAAAAAAGCCTTGATTTGTCTTTACTACTGGAACGTGAATTTGTCAGCCAGGTTTTGAAATCACAACAGCATTGCTTGCATCCCCAGCGAGATGTCGAAAACTTGACAGGTACATATTTTTTCAACTACAAGCACTTCTATAATGAAAACTAAATACACAAATCTTATTTTTTTTGCTCTTGACAGATAGTTGTTGCCAATGGGATTTAATGTTCAGGTTTGAGTTGTCAAGAGAAATAACCAATAAGCAATCCAAGTAGTCAGTATACAGATATTCAAAAGCAAAACGCCTGGCTTATGTGATATACTGGGAAGATTTGAGTGTATAATTAACTAACTGAGGAACCAAGGACACTTAATCTTCCCTCTAATGGCAAGTTCAACCCATCACTGTCTCTCTCTGGGGGACAAACTGTAGCTTGTTTTCTGGTCACCAGGGCCTTTGGTTGTCATTTTGCTCTTTCTTATTCATCATATCCTTGAGTTCTGGCACTGTTCCTTTCATCACTACTCAGACACAGTAAGAATTAACAAGATAAACTATGGTTCATTTCTGAAACTCTATTCATCATCTTACGTATTTTTAAATTGGGGCTGTTTATCTGTCTGCCAACCTCGTGTCAAAAAATTATCTGCTTTTCTTTCAGAGTACAGAAAAGGAATATGCATTCGTGCATTTGTACATTTGTTGCCTGCATAAACACAAATTTACAGTATGTACACTGGAAACCATTGGACTCGATGATCTTAAAGGTCTTTTCTAACCAAAACAATTCTATGATTCTATGATAATATCTTAAAACATGCTTTAAGAGCGCTCATTTACCTCCAGGCTATCCACTCGTTTACATGGCACTGCGTGTCTCTATGTGCATGTGTGTGTGTGCATGCGAGTGCGGTATTTATGTGTATGGGAGAGAAAAAGCAGGATAGCGGTAAGGGGGAGATGCAGGAATGGGCTGTGGAAGAGGCTAGATGTGTTTTGCATCGAGCAGCTCCCCCTCCCAAACCCCCACTGGGGCTCTCAGCATTTGGTAGGAGCGAGCCCAGAGCTGCAGGCAGTCCCAACAGAGAAATGTTGCTGAATTCAAGTTCTGCATAGAAGCGACCACATAGTTCCAGGTGCGAAAGCCCTCCTGCACTGCTCCCGTGTTCCCTGGGGAGCAAAGGGACCCTAACATGACAGGAGCAAAGCAGAAAAAATTTCCGTTTGCTTAGGAAGTCTGCTTACAGAAAGGCAATGGAAATGCCTGCCATGAAGAATTTTTCTTTTATTTTTTAAAAAAATCATTTTTAAGATGCAGGACATGAAAAAGAAGAATCTAGCGCGTGAAAAGAGTAGTATGTCTGTGCTTTCTGGGCCATGTGCCAGGCTTGTGGACCAAGAATCAGGGGCACCCAACTGCTCAACCCAGGCTGCTGATCTCTGTGCATGCACAGATGTGGGACACCACACACAACTGATCCAGAAGCCTCAAGCCACGTGTGTCCCCTAAATGTTCCTCTTATACTTATTCACATAGGGGGGGATTGTGAGAGTGATTTTCTTAAACCTGTCAGTATAATTATTATGCTTACTAAACTACTGATTGTTTACTCAGCAAAATTATTACTCGCCAGGAAGAAATTTTGCAAGGTTATATTATACACAGAAAAACAAAAGAGATCTCAACAGAAAAAAAAACATAATTTGCAGTAAATAGGTAAACCCAGGGCTTAAGGTATACATTGTGAGCAAGGAGAGACAAAGTGAAAGCTGACACAACTTCCTTACTTACTCTTCTTAAACCACTACTGTCACTTGTGTACAGTAAATCTGTCTTAGTTCATGGATCATTGACACCATAGACCAAAATGTTTAAGGTCGCTGGTATCAAAGTAGCTGGTGTGCTTATGCATTATGGGCTCGATCCGGGAGGGTGCTGGGTCCCTGCCGGCCAGCTTCAGCTGGAGCTCAGACTGCGGAGCGGCTAGCAGGATTGGACCTCTGCCCTGCATGGTGAAGAGCTTTGCCATTTTGCTTGAGAAAGGTTGCACTTGCGTAGTAGATCTGCTTTCTGAAGAGGAAAGCTCTGTCCTTCTTCAAGTTAAAATATTAGATCCTGAATGTCCATTTTTATCTAAAGAATCTTTTGTGCACAAATGTTTTGTGAACAGTGAAAGAGAGCAGAAAAATACTTGAGACCACTCATTTTGGTAGTCCTTTTTGATATGTACATTTATAACATTAAAACATCCATTTTCTCCAGTTTGGTGAAATAAAAAAAAAAAAAACAAAAAAAAGTTCATTAGCCCTATCCGAAGGGATGAAAGAGGATGATAATGTAATTGCTAACAGACTCTTAATACAGTGGTAGAAGTGACTGATGTTATGATTCTGACACTGGAAAATTTACTGTAGATGCTTTTGAGTCAAACTATGCATACTTGTCTGTTTAATGCAGGTAGTTTCCAACATTAATTGTACCTGATAAAAAGCTCACAGCCTGGCTGATATACATGTTAGAGGTACGGTGTGTTGTCATCTGCAGGTCTGGGTAGCTCAAGGTTATGTGACTGGGTTAATAGGATGAGATTCGTGGTTTAACACTCAGGCTTCTAACAGCCAGCCATAAAGATGCTGAGTGAAATAGAACTGGCTGTCTTCTCCTAGGAAGCAGTCTGCAGGCCTCTAGTGATTGTTTCAAAAGTTAGAGACTCTTAAACGTCCTACATTTCAAAGTGTCTCATTTGTACAAAGACTTATAAGTGAACTAACATGGAAGAGACACCCACATGAAGGAAATCTGTGTTTAAATATTTATCTGATGGTTTTTATTTTAAAAAACATAATTTTTTGTACAAGAGAAAAGAGATAAGAGAATTATTTTCGTGAAACAACTGATCTGTATCTAATCTGTAGAGACATATTAATATCAAAAATAGACTCTCTCAAAAATCGGGCATAGCAAAGATTTCATAATATATTTGATTAATCAAAACCCAAACGGAAAGTTCTGATCTTCCCAGATGCTGATAAGGCTTACAACTTGCTTCAGGGCATTATAAACCATGCAGCACAAAATGCTTGCATATATTTCATAACACACCAAGCTCTCAAATATTTCTGTAAAAAAGATCCGTTGTTAAAATCTTACTGCTTCTTTTTCCCAGGCTGCGCTGTACAGACATAGGATTGTGCACTAATTTTCCAAAAAGACATTTTCTTTTTTTAATTCCTTAGTCTGCCAGGCCAGCATGTTACATACAGAACAGATAGCAGGCGATGGTTTTTTTAGCAACTGCAGATAAGAAAGAGGAGCAAGGCTCCTCCGCCCTACTGGCTGAATGGTTAGTGAGGCCCAAGGAGAAGGATACAGTTTTACTGTGTGCTGCTTCAGTCCTGGATCCATTTTAGTCCAGCCTATTTTGCTGACTTTAATGACATCTGAGAATTATTTTAACTTGTATTAAAGATGTGTCCACAGACTATGGGCTATTCTCTGCGCAACACTCTGTAACAGAGAGCGGAGAGAGGCAGAAATTACGAGAGAGGAAATAGTGACCCTGTTTTAACCAGAGGTTGTATCCTTTGTATCACAAAATACCAGGAAAACAGAAGAGCATAGGAGTAAGGATGCTAATAAATGTTTATGTTGCTCAGTCAGCGCATAAGCAGTATTTTGTCGCTTGGTGCATTAGCATGAGATACTCAGCATCCATAATCCCCTTCCTGGAAACACTCACATTTTGCAGATGTTTTGTCTTCATTCTTTGCCACCCCTGCATATAGTGAGAGGGGACTAATGATAATTAGTAATATATGTATGTAATAATGTATGACATGTGTGTACATAATAATGTATGACAGTGTCATATACGCTTATCAGTGGCAATCTTTTGGAGGAGGGAGGGGAAAAGGAAGCAGGTTATGAGCTGACCTGAAGAGGGCAAATCTGTCCATCATTCCACCATTTAATGCCAGGAATGAAAGAAACTGTCCAAAGGACCAGCTTACATCACAGCATTGAAGAAAAAAAAAAAGTAGAAAATTAAAACTTTTTTCCTCGTTTGGCTTCTTGTTTCAATATGGTGTATAAGCTGGATGCTGCACATGGTAACAAGCTATAGCTAGTGCTCTGCGTTAATCATCTCAAGTATTGAGTCAGCTCTTTCTTAAAATTAGTAATGAATTTATTTTAAGGTTGATACTAATACATGATATATTTTGACACATCTAAAGAGGGGAAAGTTGCCGCAGGTGCCAAGTTAACACCACAGGAAAACTAAAGCCAAGGCTAAGCACACTGTCACTATTGCCCTTGTATTGGGTTTACGTGTTGCATACAGCCCCGAATTAGCCTTTCTAAATATTTATCTGCCTAGATAGTATTAGTTTCAAAAGAAAAAAAAATAATAAAAAGAGAGATAGAGAAAAGCTAGAATAAAAAAGTAAGGAGCTCAAGGAGGATCTCAAGCTTTCACAGACTATCTGGTTCAAACAGCATCAGAAATCACTCACATCTGTCAACACCAATGGCATTGCAAACAGTTACGGTAAAACAAAAAACATTACAATGTACACTGGAAACAGAAAACAAGGCCAAGGGTGATATTTTAGCTAAAATGTTTTCTTCAGGTGTGGACATATTAAAACAAGGTTCATGCATTCTCTCTTGTAAGCCCTTAAAAAGCTTCATAGGCAAAGTTCTGTTTCCCATATTTTTTTATTTTTGTTCATTATTGTTCACATGAATGTCTTGTTAACCCTTTCTTATGGCTCATTTTAGATAACGGAGCAAACCACCAGCATTTTTCTGGTTATGAGAAACACCAGTAAGAGGGGCTGGATAAACAATGCTGACTTTGAGAACAGGGCTGGTGCCTGGCATGCCAAACTGTAAACAAGCAATACTGACGGAGCCTTACACTTTGATAAAAGTATCCAAAAGACTAAGTGTATTTCCTAGCTCTTGTCTGCTGACATCTTTGCCTTCCCCTCCCCACCTCTCTGTCCCTCTTCCAACCACACCTGACTTCATCCACAGCTGAAGAATGTGACCTTGGACTCAGGTTATCCTAAATGAAGTAAATGAATGCAAGTTTATACTATAAACTACGGTTTATAGTAAATCTGTAATTAATCATTCTGTGCCACCCAGAATTATTGTCATTTTTATCTCCTTTGACATACCTTTTCATCATTTCATAGTCCCCCTTCTTCACATAGTTTTTCCTTTGTTTCCAGTTACTGATCTGGCTACCTTTGGGGATATTCCAAGTTCAGAGTGAGTTTTACATTCTAACTTCAGATCTTACACACTGGAGATACGGGATTTCTGTAGCTCGCAGTACAGTTTGCCTGGGAGACTGGTAAATTCATACTATGCAGACAAGGAAACCAGATTCATACTTCTAAAACAGTATTTCATGCATAGCAAGATATTATTCTGATAAGAAAGTCAGAATGATCTAGTAGAAGTTAAAATTAATGTTGAAAGTAGTGATCTGACATTTAGCAGGAATGAGTATAAGGAAACACAACACAAACCTTGACTGTTGTTCCCAATATATGAAAGGGACTTGCAATATCTATCAGCTGCTACATAAAATTGCCATTTAGAAGGAAAAAGTGAGTGTAAAAATGCCACAAAGATATGGGACATACCAGAGAACGCTGAACTGGGTCATCGTTTTAAAACAGAAGCATTTGAGCAAGATGAATTAAAATCCAGGATGCAGGAAAGGAAAGGAATGAAATAATGGACAAAGCGGGATTTGGTCAGAGGAACTGGTTAAATTCTAAAATATGTGGAATAAAGAAAAAATATTTTAGTTTTATAAGTTAACAGAGAATATTGCTGGCTATTTTGTTTCATTTTATTGCAGGTTACTTCATTGGAGGGGGGATGTTTTCTTTTTGATAACAGCCCATCCAATCTGAAAGGACTTTTGACTTAGTAAAAACCTTTGACTTTTACTTTTTGTGATGTAAGGACCAGTTCTTATTTATACCCATACCTAATCAGCCCCTACAGGAAAATTTAAGAATAAAATGCCATCAGCCCCTAGAACTCAGTCAGGTGGACAAGGGGATACAGTTCATTAACTCAGCTGCAGTATGAGGCTGGTGTATTCACCTGTCTTTTCACATCTACCTTCCAGTTACTCCAACTCTTGTACTGGATTCACATGAAAGAATTATAAAGACAGGTGCTATGCATTAGGCGTCACCATAAGAAATGTTTTCAGACATACCAATATCTGAATAAAGACGATGGGAGGTTGCAGCGTTGTGCAAACTGAAGTCACAAGCCTGCTTCTGCAAGACGACTAAGCTGAAATGTTGTGATGATGGAGACTTATTAATTCATTAAAATTCGTCAATGTTCTTACAGGAAATACAAGGCACCTGTGTGAAATAATTTTCAAAACTTGAGGTTGAAGTCCTTGCTCCAGTTAAAACCAAAGTCTAATGAGTTTCAAAGGGGCAGAATTCCTCCACAGCTGCTTACAGACCCGCGCCCAGGCAGCACTGAGTACCCCCAGCTCCCTGAAACCGGGAGGTTCTTCATGCTAATCCTGAACGACCGTGTTACAGCCTGTTGAGCTGATCTGTGTTATCGTGAGTATTGCAGTGAGCAAGATTTAGCCCTGCAAGATGGAAAAAAGGATCCCAAATCATGTACACTAGTTCCTCCTGTAACATTTCTAAAAATTCAGGAAGGAAGAAAACACTGGCATACACAGAGTTTCTTTTTCTTTCTTTCTTTCTCCTTCCTTCCTTTCCCCTTCCTCCCTTCCTCCCTTCCTCCTTTCTTTCTTTCTTTCTTTCTTTCTTTCTTTCTTTCTTTCTATCTGTCTTGCTCTGTCCTTTTCTTCCTTTTCTAATGGTTACTGCATATATAGGGGTTGAAGAGATGAGAACACACTTTTAATTCCTATAATGTTTCTGTAATCAATGCTTTGTATCTGAACAAAAGTGTAAAGAAGGGCATAAATGCACTAAGCTGCATTTCAAAAATGACATCATAATTGCTGGGACTGCCTATCTTACCTTGGCCTCAAGCATTTACCAGGATTCAAATTTATTTCAAACTGTTCTCCCAAGTCTGCCTAATTTTTTTTTTGTCCAAATAGCAGCAACTCACAGTTAGTGAACAAAGCTTCAAATTTTTTTTTTTACTTACAGCTAAATTTAACTTTACCCATCCAATAAAAAAGAAATAAGGGAGCCTTTATTATCTCCCTGGATTTCTGGGTATGATACCACATCATAGAGAAGTGGTTATTAGAGACAATGGCCTACCAAGGTGAAGTTTGTAATAAAGCCTATTATGTGGTTTCACCATTGACACTAATGGAATGTAACAGTGATTTAGAATGATTTAATGGTTCCCAGGTTGTGCTCTAATAGTGCTCTTTATATTATGATGTATATCACAAAACCTAATGTGGCTGTTGTGATATATTGACAGTATTCATGCTGTTTCATTTTTTTAGGGGAATTTTAAAAACTGTCAAAGAAGAAAATTAATAGGCTGCAACTGCTTTATTTTCAAGGGGTCTGTTTTTTAAATGTATGTGCATAAATTTCTATTTGGTGCCATGCTTAAGCTAATAAATTCATTTGCATTTTTATTCCAAAGTCATAAAAGTGGAATGCGTGCATGCATGCATTTGTGTGTGTGTGTCTGTGTTTGAAGCCTTGCTTTGAAAAGATTGCACTGTCATCTCAAAATCTGTTTACAAAATGGTACTAATGGTTTCAAATGCTCCTAAAAGGGGAGTGCAAAAGACAAGTTTTCTTCTTCTCATAGGCTGCAAAACGACACTAATTTAATAAGAGGGAGACAGCAGGGGGTATGACTACAGATTCACTTAAAAAACATCCAGAACCTTAGGGGTCCAGGTGGCTTTTAGACTTGCACTTAAATTCTGGAATTTAAATAAAAACACAATCATCCTGGAACAGACACAAAGGAAGATGTATTAGAGCTGAGATACCTGCGCTTTAAAATGGTTTGTGGGTGTCTCAGCAATGCCTGACCTATTAGCTCTAGGGCATTTCTGGTTTCAAGTAGGTTAAGGAACAGCAGAAATTTTCTTGCATTTTCTAAAAGTTTTCCCCCCTCTTCTTGTAATTTAAAAGCATACCTCATGAAATATCATTGCTCTAAAGATCATCATTCTGAGCACCTCCCAGGCACTCCAGGCCCCTTGAGTGACACAGTAATGGTCAATGGATTGAGGTCGTGATGGTGAGTTGCCAGTGAAAACACCCATGGAACACGGGTCTCTCCAAAAAACGGAGTTTCATACCTGGCTACATTTGCTCTGTGAATGTTAGAGCAAAGGTCCTCGGAGTCTTTTCTAACTGCTTCCTTCCCCTGTCACACAACTTTACCTTTCTTAAAATGAGTTTCCCATGCTTTCATGTTGAAACCAGGCACAGGTCTTTTGGGGGGCAAAAGAAGGGAGGGGCCATGAAAACTTGATTACTGCCACCTAGGTTGCCCCATCAAACACTACAAAGGGAGAGGATCTTCTCAACCTCGACCCCAGCTGAGAAGCTGTGGAAGATGTCGCCCATCTCTGCTCCCCCAATAGTAATGAAAAAGGAGAAAATGTCACTCCTGGTGAGGATGAAAGAAGGATGAAAGTACCAGCCCTTAGGGGTGTGGTAGAGGGGAAGAGGACAGCAAGAAGGAGACAGCTGCTTGGCAGTGAGCGGGTCATGTCACAAGAGACTGTCCTGCACTTGTGTCAGGGGAGGCTTTGGTGTCTTCTGTTCCTTCTGCTCTCGAATGTTCTGTGTCATGTGTTGTGTGCTGCAACTGCCACTGCCACAGCAGGAGGAAGCTGAACCTGGAAAGGACAGGGCCCCTGAGTCCCAGAAGGGTAACAGTGACCATACACTCCCACTGCTCCCGGAGGGTGAGCATTAGTTCAAGCATCTTCCACATCAGCTGGTAGGTGCTGCTGTGGCGCCTCTTGCACCACTGAGGTGGGCACAATTCTGTGTGGGTTCGTGCTGCAACCTCCTTGAAGGTGTAAAGGAGAGTAATTCATTGAAATCACCCGGTTGAGTTTACCCCAGATGAGTATTCCTTGGGTGCCCACGCTGCTGTAAGTACTATCACTCAAGGGAGAGAGAGGCACGGCAATCTGGGAGGAACAGTGATGTGAGCGAGTGCTCAGAGAGAACACGGGGAGTGGTGAGCACAGTTTTTGGTCTCTTGCCACCCAAACAAAAAGGGAACTTGTTCCTGTGGGCCCTACAAAGAGCCTGTTTTGCCAAACTGTAAACTATAGCCATTTATGTGGCATTTACTAATTGCTCTGTTACAGGGCAATAAGATGACACTTTTGTCATATCCTGCTTCAGGTTAACTTGTTTGTAGATTTTCTTTTTTTTTTTTCCTCTGAAAACACCAGGTTGTGATAAAACTGCCTGTGAAGAGATCCGCTGGAACACAGCCAACCGTTTCCTGATGGGATCACAGTTTGTGTTGCATGTGCTTCCACCCTCGTGGCCATGGAATTCAGTGAGCACAAAAGGACAATTTTCCTCTTTCTCCGATTCACCCCTTAAAACTGTCCACAAAACCATAATTTTTCAAGTGTAAAGAGTATGTACAGGCTGGAAAATGGTCTTATAAATAGAACCTTACATTGAATAATGACTTTGGGGCACTGAACTGAGAGAGGACAGGCAGAATTTTGGAGGAAGTAATTTGTTTTTGACACTGAAGTTATTTCAAAGTTATAAGCAAGATATTTCTCAGGAGATGTTCTCTCTTTCTTTCTTTTTTGTACTGTATCATCCCTGTGGAGAGCTTTATGGAACCACACAGAACAAAATTAGGCAAAGTGCCTGTTATATAACCTGCCGGTTCTCTAAAAATAATGGGAGCATCACTATCACCTGAGCTTCTCCCTTCCCAAAGTTTATGTACAGCACATGGAAAGTAGGGTCAGGAAATAGTGGAGATCATATAATGAAATATAAGGATCCTTTTTACAGCAATGCACTGAAATTTGCATAATTATTATCCCATTTTGACTTTTTAACTTTAGAGAATGTATGTGGGTCAGTTTTCCCTGTTTTAATTAGCAAAATCAAAATAACAAAAAATGGCAATTTCCTTCTTTCAAGCTCAAGTGGACTACTCAGCCTGTAGCAATAATTATATTTTTCAAATGTGAGGTGCCTAATTTAAAATACGAGATTCCCAGTAGTTGCAGAAGTTTTAAGGACAAGAAGGGACAGAAGCAGTGGGCCTTTTGTTCGTGTTGCTTCCCAGCCAAAAGTCCTCTCAGCATCTAAATGTGGTAGGAATTGTGTCGCTCATGTAAATAAATTTCTGTGTCAATATTATTTATTGTAAAATATTTTACCCACCGGGGTAAATGAAGAGCAAGGCTTTACTAATCAGATTACTAGCACGCTTATTCTAATTTATACCTTCCACGGTTAGCCTTTAAGCCACAGTTGACCTCTTATTTTTTATATTAACTGGAAACAATTCATCAAGTGAGTTACCCCTCTCCTTTCAAATCCACTTGTATTACTAAAAGGTTGAGTAAAGACCTCTGGGGAGCAAGGGCAATTTTTGACATGGATCTCAACAGATTAAACTATGCAGGGACAATATAGAATACATTGGAGCAATAACATTATCACATCATAGCCTGATTGAGAGGCATTTCCTTGCATTTTTGTCCTTTTACCACAAGCCAATAGTAGCCACAGGCATTTGACTGGAGAGCCCGGAGGATTGACAGGCCTGGCAGTCATTACACGCTGGATTGAATACTAGATTACTCCAAAGTGGCTCAGGGTCAAGGATCAGTGTGTTCCCTTTTGGCACTAAATGACTTTAATATCCTTACTGTATTAGTCAATTACTTTAAAGCTGCTGCTCTCTGAGCTCTCTCTGCCCCCCTGCAGTTTACTATGGACATTTGAATTGCTCCCATACTTAACCCACACATCTGCTTTTAGCTGTCAAAAGAATAGTGCTACCACTGGAGCTATTGACAATGCAAAATGAACAGAGATACTTGCTGTCAGTGTCAAGTGGCACTTTCTTTCCATTGTTTGTTTTAAACAACTCCTAAATAACTCCACAGTGAAACTGTTCCTAATTCAGGAAGAGCTCGATCGCGTTTTGCAGCCTGCCTTTAATCTAATCTCAACCTGACCAAAGCAAGCAGGAGTAAATTATCCTGTCCTCACAGTTAATTGTTTTTTGGGGGAAAAAGCATTGTCCAAAGAGCTGAAGTACTGTGGTAAGACACAAAAAGAAGGGTTGCTTTAAAATCTTGCTTAAATTTCATGACAGTCACTGTGACTATAGCAAATTACACTGCACTTCTGAATTTATTGGTGCAACACGGTGAAGAATTTTATATCATGGCCACTGCACATTAAAAGGTCTGGCTTGGCTTGGTGTTAAACCAACATGTCTAGATTAAATATGAGCAGAACTGATCTGAATTTTAAAACTGCTTGAAAGTCATGCCTTCAGTGTTTTAGTGAAAGTGATATCACTGCACATGAAAGCACATCTGTGCCGTGGGGCCCGACTTGTGTGTGGTGATGTCATTGGGCTGAAAAAACAGCTCAGGACTTCACAGCTAGATACATACAGAAATAATTTGCTCTTACGAATATACCTATTTTCATCTGTGTGAGGAGAAATGGGCACTGCGTTTTACTGGAAGAGCTGTCATCTCTGTAGTTTGGTGAGCCCACGTGTGTATCGCTTGCATCTAGGCAGTCACACCTTTTTCCTCTTTTCCTATTAACTTGTAATGTGGGTACAAGGACCCGTTGTTTTGTTATTTTTTTTTCTAAAAAATAGAGCCAGCGTTTTATAAGGAATAGCACCGTGCATATTGCAACATGCATCCCATTGATCTACTTTGTCGGCAGCCCAAGAAGGATCTGACATGTCAATCTCAACCTTTCTCATCCTTCAGAGAACTGCTAAATATCCTAATGAGAAAGGGCTTCAGACTCTTCATTTACGCATGAAAAAAGGCAAATTTTGACAAATTTTTACATACATAGTAGATGTAAGTCAGGTCATTACTATTGGGAATTCTAAAAGATCTGATAGCCAGGCTGCCCGATACATTTAGCAGGGAAGTGTCAGCTCAAACCTGTTTGTTGATGACAGGGCCAAAAGAAAAATGAATCCACTGTGCACCATAAGGTTCTGGGAGGCTTAGGGAGTGTCGGGGACATTCTAGCTCTCAGCTTCAGCAGTCCTTGCATTTCCCTCGGAATTAAAGTAGACAAAACAACATTTTAAATAAAATACTCAGTTTCTAAGTGCCTGTCCATGTTATTCAGGATCTTCGAGGATAATAAATACATTTTAGGTAACAGAGCACTCATAAAAATGCAGTAATATTATCAGTGCTATAATATATGCACACTTGTCTGTCTTTCAATACACAAAAACATTTTATATGATGAATTCTGAGTTTTGCCATTTCAAGTAGATATTGCATGTGTTCCTGCTCCAGGAAGGCAGATAGACATGTGGACAGTAATATATATTTCGTTTGCAGTGTGCCTCAGCTCAGCGGCTAAGCATAATGAATGGTGCCTTGGGGAATGCTCTGAATAATTGTGCTAATTTAAAATTTAGTCAGCAAAGGACCTTAAAAAACTTGATACCTCTTGGTAATGATGCATCATTAGCACTTTTCATTCATTTATATTTTGTTGTGTTTAGGGATTTGGGTATTCAGGAGAAGAAAGGTAGCCTGACAAGAGAGTGATTGAATCAGCCCCCTTGATACCTGGGAGTGACAGAAGGTGAAGTACTGTAGCTGCAGTTGACAACTACTTTAATATGAGCCACTTATAAATATTTACAATTCATAAGTCAGTGATGAGCTTGTGTATGGCACATAAATAATACCATAAGCATTTGGCATATTTATTTGGAGCCTGATCATTAGTTTGGAGATAGCTTAGTGTTAAAGAGTTATGGAAACATTTTCAATTAAAAGAGCTTCATTTGGAGATTGCACTGCAGAGCTTTGAAGAAAATAATATACATGAAACAGGTGAGTTCACACTTCCAGAAAACCGCCATTCTGAAGAACCATTCTCACCGTAATCATGGGAGTAAAACATCCAACTTCAGTGCAATAACATACGTGAGTAAGATTAATAGGAACTGGCTCTTGATGATTTATTTGGCACAGATACCACAGCACTTAACATACGGCCTTTTTGCAGTACAACGATAAGCGTATCGGAATCTAGCTGTAAAACAGTGAGTCCTATTTACTGCACAAGACATAGTTTTGTTGGGGATATAATTCCTCTTCTTAAGGAATTCTACTAATAAGTTAATTTTGTTGGCTAAATGAGACACCTCAGGTGCATGATTTTGATCTGACTGCAATAAAAGATCAAGCTCTCACCAGGTTGACGGGTTGAAAATGAAGCACCTATTGACTGACAGATTTCAATATTTTTTGTTCAAGACAGACAATTATATGCAAACTTTTTTTTTGTTTCTCGTATTAAATGTTGTACATTGCTCATAAGGGGGAGGGGGGGCGGAACCCAACAGCAGCACACTCCATAAAACAAAATCAAATAAAACGAAAAATCTTACAGAGAATGCATCCTTTTTTTTTTTGAAAAGTTAAAAAGTCTGTACTTTCCTGAACTACTTTAGGCAGAGTTATTATCTGTAGCTTCTGTCTCTTAAATATGAGTGTAAGGTGCAGCGATGAGTGCTAAATACGTTAATCAGGAGTGAAAACTAAATTGGAATGTTCTGGAGCACATGCACGGATGCGTAAAAAGATAAACTAATCCTCTGCACGGGTAAAACATATGATAACTTGTTATGTTTGTGTGTCTAATTTTCATGTTTTCTGGATTTTGTCATCACTACTTTTTTAATATAACAACAAGGTTTTAAATGACCACTGGGGATGGATACTCCTTTCTTTCCACCCTGGTGGGTAATGAGAGAGACAACACCTCCAGCCATTATCCCTTTGAGTGCTGAGTGGGAGTGCAGTTAACTTTGATAGCATAGAAGTACATTTTTTATTGCATAGAAAAAAAAAAAAATGTCGAGAATAACCTATTCAGTTTAACATTTTCACAGAGTAATTACACATAAAATTAGCTAACCATCAAAGTTTTTAGCTACTTTTCCCCATCATATTAACTGAATACATACACATTTCATCTTTAAGCCCAGAAAAATTATTTTAATCTGGCAATATCCACAGAAACAGTCTAGGGTGTTGGGGTTTTTTTCACCTTTTACTTGTTGATAATTTTAGGTTTGCTTCTCAAACTATAATTAATTTTTCAGATACTAGTGTAGAAAATCAATCTGCAATGGCTCTCTCATGTTTGTACAATGCAATCATTCATTAATGCAGTTTCAAATATCAAAAAAGTGTCTGTTTTCTGTTTAATTTGTGTGCTTTTTTGTAATAGTATTGTCAGAGTCTTCTTGTCATGGATCATCCTCAGGTATGTAAACAACATACGAACTGACTTAGAATGATAGACAATCTCATGATTTTCTCTCATAAAATGACATATACAAATCAAGGAGCTAAAGCATGGAAAGTAACATATTTTGGTCTTGTGACTAATGGTAACCTGGTGCTATTGAATTACTGAACTGTGTCTGAGAACTAATGAGAAAAATTTCCCAGGGGAATCTTTATCCAATGCACTTGGAGAGCACCTTGGGGACTCATTCCGTGTCTGTCACCTTTCCCGTCTCATTGACACTCAGCTTCTTTACCACCATTACACTGTGCAACCATTTCACTTTACACCTCACGATTAGAATATTAAAAGGAGAGAATACTACACTACTTGCACCAGATAGCAGAGTTGTTTTTGACACTTAAAATAGAAATTGTCACTGAAATATGAGAAGGATATGACTGTCTCCAGCTCCAGAGCTCCAGTAGAACATTTTAAAGCTCAGAGCTGTATTACTTTGCAGCTAATGATATCTTTTGTCATATTTCTTAAATGGCTTGTTTCTTAATTTCTTAATTAACGATGAAGCACTTAAGGATACGTCATGTCATGTAGACCACACAAATGATTTCTCTTAGGTAAAATTTGTTCCTGCCATAGTAGCGAGGACTGAGTCACTGGTATTGATTATACAATGATGAGTTTTTAAATGAAGGAACAGAAATGTCATTAGCAAAAATGTAATATTTTGCATGTGATAAATATTTGGTGAAGGCTCGCGAAGTCTAAAAACACAAGAAAAAATCTTCAGTGCCAAAAAATGGCTGTAGCTTCGTTGACTTAAGAAGAACACTGCTGATTTCCCTCAGTGAGGATTTGTCTCATATATCTTACATCTATATTTAGAAGAGCTTTGGTACATCCCATTAGGGCCAAAACCCGCCTTTCTCTGAAAAGCTTCCTCACTGAAGTGCACAGAACTACTCTCATGAGTAAGAGCAGGGAGGATTTGGCCTCGGGGAATAAAGCTCGACTTAACTTAAAAAAAAAAAAAAGTTTGAAAAAATCCAGCTACATTTTTTAAACTTAAAAAGTGCTCTAATTTCACCTGGTTAGTGATTTCAGAGAGAAGCTAATTAAAGCCAATGGAGAATTTTAAAAATGAAGAAAAAAAAAACAAATTAGGGCAGCAGGGGGAAAATAAGTTTTCTAATTATATATAATGAGGATATCTTCTGCATAGTGCAGCAAATGTTCACCTTTTCTATAATATGGAGAGTATGATGATTTCTGCTGTGTGGCCCAGGGTGCTACACATACAGCTGCATGTACCCATCGCACAAGTATTTGATCTTATTAAAGAGTGCTAGTTAGCAAAATGTCCATGGGGGTCACACACTGTTTTTGTGTAGAGACTGAGAAGTACTGAATATATTTGACTGTTGATTATATTACCAGCACCTATTGCCTCTATTGGTTGTTTTTGTCACTTTGTTTTGTTGGCAGATTCTCAAGCTTCTCTTAAAAGTGGGGACATGGGGGAAGGGAATATTATTTTGGCAAGTATTAAGAACAAGTGAGGCTATATGTTGAGTTTGGTTTTGTCTTCTGCCAAAGACGACCTTTCCAGGGAATTGGAGAAAGTGTGCTTTCATCCTATCCTGCTCCTTCTGAAGCCAGTAGGATTTCTGCTACAGACTCCCTGAGGACAGGCTGAATGCGGTAATTTTTTCAGCAGTGGGCAGCCACTGGTGTGTTAGGGTAGACCTCCTATTTCTTGAAAACATTTGAGTGTACCTGTCCTAGCCTTGCATTACCAACAGTTCAGTCTTTCATTGTTGACTCAGCAAATATACTCTGCTCTAAACGAAAGGAAGATGCACTCTTGGGGTTGTCGATTTTCTGGAGGATTCTGTCCCCTCCCCAGGCATCCTGAGTTTCAGAGGAGAGGTAAGGGACAACTGGAAGATTGGCTTTAGAATTACAATATTACTGATGATGTTTAGGGAATGAAAAAGACCTGAGAAACAAATGCTGACAGGAATTATCAGTCCTCTCGTGTTTGATGTAAGCCATTGATGGTGTGAGAAATACAGTGATGATGAATAGGGAAATAAGGTTTTGATGTTCTCTTCTACAGTTACTCTGAACCTGCTGAAATCACAAATGTTTTAAGTCTCATTTGCTTTACAGGACTGAGTTTAATTAATTAAAACTAGGAACAGTCATGCATGTCTGTGCAAAGTGAGGACGAAGCACTTCTGCTCAGATGATCCCCTTCATCTCCACTTGCATCCATTCTGCACAGACGGAAATAAATGAATAAGAAGCCACGTTGTGAGGATAAGATCTATATTACCATCTCTGTCCTGTTCACCTTTACCTTTCTTGCTTGAATTTCAAGTCACTGTACTTTATGCCAGGTTGAGACCAAAATTCCTTTATCTATGCTGTTGCTTTAGTTGGTCTGAGACTGCCATGCATGAAAAGAATGTCAAAAAGGAAGATAGTTTATGATTATTTTAGAAAAGTTTTTGCTTTTCACTTCAGTGCACATAATCTTCAAAAATAAAATTCTGTGAATTGGTCTATTTAAGCTTCCTCTGCTATTTGAATATGTTGATTTAAGACAAAAGCTGTGAGGTGTTTTTTTTTTTAAAGCATTAACATATAGTTTACACATTCCTGTCTCCTCTTTTAAGTGGCAAAATACAATCATTTTGGAAGTATATAGTGGAAACGCTCCATGTCAATACTTACAATATCAGGAGACAGGTTGTGAACTGTATTTCTTTGTCTTTCTCAGAAAGGTAATTATGAGTGTGCCAGAGAAAGAAACCCTTAGACTCAGTTTTGCAGGGACCGCGTGAAGCAGGTACTTGATTCAGTATCATGCTAGTGCTGCTATAGGCAGCAAGCCGTTTCAGTAGAAGTTGGGATTTAATATATACTTAAATTTTTCCTGTGTCCTCTCTTCCACCCATTAAATTTCTTACAACTGGCTTTTATCAGATTCTCAGGGTTAGTTTTTGTTTGGGAGTTGATGAGGCTACATTAAATCTTCCCTACACCTTGGATACCCAAACCCGTGGCTTGCTTATGTAGCAGAACATTGTAACTGAAAACTGAGGGTAACTAACATGTAAGCACTACTAATTTCATGAATCTTTACTAGCACAACAATACAGATTTGTAGAGACAGTGAGTGAAATCAGACATGTTTTGTCATTTATCATTTTACTTTGCCACCTTGGACTTCTGCCGGCATCAACTCTATTTAATTTCTATGTAGTTGTATATATGCATAGACAGAGAAATGTGCACTTCAGAATGGGTCTTTTAAGGTTGAGAAAGTTCAAATGTAATCCTCCCACTGACACAGATCTGCGTGCAATTTTCTTTAAATTCAAGGAGAGATGCATAAATAGAAGCAGCAGAGCATCTGACCCATCACTCATATTCAGGATGGTGTCTCTGTTTCAGATGTTTTTGCTAAAGTTACTCAGTTTTGAGCAATTCACATTTTCTTTTGAGAAACTGTGAAGGCATAAAGATATGAAGACCTGCATTATAGGGATGTCCATAGGGAAAGGAAAAAAATGAATGCAGAACCACTTTCAACATACCAGTGTCTGCCTTGCAAAACTAATGTTATGTTGGACAGCTGAAACAAGAATACACACTGTGTATTGATGAGGCAAAAACCTTGCCCTGAACTTTTCCAGGCTTCTGAAAGAAAAATATTTTGTTTATAAACAGCTTTTTTTTGGGAGAGGTGATTTTGTGACGTGGGTATCATATATCTACTTTTGCCTACCTGAGTGGAGTGCTTTGAAGGAAGCAAATCATATACATCTAAGCCCAATTGGTGTCTCTCAAAATCTTTCTCTGTGGACCCCAAGGTCATGTCCGAACATCTGCTTATTCTTTAATATATGATTGAGAATGTGCAGTGAAACACTAATGTAACTGCTTTTTAGTGCCATGAGTGGGCAGGTCATGAAACGCCGGACAAGAGGCTAAATAAAATTAATATGGCATTGTTTAAGGGCCTGATAAGCATTATGTATCTGTCACTTCCTTTCAGTTTTGGAGATTTCATTGCACCGAGCTCAGAGCTTAACATTTACTGTTTGGATCATTCGTCCTGGTCTAGTTTGTCACAAACATCTAAAAGTTCTGCTCCAAATGACTTTGCTGGTGTCAGCTCCGTCAGCGCCAAAGCAAACATGGGGTATATGTTTACAGTCTCCTTTTTATATATGTCTGGGGCAAAAGAGCTATTGAAGCAAATTACTTCTCACCCACACGGAGGGTATTCCTTCAATGTCACAGCGGAGGTCATTGACAGGGCAACGCAGACAAGACAGCTTCCGAAGAGTGTGCTTAAGTTTTCCATGATGCCCATCCAACTTTTCTCAAACACTCTCAAGAAAAATATATTTAACCCTTTTATAATTAGCAAATGCAAATGCAAAAATATGTCTTTAAAACTTTCATCATCTGCAATATTCTATGAGGTTTGCAGGAATAACCATCACATGCCATAGTAGTCCCACAGTTACGGTAACAGCCAGAACGATGCATCATTTTTGTGCTTTAACAATAAATATTTGTAACTGCTAATCTACTCAGTGAAGCTATATAATTTCTTGTTGATGTTGCTATACTGACCTCTGCAGGCTTTGGAAGTTTGGAACATTGTTTACCGCAGTGACTGCTGTGACCCAGCATGCAGCTAAAGGAGCCTGTAGCACCAAAACACTCGAGGGCTAACATAATTGTCAGAGAGCTTTGTTTCTTTTAAGTTCTAAATAACAAACTGTAAAAGAATGTAAAGTAATGATTTGAAATTAAGTGTTCGTGATGTTCAGAAAATATTACTTTAGGAAAAAGTAAATTAAGTGAAAAAATCAGTATTTAAATTAGTACTTTACAGATTTGGGGGTTTATGATACGACCTGGTTATTGAGAAATACAGCCATTTTAGATGAAACATATTATTCCTGTTAATGACTGTACAAAGCTTGTCTGTTCAAAAAAGGAATTCTGTTGTATATTTAATCCAATTTGATACAGTCTGCTATTCTACTCCTGGATCTAGTTAAATTAAAAGTTGCATATGTTCAGTATAAGTATAAGTATAAGTATAAGTATAAGCTTTCTCAACTAGGACAGACACACCCATATGAATAGCGATACCTAAGTGATGCAAACTTCCCCAGTTTCTGAGTTTCAGTATATTGAATTAAATTAATTTCACAGATACAGTATAATGCATGCATTAATTTAATCTGGGTTATTTTCTGTTAAATACTTACCGCCTTTCTGGAGTTAAGTGTGTTCCTTATATTTATTCATGTCCAAATACAATTTTTCAATTAGGGTCTGACACTTCTTTTATACATATATATCATTTTTGAAACTTATAGTCGTGTTTGGCTGACATACAGAGCTATGCCCTATACCTTGTTTATGTTAGAAACAAAGACTCTCTGAACTGCAGCTCTGTTTATAACTATTTGTGGTTTAACAAATGACAAAATACAGAAGACTTAAAAATCTTGGTCTGGAAAAAATATCTCAGTCTGGTTTATGTTTTCATCTACTTTCCCCACATTTATTGATTTTGTTAACTGTTTCAGCCGTTCACTGTACACTTCTCTGACCACATCGTATTTATGATGTATGCAGGTAACTGACATCTGAAGAAAAACAAAACATACAGGATGAAGTCCTGGCTCCTCTGAAAGCTCCCATTGACTTTAGGAGAGTTGAGAATTTTCCCGCTGCATTTTTGTCTCTCTTCCTTCATCTTCAGAATTAAATGCTCTCCTGGACAAATTCAAAGTTTATCTAATTAATCTTATTCTGTAATAGACTGACCGGTTATACTCTGAGACATACAAACATATGGACACTCCCATCTCCACTACTTGTTGAAAAAACTGTGCATTTTGGGATGGATTATCACTCAGATGACAGGATTAAATTTTCTGTAATCCAGTAGTAGTAACTGAGAGTTGCCAAAAGCTGGCTCAAATAGGGAATGTTTGGTGGGAGAGGAAAATACACATGGGAAGCTGCAAGATACTTCTTTAAATATTTGGCTTAACATTCACTCCTTCAGTTTTATCTTTTCCAGTTTTTAGTGTTGTCAGAACAAATGATCTGAGAAAACTGGAGATTTTGTCTGAGAGAAGAAAGATTTTGAGATTAGTATTCCATTTATCTGCTGCCCAGCAGTGCACCCAGGTAGCCAAGAAGGCCAATGGCATCTTGGCCTGTATCAAGAATAGTTAGTGTGTCCAGCAGGAGCAGGGAAGTGATCGTGCCCCTGTACTCAGTGCTGGTGAGGCTGCAGCTTGAGTACTGTGTTCAGTTTTGGGCGCCACAGTATAGGAGGGACATTGAGGTGCTGGAGCATGTCCAACATGCAACAAAGCTGGTGAGGGATCTGGAGAACATGTCTTATGAGGAGCAGCTGAAGGAATTGGGATTGTTTAGTCTGGAGAAGAGAAGGTTGAGGGGAGACCTTATTGCTCTCTACAACTACCTGAAAGGAGGCTGTAGTGAGATGGGCGCTGGTCTCTTCTCCCAAGTAACTAGTGATAGGACAAGAGGAAATGGGTTCAAGTTGCGCCAGGGGAGTCTTAGGCTGGACATTAGGAAAAAATTTTTCACTGAAAGAATTATCAAACACTGGAAGAGGCTGCCCAGGGAGGTGCTTGAACCACCATCCCTAGATGCGTTTAAAAGTCGTGTAGATGTGGTGCTTAGAGACATGGTTTAGTGGCAGACCTGGTAGAGTAGGGTCAATGGTTGGACTAGATGATCTCAAAGGTCTTTTCCAACCTGAATGATTCTATGATTCTACGCCATTTGTATTACCAAAGTCTCTGATCCATAATCTTCTAACTAGTCCAAGTGTTGGTTGTCCTCTCGTGCTGACCCTGCCATTCCCAGTGGCGCTCACAGCTGTGGATGAAGGGATAAGTTTTTGTGCATTTACAGACTGCCTAACCCAACAGTTCTCATCCAGATCACGATCAGTGTTGGCAATGATAGTGAAGTTTCTACAGAGTAAAATTCTGGTTAATATCATCCATGTGAGTTACCTTCAAAGACTATATAGCTTTACAAGGTACCCCGAGGTGCATCCAGGAGCACTCCTAATGTTCTCCAGCCACGAAAGAGCAACCAATCCGTGCCACCAAACTAAGGCTAATCCGAAGCAAAAAATACACAGGTGTGTAAAGTGAAGAATTTAGGTCCTCAGAATCAACTGTTTTACTCTAGAGATCTGCTTCTTTTGCTCCACACTATTTGCTAATTTTAACATGGCCACATTGTCTTGCTCAGTCACATAGAAAATATTGACAGAGTTTGAGAGTAAACCCCTGTGTCTTAACCGTCAGGGGCTAGCCTGTGAGAATGAGCAAAGGTAGACTCAATTCTGGTTACTAGCAAGTTTGTACAGCTTGGCAAAGTAGGAAAGGGTAACTGGAAGGGGAATGCGATTCCCTCCTTGCCCCTCCCAAATGGAAGCACTAGATAATCGCAGGCAGAGGTGATATAACAGCAATGATGGTAATTGTCAGTCCTTTCCCATAGTCAACCACACTGTCTACCCTGCAAACTGAAGTGCTGAGGAACCTGAACTGGCTTTATGGACATGTGTACATCGTTGTATGGTGTAGTGCAGAGAGGAAAGCTCTAGGCTTTGATTTAGCAAGATGTGCTCTGGTTCTAGGACGCTTCTGTATAATATCTTTACAGCAATGACTGTTCAGGGCATGTCCCTGGGAGCTGAATGCCGGAGGGTCTTGTGTCCACATTGCAATGGACCATGTTAGAGGGCTGCACAGGGGCACGGCTTCAGCTGCAGTTCCACCAAGAGGGAAACTGCTCAGAGTCTACCAGCAGTGTCTCTAGTGCATACTGCAAGTCTCCAGGTATAAGTACAAAGCTAACTGGAACCAGGAAAACTCTCCACAGCACACTAAATTAATAACCTGGATGCACCCTAAGCACAGGTACAACAACAGTTTAGCTACAGCAGCATAATTAACCAGAGGAGTTATGATGTGACTTTTTTTCAAGGACATTTCAGAACTGTTAAGACGTTCAGCATACAACTGACAAATTAACCTGGAGTATAGGCTGGAGGACCACTGAAACTTAAGACAGTTTTTTACAACTAGTTGCATCTTGACCATGCAGTAAATTCCAAAGCTCTATAGAAACATAGCTCATAGTATTTGAAATACAACTGTTTGTGTGCTGATCCCAAATTACAGCACCTGGACAACTGATTGGAGCAGCCACTGAAGCCTTGTCCTGACCATCAGTCTTGATTGCTTGGTGTTCATGTCAGGCCTGTACTGTAATGTGAATAATCATTCAGTGTTATATTCCCATACTTTTCTGTTTTGATGGAAATTTGGGGCAGGATCATGGCCTGATTCTGTCAATGTAAAGACCATAGTTTTGCTTTTGCCCTGGAAGTTTCTAATTTGTGCTCATTTTTTCTGTTGGATGTCTGTGAAACCAGTTAAGCAGGATGTCAGCTCCTTTTTATTTTTCTAAGTGCAAGCCTTGTTACGGTTTGCTTAATCTTCCATCCATATAGTGACATGTAAAACTGAAGTTTGACCATTTAAGAGTTCGGCAATACCCAGCCTCCCAGCGGGCCCCCCCAGGGCACCGTGTCAGATGGTATTAGCAGAAGAACCAAAGCAAGTGTCCCTGCTGCACTGCTTGGACACATATAACTGGAGCACTATGGAATCACATAGTACTGTGTGTACAACAAACTGTAAGCTCCCTTTAGACCATAGTATAGCTTTCCACACATACTCTTACAACTCAATTTTACTATGGTAGGTCTAAGAAATAGCAGTAAAGTGGTAAAGCAGTAAAGCAGTAAAACAGCATCTTCGCCTATTTGCCCTATTAAACTCTATTTTCTGATGGGGGTGTAAAGCTGTCAGTGTAGTGCCAGATACACCTCATTGTGTACTACTGCTCCTACGCAAAGGTGCTTTCAGTTTCTTTATGCTATTCAGGTAGCACAAAGCAGGTGCAACAGGGACTGTGCTCTGCCTCTTTTTGAAGCATCTGTGGTGCTATTTATGCAACAGACTATATTTGGTACGCCATTACTGATATAAGCAGAAGCATCACCCATCCATTGCAAAGAGTTTTTCCTTTGCATATCTCAGAGGTTGAACTTGATCCAGTGCTTCCTAGACATTGGGCATAAAGTGTTTTTCCACTGATGTTCTTTGATTTGCAAAAAAACCCCACTATAGGATGTGTAGTGTGCAAATAGACTTTGCACTCTACTGTAACTATCCGTAATGGTATGCAGGCTACAATTTAAGGAGAACTATTAGCTTTCTGAGATGTTAAATTACTGCAGAGCATGCAATAATAATAATATGGGAAAAGACAGCACCCTAGTGGGTTGAAACAAAGAACACTGTGCAGCCCGATCATACGCAGCCTCTATAAAAACACTTCTTTTTCACACAAAAAGTTCCTTCCTGGGGAGCATGGTTGTTATCCACTGACACTGTATTCTTCTTGCACAATGGCCTTGATTTGGTGAAGTACCTTATTCACACACTGCAAGCAATTGAGAGGACTCACCTGAGTTAATACAGCTGTTCACGAACTCAAAGTTAGGCCCATCCTTAAGACTTTACCTGAATGTAGCCTCTACAATTTAGTTGGCTTTCACGTTTTCTGATACAAGGAGTTTGATCTACTTCAATTTCATTTATCAGCTTTGTCTTCTTCTTTTTTTAAGTTTTTTTTTAGTTTTTAACTGATCTTTCTTATGTTTTACACCTTCAAAGTAAAATATGTAATGCAGTTTTTTTAGTTTAGTGCTGTCAGTGCCAGGACTTTTTTCTTTTTTTGGCACAGTTTACAACCACCAAGCTGATCACATTGAGCGTGCCATTGTTGGACGAGTGGCTGAAAAGTAGAGTAGAAAGAAATTTACATTTGGTGAAATTCTCCTGTGCTTATTTAGACCAGGAAAAGAAACTGAGCTCAAATTAAAACCCAGTTCAAAATCAAACATTTTAACCACAAAAGAAGAGAGAGACAAATGGCATAATCTGGAAATATACTCCCAGGGTGGTCTGACCCATGGGTACCTAATGACTCGAAGTCTTGGCCATGCTAAGCTTCTGTCTTTCATTTAAATACTCCTGGGGTGCTGCCATATTTTCTTGAATTCCCTGTCCCATAGCAACATAAAAAGAAGTGAATGGCCAAAAAAAAAAAAAAAAAAAAAAAAGCATTAAAAAAAAAAAAAACACCCCACCACCTGG
>VYXH01006307.1:995628-1053660 GCA_013397275.1 Burhinus bistriatus | reverse complement strand
AAAAAAAAAGGAAATGCAAAAAAAAAAAAAAAAAAAAAAGGCATTAAAAACTAGTAATCAGCCCAGCAACCTGGCTTTGTCTGTGTGCCTTAAGAATCATTTATGCATTTTTCAAAAAAACCCATATTTATATAAAACAGATGTGTTTTGCAGATGAGTGAGAAGTGAGAACCTCAAGCACCCTCCTCTAAATTGAAGGTCTTTGGCCACAAGGTTAGAGAGACAGATAATTTCTTCTGGTTCCTGAATGAAAAGAAAATCAAAGGCCTACTGCCTTGAAGAATAAGATTGTCCATGTGTTTTTGTGCATCTGTACTCACATAAGGCAACAGAGCTCTTGCTATATACCAAGAGTAACAATATAGAACAAGTTTTGTCTTTCAAATGAATGGTGTGTTTAGCAAAACAATTTGTTAACAACTGGTATCTTGTTTGCACAACAATAAATAAGGTCCAGTTTTATATTGCAATAGGTAGCCAACAACAATCTGGCTTTCAGAGGAGTGTGTTGTAGCAGTGGTTTTGCCCATTTCTGTTCCCTTCCTTGAATATTCTGCCAAACCAGTTTGTTAACTGTAGCCTTCACATCCTGGTGAATTCTCAACTAACCCTGGCAAGCAGTCAGTGCTCTCAGCTTCGTTAAAAAAACACTACTCCTAGTCTACACAAATTAGTTGGAAGAAACTTCTGAATTTGTATTTACTGGTCTTTCTTCCAGTAGACTTACATTTTATCAGTCCAGAAAGAGTATTGCAACCTTCATAGACGTATGTAACTACCCTTACATCCCACCCCAAAGCCTGAGTAAACATCTACAGGTACTGTACATTTGTATTGTCTTATCGTATGTAGATCAATATTGAATAAGCATTAGCTGCTTAAAGTTCTCTTCGGGGATACAAAACTTTCTGATATTTTTGGCTACTCATTTGCTATTGCTCATCTTATTTTTTCAGCAAACCGAATATTCTCTTTGCCTGCCTATTTTGCTTCAGAACTGACATAAATGTTGCCAAGGGACCTTGACCTTTACCATAGGAGATGAATGTTGCATAGATGAGAATACTTGGAAAATATGGGACTTGTAGAGTTGTGTGATTGGGTGTGTAATGTGGACATCACACTTGGCAATACATTGTACAGAGAAATAGCAGACTTCCATGATTTAACAAGAATTGTGCAAATATGCAGCCCTCAACACCATTTATGAATTAATCAAGTGCACAAGCACCTCTTATGAGGACTTCATATCAAGTAAGGAACTCGCCTAGGGACATAATACTAAAAAATCCCTACAAAACTCATTAATACAGACTACATCTTCTGATTTTTAATTTAAATATATAATAGAAAAAGAAACAAGCTGTATCAGCTTACCACTGGACTTGAATTAGAGATAACATAATGCTGGAATTACAAAAGTTTAAAAAGTGCTGAATAAATACATATTTTATATTTAGATAGCACCATTTCACCGAGACCTTTCAAAAAGCAATTTTGACACTGATGTAAATATTGTTTTTCCAGGCACCTATTTGGGTACAAAAGGCTTCATTTTGAGAAACACGTTTCTCAGGAAGCACAATATGCTCCAATAAAAATGAGGGAATGTTTAAGTAGGACAGGTCCATTGTGACTCAGCTGCCTGCACATCCAGTTCTTATACAAAGGGGGAGCAAGGAGTTTAGCTTAACCTTTGAAACAGGAGCAAAATTAGGTAAAGTTGTGTGAAGTCACTATATCTTTACCTAGCTATTATGGAAGTACTTTTAAATGCTACCAGGCAGTTCAGATAATATAAAAATTCCAATACTGCCTTCGACTCGAGTCAAGGGTACACTTAAAGAGTTATTAGCACCCAGCAAAGTGTGTTAAGTCTGACATTCATGATGTCTCAGTTATTAAATAGATACTAGTACACGTACTGATTTTCTTATAAAACTTAATAATGATAATGACCTTTCCATTTAGAATCAGGCTTTCAATGCTGAAAACACGAGCAGATTTATAGAATTTAATGCTAGACGCAAATTACAGATCATTGTCAGTTTTTCACATATACAGAACTTGAAATGTATTTTTCACTTTTCATCTTGAACATTCATGTGTCATAATGACCATCAAATGTATATATTTCTATGCATAGCTAACATAATCGATGTTACACTCAATTTATCATTTGATTTAGTGTTCCTCTGCACCAGTGCATTATTCCACTGAGATGATCTGCGTACTATAGTGCCTCTTAATGTTAAAAAAAAATGTGCCAGGGACTCTGCTGCTGTTACTAAACAACAGAGGAGATGTTTTGTATGGCAAAACATGGTCCTCAAACAGACTAGTATATAAATCGTTTTGGGCAAAGAGTGGAAGCAGACACTGAGGCTGTTGTTTTGCCACTCACTGTTGTAACACTACTGCAGGGATTTTTCTTTTTAGGTACGCTGGATGGCGGTAAGATAGACTCATAAAGAAAATGCCAGACATTGCTAAATACTGAAAAAAATTTGGCCTGGAGCATTCTGCTTAGTAAAAATTACTGCATTTCAAGGACCAGGTTTTCATCTACTAAAAAATCAACACATTTCCACTGACTTCAATATGGCTATGCCAACTTACATGAGCCCAGGATCTAGCCCATTTCAATAATGAATGAGAATAACTCCAATGGGAATTACAGCAGCTGAGAATTTGACCCCTGACTCTTTACTACACAAAGAAGAAAAGGAATCATTTTTAGAATACTTAATATATTTTCTTATGCACGAACCAGGGGTTATTTCTAAAACAAACAAGCAAGACTCTGTTTCAGCAGAGATGATTATAAGCAACAATGAATATGATGAAGGGAAACCTTTTTTTTTTTTTCCCATCAGGTCCTTTTCCTCAAACCTCTGTGCTATGCTTCACATACCTTAATAACCCCTGTGCTTCTGATTAGCCACCACATCCGTGTCTGATTTTGTCTCAGTTATCTAAGGGGGCCAAGTTATCTGAGGAACTATTTTTAACTGTTTTTGAATACTGGTACTGTTAAAGGGTGCAATTTATGTGACTTCAAGGTTATTTACATGCAAAATAATAATTCTTGCAAAGTTTGCTTCTCTGATAACTTCTGAAGTCCATACTTAACACTGGTGATTTTAGGGCAGATTATGTAACTTTAAAGGTGGAAATTATCCACCTAACTTCAGGTGGGACCTGAATTAAGCTGAACTTGTCTCAGGGGGCAATGGAAGGGGAGAATTCATGTTACTTACTTGAGACTTCTACTCAAGGATGACATTAGTTACACCCCAGAAGTGCCAGTTTCTTTCCACTGACTATAAAGGACTTGCACAGATGCAGATGTCAATATTTGTCAAATTCCAACTTAACTTCTTCTTTCCCCAAGAAAAAGATTATTCCCTCATCTCCTCCAGGATGACCCTGTCTTAAAGGACCGAATCCTACAGGATACTCTGTGATATTCTTTTTAACAGCATTTATTCTCAATTGCTTTAGGATCAAGAGTCAAAGATGAAAGACCCTTGCTATAGATTGGGCAAGATTTCTGAGGAAGAGGTAAAGAGATAAAAGGAAAGGGTGAAAAATATTGTCTTAGGAACTGGATAATACCATGCCAGGTATTTCCTCTTGTGGAGAAGACAGAGTTTGTCATTTGGTTCCCACAGGGAGGTCACAAAGCAAATTTTACTTGTTCTGCCCTCAAATTTTCTGAACAATGGGTACCTACTCCAGGAATTAAAGCTTATACCTCTTTCACATAATGAAATGCTAACACGAGAAGAAAGGAAGGTTCCAAGAAAGTGAGTCTGAAAGATCTGAGCTTTTTCTTCCTAGACACAGGACCTGAAATGACTATTAAATCACCTAAGATCAGACAATGAAATGAATGGCATCTTTCCCTTTTTGAAAAACAACACACTAGTGTGCTATGTTTAGCTGCCTTTATCCGATCCAGAAAATTTATGTCTGTATGTGACCCAGTCTCAAAGCAAACAGTTCAGTTAAAAGCTTACAAAATTGTATTTCTTGAGCATGTTTATATAATTACTTAAAAAATAACAGAGTTAAAGGTTTTTTGGGGAAAAAAAACCCATAACACACTAACACAGTGAATGTAAGAAGAGAAGCACAGTTAATACTTTGATTTAAAGTAACTGGAGAGCATAAAAATACTGAATTTGTTGTCTTTGAGGAGCCAATTTTTCTTTGGCTTTACAAAGAAACATGTGAGTTCTCTTCTAGAGACACTGGAAACTGCTAAACATTAACAGGCAAGAGTGGTTTACACAGTGATTGATATTAGCCAATTTTACAAAAATATGAGGGTATTACTGATGCTGTACTCCATCTAATTATTTTTATTATTTTACCATGGCTGTGGTGAAACTCAGTCACAAAATTCCAGATCTGGATTAACTGTCCCATGAAATTTATAAGGGAAAAATTTATAGCGGGGTTTTGGTTAGTTAAAACCAGAAATGTATTTAGATCAAAATCCCAGTTTTGAACACTGCTGGACAGGTGGGAAATTTGATTGTGAATGCCAGCTTATGGCCAAGATTTTTAATACATCAGGATAATTGTGTAAAAGAACACTTCAGTGACTTTATTGCTGCATTTTTGCAGAACATACTCATTCTGAAAATATTACACTTAAATACTAACCATCCCCGAGGAACTAATATGTTTATTATCAATGATTTTGTATAATTAATGCAGAGTTAGTCTTTAATATTAAAGAAAGAATCTAGCCTAAACTTAGAAATTGAAAGTTAAAGACGACATTCTGCATTCAATTCATCCTCTGGTGCCTTGTTATTGAAGAAAGTATAATGCTAACATCACACACAGATCTGAGGCTCCACCATTACCTAAGCACAACAGGGTAAGCTAACGACAGTGTGTCAGCCTTTTGTTGGTCCGTGTCACAACCTTAACGTTACTTTGTGAGAAGAACTGCTGTCAGGGCATTTCAAGTTGCTTTTGAAATAGTGCCAAGAATGAGGAGGCCCCACTGTCCAATTGCCTTTCCAGTATTAACAAACTATATAGGGGGAAAAAAAATGAAGAAATTGCTCAGTTTGCATCTCAGTGTATGAAAAATCCTAAAGTGTTGCAGGGACAATTGATTATCCAGAGGGCACCACACCATTTCTGACTGAAAAAGGCCCTTTCTGGCATCCTACTGGTTATCTATATGAACATTTCTTTTGTATTTTTCTTTCAACAACTGAGAAATGAAGAAGGGGTAGAAAATGAGGTTATGGAAAAAAAAAAAAAAATCAGGAGAAAACAGTGTTTCGTAAGATTGGTAAGGTTCTCAGCCCCTTGTCTAGGGATAACCGTTTTGTCTCCTGGCAATACTCATCATATTACCTATAGCAAATATTTAAATATTTCTTCATTTGTTCTTTAAAGACTTTGTTGCAGTAGACCGCACTCCCTATACCAAAAATATATTGTCTGAATGAGAGCAAAATGGCCTTAAATGTAGAAGAGATGTTTTCAGGGAGGTGTTAATTATCCAGCAAAAGTTCCACAGTCCCTATTGTGATTCATGAGTCTTTGTCACAATGAACCGGTAGCACTTACAGAGACAGTAACATTGGAATAGTTTATACCCATGACGGAACTCTTCACATGGTTAAAGAGCAGTTCATACTTAAGTGATATGTTGGTCTGAATCTTCTAATATACCACTATTTATGCAGATGAAATAGACCTTAGCACTTGATGATTCACAATTATCAGTGATTTTTAAACTGAAAAGGTTGAAGGAGCTTTTTTTATTGCACAGGACGAACAATTTAAAGATGGGTATAGGTTCCTTTGCTTTGGTGAGTCATAGCATATATTTAAATAAAAAAAAACCCAGACATCTAACAGCCAGTCAAACAACATGCAGATTATTCTTTAGAGCATGGTATGTACACAGTAACTAATTCCATAATACATAATATATAAATATCTTCAGTCTCTTTTCAGAAGCGTTCAAGCCGTGACTTGGCCAGGCCGGGCAGTCTCCTGTCTCTTAACACAGTCTAGAGCTGTGGAGGAAAAATCTGGGCTACTGGGGAATTAAAATAGTCTTTAGAAACTTGCAGAACAGTTCCCACCATTATTTTAGCACTTGTTTAACAATAACTGTATTATAGAGTATAACCTAAAAGTTAGAGATTCAGTCCTCAGTGTACAGAGGACTTGGTCTCTGTGTAGAACGCTGTTAATTTAATGGTGGGAATGGTCATCCATATTTCTAAAGCAAGATCAATTTAAAATACAAGCAACACTTACCTTATATTTTTGCAATTGACATTGTGCTGATATGACCACTGTAATGAACAGCTGAAAGTGCCGCATTCTGGATATTAGCACTTGGCTCTGACTTATTCTGTATCACAACATTAAGCCAATATGAAATGTGTTGTATATTTCCTAATTCCTAGATGAGTAAACAGGCAAGAATATATTCCTTTATGCAGATATGTATATGTAAACATACATTTTACATAGATATACATGCACGAGAGGAAGGCAAAAGTAGATGTCTCTGGAGGACACAGCACTACATCTTATTTTTAGTGGTTTCCCAGGACAAGATGATGTGTAATTCAAAACAAGTGTCACAAATCATAGAATTCAATTGCTAAATAACCCCTTTACCCTCAAAAATGCATAAACCAGATTGTCCCTATTGGGTAGAAAGAAAGATTGATTGTCATGTGTGATTAATCTGGACATTTGAAAAAGTTTCACATGATAATCTTGCAGTTTAGTTTGACAAGAGTAAAGATTAGACCATCTTAAAATCATCACAAAGTGTATTCAGTTTTCGGGGCCCAAGTATGGCAGTGAGTTGGAAGTCAGTTTAATTCTGTGCTGCAGAACAAAGGGCAATTTCTGCTGAACACTTCTCAATGGATATGTAGATGAGAGATGAGATGCAATGTTGCTGAAATATTCAGAAGCTGATACCCATACCAAGAGAAATTCTGTAATGTAAAACATATCACTGCCTTATTTTACTTTTTTTTATTTATTTATTTTCTTGCTCTGGGGTTTCTCCCTCAATAAATTGCCTCCTTGACTGTCGGCTTGTGGAAAATCCTTGGGTCTGCTTGGCTTCCCAGATGCATAGGCTATTCCCACTCTCTTAGCCATGAATAAAAAGAGCTGCCTGTAGCTCAACCTAGCCTGATCGGCACATAGGGCAATTGATTAACTACAAGTGACATCGGGGACTGCCATCGAATACAGCTTTTTTTCTAAGTTCCTAATGGAACTACGGACTCTCCCCTTCAGGGCAGAATCATCCATTAGGCCCATGCGGTCTGAGCTGAAGGCTCCATAGGATCCCAGGTAGCAATGTCATAACCTTGCTTCTTACACAGCAAAGGCAGAGACTTTTCTGTGAGAGGAGTGCTTTAAAAAAATGACCTGCTTTGTCTTAGAAGAGCAATTTGGAAGTGGTTGTGTTGGCAGCTGTCTACCTTCCTTCTGACACTTCGGCTCCTCCCCTCAAATTTCTCAGTGTTCTGCCCACCAAAAGTGATATTGCAATGAGAACACTTTCCACTTCTGTAGTATCTTCTCTCAGAATAAGTTCATAAGATGCTTTACGAAATGTAGTGAATTTAGCATTGCAGCACTCTTGCATGCTCTACTAGGAAAGCAGCAGGGGCAAAGAGAAGTTCAGTGACTGGCTGTGCAGGCAGAGAAGCTGAATATGGTCTGATAATTGTAAGCTACTGAGTTAAACTAGTTTAAAAGTGACTGCTGGAAATTTCCACATATCTGCTGAGATGTAATTGTTGTTTCCATGAGCACTCCTAGTCTTGTGCAACGTGGATAAAATAGGTTATGTTAAATTTGGGGGTCGATCCTAAACTGATATATGACAGAAGCTTAAACGTTGGAGGAAAGTAAGGTTCAGGAGGCTTCACACACCAGTACGTGGACTGAGAACTTCCACTGCTCTGCATCCTGTGAGGGTGACAACCATCTTCCTTGTAAACAACTGAATGAGACTTTCAAAAACATCCAGGAAATCACATATTGACACATATGGTAAAGCAATCTAGTAATAATGTCAACTGATGTTGGTTTTATTTTGGCGGACTTTTTTCTGAAGGCCCAGAAAAAGCTTTGTGTACTTGAAACTTCTCAGTTTTTTCCAGCAACAAGTGTGATAAAATTTCTGCCTGCCAAGTTTGGCTCTTTAAAAATAAGCGTGTGGCTGTGGGCTGTTGAAATGAAGTCTGTTCAGTTCTTTTCCCCATATGTGCTACCTGGGTGACCTGTGTATTGAGACCATATTTCATGTCTATATGGGGACTTCTCAAGTCTGAGAAACTTGGTGGACCAAATAGTCAGAGGTTGCTGAAATAGCAGGTTTTTCATTCAGCAGCACTACAAGGACTGACGGAAAGATGGACTCTGCATACGTTTCTGTAAAGAGGAAACAGAGTAAGATAAAGGATTGTCACCATCTCCATTGTCTGAGGCCTGTAGAATTGTGACAAAATTTTCAAAATTGAGCCTGAGAATAGGTGAAAACATTTGTTGTTGTTGTAATACTTTACTCTTAAAAAAGCAGATCAATAATCTGAGTTGTTGAGGACCTCTAATGTTTTGCCGAGTGTCCGTAAAAAAGAACAGGGAAATTAAGTCCTTCTGGGTCTACCTGACCCTACTTTCTATAAACTGCATTTTCTTCAAAAAACAAGTGATTTGAATACCAGAAGGACATTTGCATTAGATAAGCCCAAGTGTAGTCAAGGCAGTTATCCTTCCACTTTGTATTTTGGGGTACTACTGTTCCTGTCAGCATACCAGCTTCTTCAATCCACTCATCAGCTTTTTTTCTCTCTTGTTTGAAGGCAAACTTAAATGAAATTCATCTTAACTAACCCTGGCTGTGTAAAAGTTAGGCATGTAGTCTAAGTCATTCAACAGTGACATAAATGTCTTGTGTGCTTAGATTCTTAGTCAGACATTTAACTTCCAGCCTGATTTTAGTCACTTATGCATAATCAAGGGCTTCTGTCATCATTAAATCCTTAAAAATGTATTTTTTCCTTGACACTCCTATGCTTGAATGCCAGAGGTCAAGGCCCGTGAAACCAGTCCTGTCCCTCTGCACATATCCATGTTCACAAATTGGATCGAGTCTTTACCCTCTAATAGTCCAAGTTCACCTTCAAATTCAAGCTAAGCATGAAAAAGAAAAAAAAAAAAAAAAAGCCAAGGCTTTTTTTCAAAGTCCTGATGCTGGATATCGTCCTGCTCACGGATCAGATGGAGGATGACGCAGGAAGGAGACTTCAGCAGGGACGGTCCTGCCCTCTGCAATTCTCATCCCGCATTTCCCACTGACAAGAATGGAGAATACACTCCAAGAGCATTCAGATGACTTTTTTTTTCCTAGTTAGGCCTCCCTAGATGGGCGCTGGGTGTATAACTCAGTGCCTGCTTGAATACCGGCTTGCGGGCACATTATGCACTTTCCTGTTTGGTGTGCAATTAAGAAAAAGCTCCTCAGTGACTGGGTGGGATAAGTGGCAAATAGAGAAAGCCTTGGTGGACATTTCGCAGGAGAGGGCTGCTTTGCTGGAAATCAGAAAGCCAGGGCACAAGTCCATATCAGGTCTTGGTTTCTTTTTTTTTTATTCTTACTTACTCAAAACAGTTGCATAAATATTGAAGGGAACAAAAATATCAGTGTGAGAGTTTCCATAGACTTCAGTGGAGTCAAGATTTTCAAGTAAACATGGATTGCAAAAGCCAGACTTAGAGAGATTATCACTAGTCTGGATATGTTCATTTTCCTCCTAACAAGGACAGCAGTCTGTTTCAAGGGTCCTAATTGTTCCTACTCAGAAGCCATTAAAAATTATATGTTGTATTATATTGAGAGTTCATCAAATTTAAATGTGAAAATTTTGTAAACATCAGTATTATATTATGTTCCGTTCATTCATTTGATTCTCTAGTACATTAGAGGGGGAAATATACATGCATTGCATTTTGGAGATTTTATTTTAAGGACTGCTTTAATGAATTCTTAATTACATTATTCAAAAGATCCATTATTCAGCATTCATCTCACTTCTAAATGAAACTCTTTACCTGACATGTGAATGAAATGAGTCTAAATGCTTTCCATGCCACCTAGGGATTCGTAATAGACTTCTTGCTGAATGGCAGCAGTGGGTTTTCTTTCTGTTTTAAATTTTTGTGGATTGTTTGTAGAGATGGACAGGTATGAAACACTCAGTTGTCCCAAACACCAGTACACCTTCTAGGTGAGCTCAGTCCCACCTGATGTAATGCAGCCACCGTGTTTGGGACAGGTGAAAGAGATAAAAGCTAGAAAGAAAAACGTTCATAACATTTCAAAGGTCTTCAAATATATTGTACAGTACTCAACAATTTTAATTTGGGTGGAAAAAGCTTATAACCCCTTGTTAAAGATTTTCTTTTTTTTATGGTTCACTGTGAAAAAAAGGTGGTCAACATTGTAAAAGGAATTGAGATCTGTTTTTCAAAATACTATACTGCATTTCAGCAGTGTAGTCAGCAACTTGAAATGAGTACACGCGTGGCTGATCAGGATTGTATTGTCATTACATACATTGGGCCAAATTCCTCCATGACTCAGTCCACTCCTGATCCTGGTCGGCAGCTGGATCTGCTAGGCAAGGGCTACTTGGTCCAGACTGGGTCTATGTAACAGAGCACTACCCATCTCCTAGAAGGACTGGGATGGTTTAAGAGGGTAAAGTCATACAGTTATATTTAAAAACCTGGTGACATCTTTCTTTAAAAACACATTTATTGGTTTCAGTGAGAGTTTTGCCTATATAAGGACTGAAGAATTTTCATCACAGAAACTACCTGAAAAAAATCTTAATGACCTGAAAAAAATCCTGCTACTGTTTTGTCAGAAAAGTTTAAACATAAGGTTAATAACAGGGAGGTGTGCATGCTGTATACCTGAAATTAAGTATTTGCTTATCTGTTAATTCTAAATATAAAAATATTTCTTATGGAGAGAACATTATTTAGAGCATTGAAGTTATCACTGACTAGATACCACCATATAATCTCAATTACTTGTGAAAGGATTGAAATATTCATCTCCCATAGATTAAGATTGTCCATTTCATTTGCGTTAATAAAAAGGACAGACTTTCTCGTTTCAGATTAACATGCCATAGATAAATTATTATATACATTCTGTTCTTAGCTATCTATGTTTTATAGAACTCCTTTTGCAAAAGAATGCATATTAAAAGACTTTTGAGTGCTTTTACAGTCCTTAGATCAATTTTTTAAAGTACATTTCTTAAACTACATTTTGTTGCTTTTCATACATATAGATGGAGCTTTGCTAGTGTCGAGGCATTGGTGGATAAATCATGACCTTTCCCCCTACCTGATTATGAAGACGACTGTGAAATTTAATATGCTGCTTTAATTCCAGACCATTATTTAGGGCTGAGTACTGGAAGGTGCTGAGCATGTGTCATGAAGTGCCCAGCATTCCCAATTCCCACTGGCTGTCTTGCTTAGCACCGTGCAGGACTGCGTTAATAATACAAAACCCACAGCACTTGTGTGGTGCAGTCAGGCATTGGTTAACGAAGCAGCCGCAATATCAAGCAGGCTCAGCCACCTACTGATAAAAAGGCAACATTTTAGAATGCCTAGGAAATCTCAGATGAAAAACGACGTTGTCCACTCTTCTGATGGGCAAAACGTATGAGTGCTGCTCACAGGGACTCCCATTCACCCAGCCTAAAACTCCCCTCTCTAGGAGTGATTGAAGTGCACCCTTGAGGAGTCATATCACATTGTGCATCCTGTGCAGAAGAGAAGAGATCCTTCAGCACAGACCAACAACTGACCCAGCTTTTGCAGCTGATTTCTCAGTACATGAAGTGTTGGGTTTGTCCTGGTTAAACTGAAAAACACATAAATAACCATGGGGAAAATAATAATTAAATGAAAAAAATGCATCCAGTGGCACTTACGATGCATTAAGGTATATGTATTAAGTCACCAGTTCCAGATTTGTTCACCCAGCCAATTTTATTTGTCTTTTTTGTTGTTTTCTCCCCATACCCCATCTACCTCGCTAGCAACTCAGTTTATTTTTGTGCACATCATTATATGAATAAAGCAAAAATCCGAAATTCTCTTTAAAGGTTCTGGAAGGAGACACATCTAATTATCAGAACATTTAAAATATAAGCAATGTCTCCAGGGTGAAGTGTATCCCCAAAAAGGCGGGCCCCAAGGAACATACACTAAACTTCAATGCACAATGGGTACACTGGAAAATGAAAAGGTGTCAGTCCTGCAAAGCTTCAGACCAGGCAAAAATCTCCCTAAACTCACTGAATTGTATCTACTATTAGGTCAACAGAAGTCATCCAGGGCTACTGCCTACCCATAATACTTAGGCTGCAGCCCATTTTGCCTCACAATCTTTAATGTATTTATTTCAGCAATGCTTCGGGAAACTGTGGGAAACTTGGGACCAATGAAAGATTAAGGGGCAAAATCCACAAAGGCACCTTAAGTAGGGAGACAAAGAAGCCAAAAATGCAGGATTCATAGAGCCAGTGTGGGAACAAACAAAAGAGACCATGACTCCACTAAGTCTAATTGCAAGAAGATATTTAATATAAATACTTGGAAACATCTTTTATGCAATTACTGTCAAAGTTGTTTAAAATATGTAGCTCTGGCCACGTTTTTGGAGCCATGGCACAGTGCAAAACTACTTTTTCTAAGCAGGAACATGAAAATTTTTTTTCACCTTCCCCATCTATAATTTGTACAGAAGCTAAAGGGTAGTTTTGGGTGCTTAAAGAAAGGTAAAGATGAGTTTCTAATGACATTATGTTCTTTTTAAGTTTTATTTGAATTACTGTGTGATCTTAGTTCTCAGTCAAATATCTATTAGCTTTGCACCAACTCACATCAATAAGATAGTTGGTGCCCTGAAAGCTTATATGTACAAAGCAAACAAAAAATCAACATCTTTCCATTCTTTTTGATGGCTAAGAAAGGAAAGTCGGTGATATATTCCATCACATATTTTTAATATTCTGATTTTTAAAAGCATAGTTCCCTTTTTTGAGAAGTGTTTTTCCATATTTAATGTATGTGAGATTATTAAGAAAGCTGCTGATGTTGATGAAGCAGGATGCAGTTGTGTCTAAAACATTTCGATAGGAAACGTTTCCTGTTTTCAGTCATTTCTAAAAGTCATCAAAGCAGATTTGACTCGTTTCCCACACCTTCAACTTTCCATTTGAGAAATTAAGTCCATTTGTATTATATCTTGCCGGTTAGATAGAAGATACGGGTGGTCCTTCTATCAATCAAAATTGTAATTACCTTTGCCAATTGTCTCTGATATTTTATTCAAAAAGTATTATGACTCCTAGGCATTACATTAATACAATGATGGTTATTTTTATTGTTAATAATAATATTAATGGGATTTTTGATACAGTGTATGCAATCCTATATGGCTTTTTCTTCACTTCTTCAGTCCCTCTCTGTCTTTTTAGAGTTTTTTAAAAATTATTTTAGGAGTAGTTCTGTGGGCTAATGCTAATGTTAATATAGGCTATGTAAAACTCCCAATAAATTGTCAGCCATTCTTTAAGAATTCACAGCACATGTGTTACCCTGCCTTCTTTGCAGAAGATTTGAGGTACAACCGTATAATGCAGAAGTAATTCTTTATTAACCGGGCTCCCTCACTGCACTAATAATGGTAAACGTGAGCAAAAAGAACTTAAGAAGAACCACTTGATATGATAAAGGATAGTTCTTTTACTATTATGATGTATAATTTCCTGTCTTCCCCTGTAAAAAGAAGAAATTTATAGCCATTTCCTGCATGTACCTTTTTCATTTTAGTTTGACAATCCTCAGCTTTTTTACTTCAGCAGTACCTTTGTCACTGGAACTGAGCATTTGAAACTTCTTTCTAATTTGATAAAATATACATATGGCATTAGCATGCTAGAGGTAAAAGGTTTCTAACATCAAAGTCTGCACAGCTCACATTAGAATGATCTTAAATGGGCATTATATATTTATTTAGCAGGGAAAGAAGGAAGACTCTTAGAAGCAGTTTAAAGGATCTTAATTTTACTAAATGTTTCAGTAAAGAATTTTAATTAATCTTCTTACCGATAACTTCACTTCAGTAAAGCAATGTAAAAACAGCTATCATTTATTTAGCAGTTTGGATGCGGTTACCAAACAGGTGCATTGTTGCGCTGCAACCCTTAAGGAGTTAAAGGATGTATATACATACGGTATCTTTAAACTTTCAACTTAGAATTATTGATGGATGTAAAGCTACTCACTCAAAATCATCTAACCTTCTTAACTGGTTAAAAGAGTATAATCCTCTCAGTTATTAGGAGACCTTTGAAGTGAAACAGTGAAACTCACTCCTTCTGCCTGTTTTGAAAATTCTCATTGACTGTAGACTAAATCACAGGGAAGTTTCAGCTGCAGCACTTTGTCTGCAGAGTGAGCCGTGGATTACTTAGTTGAACTTTGCTCCAGTCAAGACTTTGTAGTGCTTATAAATCTTGAATCCATCTAAGTTCACCTTAAATTAGCCTTGCAAAAACAATCTCTAAACTTCAGCTGCCTGCGTGGTGGCTTCTGGCTAGGTGCCACGCAGAAGCTGAAACGCTGATTAATTGTCTTCATTTCTTAAAAATACCTCACATTTTATTAAAAATAAAATATCGTGGAATACACACTTTTGCTTTTCACTTCGTAAAACAACAGCGTCGGCTGGTTCTATGCAGACCATTGGCAGATACATTGCATTTTAGAAATTAAATGGAAGAGAAACTTGAAAGCTTTACAAGTCCTGAAAGCCTTATTGCACAATAATGCCACTGCTGCATGAACAGCCTGGGACAGGGCCAAACAGGCATGCCAAGATACAACAGATTTTTCAATTTTCCAGCAAATAGAAACAAATTCTGGTTTCAGAAGGTGTACTCGACAAACACTTCTCAATGTGTTTCTGATTTGTGGTAAGAATGTTTTTACTGCTGGTGCCCTGTACTTTTGAGACATTTATTTCCTAAAAGAAAGATTCCTTTCTATAAACCTCAACTGTCTGTTTTTCAAAGCAATTTAAAATCAAACACACAAATAAAATTTTTAACATATGGAAACCTTCATATAGAGACTTACGTATTCCAAGTTAAAATTGTTTTATAAACTCTAATGCTTTGCAGATGAAAACACCGAGAAGATGACTGTTTTTAGCAGTAATGCTTTTTGACAGCGTTAAACCTTGTTTTAGTAATTGACATCAAAATGTTTGGTGGTTTTAAAATGGACCATTAATAAAAATGGCATGTTTTAAGTTTTAAAATTTTACTTAATACTGTGAAGTTGTATAGAATTACAAATATGATATAGTATTTTTTTAAAGAAAATAATCTTTTACATCTCTATGTTAAAAACGGTGCAGATACATCTTTAAAGTATTATGTTGGGTCTTTGTTGTAATCAGTACCCTAGGGTTTGGAGTTTGAGTTTGGGGGTTTTTATATCTGTATCACATATATTTTTTCTTTTCTTTTTCAAGGCATTACTTATCTTCTCCACTGGCTGACTTTTCTCACCAGCTTTTATCTTCTTTGTTTAATACAGAGTCAAACCTGAAGATTGCTGTACCTAAAGGAGAGAAATTTATTATTTAAATGTTAGCAGACTATTAGCTTGCACGATGAATACTTTTAAGATGTGTACATTGACATCTCTAAAGTATTTTTGGAATAGTAAACAATAATTTAGAGGCATGTTGCAATCTTAAAAAACTGTTCTTAAAGAGTGGATCTTCTAAACTTTTTCTGGTTAAAGAGGTTGTAGAGCATTTAATTCCCCCGCTTTAATAATAGACAATATTTCTGAGGGAAATTTTTCTTCCTAACCTACTGTTGTTCATTAAGTTTTGAGGCAAGTTTTGACATCACATTTTATGTAGCCAAGATCTGAAAGAATTAAAATTTTGTTGCATTAGTGCTGAATAAACAGTGGGCATTAGTGTTTTTCACTAATGTCCTATTTACAAAGGAATTAAGTGGATGCTTACTTTTAAGCACGTGTTTAAACCTCATTGACTCTTGCTCTGGAAGTCCTGTATATGTTTTCAAGAGCTCCACTGCAATGAGTCATAAATTAATTTGCATCTTCCTACAGGCTGACTGTGTCTGCATGGACAATTAGTCTCTTTTGGAAGCCGAAGGACATAATGAAAATGAACTGATGACACAATGAGCCCATCTACATGGAAGATAGAAGCCGATTTCATCCCCGTGCTGACACCTTACAATGGGGAGAGCGTGCATTCCCCATGCAACAACCACCTTAAGCACCAACTGTCTGAAAGAAAGAAAAGATGTTAAAGAGCTACGACAGCAAACCCCCGACATACGCCAAATGGAGAACACCAACTGGGTCTTTTTTGGAGGAATTCCAAGGGCAATTTTTTATTGCTGCCAGAGTAATGGTACTGCTCAGTCACTGACCATGAGAAAAAACAGAAGCAGAAATGCAGGAAGCAAACACAGGTGCCAAGTGACTGATCTGCCTCAGTAGGTAAACAGGCAAAAGGAAAGTTTCAAAAGGAAATCATTTAGAGCAGAGGCAAGATCTGAGAGCCACCGAGGCTGTGGTTACACATGCGGCGGCAGGGCTGCTTCAGCCTACTTAGTCTTGGGTTCCCGCTGTCCACCACTCTTTCCCTCCCTCCTCCCCTTCCCTAAGCTGGTACCACTGTTTGTACAGCTGCATGGTGAACACAGTCAGGGACCTGGACCCAGTGAAAAATGACCCACCAGAAATGGATCAGTTCCCTTCCTGATTTACTTCAGAGCCCGACAACTGGCTGTGTTGGCATAGCAGAGGTTATGACGTGGGAATGAGACTGTACAGCTGAGGAGAGGAGAAGCTGTTGAAGGAGGCCCTGTCAGCAGCACAGCGAGGTCACATCCTGGGGCTCAGAAGGGTGTACATGGACGTACCTCCAGCACACTGCCCTCTCTCTCTGATAGCATGTCTTTGCTACTGGGAGTCTTATTCTTTTTAAGATTAGGACACCTAGATTAGCATTCAGTCCCTACAGTGTGGAAGTTAGGCTTCTATGCTGCTGTCATAACAGAGATATGGGACTTCTTTCAGTTGTGTAAATACAGGCCTCTAGTGCCATCTGAAAATGCCTCAGGTAACATGCCTGACCTCCACCAGATAGCTCCAGAAGGACAGAGATCCACCATGTCACGTACACCAGCCCTCTCTGGATGTCTCAGACATCCAAAGGATCCTCAAATGGCACTAGACATCTCTGTTTATGCAATTGAATTAAGCTCCCAAGGTGGCATCAAGATACCTAAACAGAGTTGTGTAGTGTAGATATTTACAGATGGAAACTCCCATGAGTCAAAAGCACTATTCCATTGCCTAGATATAAGGATCAGCTGCTTTTTGAGGTGTCTTGAGATGTTCTTACAGGGCTGGCAAATTCTCCACAGGACCTAGGGAATACCTGTGCCACTTTGAACAGTGGAGGTCAGACAGGAATTCCTAGGACATCTCAGGTGGCATGAAGCCCAGGTCAGCTGGACTGCACTCTCTTTGTCTGTTTAATTTTTTGTTGGTAGTACAATCAGTTTGCATTTACTCCTCCCCCAAATACTGTCAGGTCTTATCATCATCTCCCTATTTATTTAGGTTACTACAGATGATCAACCATACAACAGGCATTGCATGGGCTGGCTCATGGGATTTGACTAGATGGCTTCCTTCTGTTCTAACAGTGCATGAGTTTTAATAGCCTTCCTCAGTCTTTTATGTGTTTCATTGAAAGAGTGCTGAAAAATTCCCCTCAGACTTGCTGAACTTTAAGGCATGAGAAAGAAAATGGGTGTAATCTGCTTCACCAGGTTTCTTACCATTAAATTAAGATGATTGTCGCTTCTTTATAATCTGAAGGAGCCCTTAGAGAAGAAAGCAGCGTATCTCGAGGAGCTGATTTGTCTGCTAGTAAAAACAAAATAAACAAAAAAGTACAGTAGTTTTGTCACCTCTATGGCTATGTTTAGTCACATTCCCATTACCTTTAATAAATAGTTTCATAAACCCATGGATTATGATCTCCTTGTAATGAGAACTCCACTACCAAAAATAGCTGCAAAGAAGGGTAACCACACCATGAACCACCAGCATGCCTTTCTAAGGACCCACAGTATGGGGTATAAGAAAACAAGCTGCACCGATCCTTTTGAAAAGACATGGGAACACTTCCTATAGGTATCTAATTTAGGTGGCTCAAACATGTTTAACTAGTGACTGTAAAGGGAGCCATCATTTTTGATCACTGGATAACGTCTGTCCTGACTCATTTTTTGTTTTCCTGAATTTATAAATCACAGTCATCTCAAAACCTAAATTAAATATCCATAGTATACAAGCTAATGTTGGTCCCAGCATACTGAGCTTTCATCCCACCTAGTTTTCACTCCTCACCCCTTCCAATTAACCTGAATATGGGATTTATTGAAGGACCCAAATTTTACCTTTTTATCTCAAGAAATAATTCTCCCACCACCACCAGTGCACACAGAGAAAACAATAAGCAGCAGAAAACCAGGAAAATTGATATAATGTAAGATAAAGAATATCAGCTATGGGGAATCAGGGCAAAAGAAGATGTTTTCTGCTACAATACAGGCTGCTTTTAACAAGGGTCTTCTGAAATAGCTCATTCAAAGATCAGCATGGACAAGGCTACTGCAGCTTTCAGCTACTTACAGGGTGTTCAGAGGCACATTGTCTCTTCTCAACCTTCAGTAACAAAATTCAAGTGATCTAAAACTGATTAGTTTAATTCTGCATTTAAATGTAATAGTAATTTTATTTTATTTGTTTTTATCTTTTCTAAAGCACTCTAAGAGGTCCTAAAGAAAGGTGTTACACAATTGTAAGTGCTGGAGTGATTGACAGAGTATTTTACAACTGGCACTTATTATTCCTTTTATTAAGAATAAAGTGGCTTTTAGACTAAAAACAATAGGGTGAAAAGGGGTCTTTTATGCACTCATTATAAGTAGAAAATTGGAAGGAAAAAGTTGTAATAAAAACTAAATGATTTTGGCACAATGTATGTTTCTTGCATTATATGTTAAGTGGTATATACATTAAAACCACTGGACACACAATAGCCCTCTAGATATGGAAGAAAAAATGGAAAGTGTAGATTAAAATTGCCAAAGTAATACATGTAATAACCATCTTTTCTTGTTTTTGTTATGAGTAGAAAGAAGTCTTTATGCAGCAAAAAGGAATAACATTGTTATATTTTCCCTTTGAATTTAAATTCAGGGGAACTGACAGAGGGCTTGAAGCAGATTGTCTATTATGTGCCCTGTTCTAAGATGACAGGTGATTGTTCCCCAAGTTGCCGCAAGGTTTTCTCTTCTGTTTTATTCAGAGCAATCCTCTTTCCCTAAAAATCAATGCGTGTTAAATGCCTATGCACTTTCAGTCATTTTTGTAAATGGGATGCAGATTCACAGAGACAATTGCAAAATTTCAGAGCATTACCCAAGACGGCACGCCCCAGAATCTCATGGACGAAACCTGCACTGGGTGGTGGTGCTTTAATTCTGGATCACACTGTATACTAATAAAAGCAACTGAATTTTTGTTAAGCTCCTGAGTGCAATAATAAAGTCACAATCCCTAGCTTGCAACTGGCTTATTTACAGCCCTCAACTTTCTCTATAAGAGAGAGTTTCGTTGGGGCTTTGTGGCTCTGAGTCAGGTGCAGAACCTCTATTCAGCTCTTTCTAAAGCCACGGTCTCTGCAACGCTGGAGAGTACTTCACACTCCAAATCAGAGTCCTACTCTCCCTGAGTCTGGAGCAGTTTGACCAATTCAAGCACGGTAAGGCTCTTTCAAATCAAAAGAGCCAAGCATGGATAAACATCCTGGTAAGAACTTAGGCTGTTCTCCTAAACTGCATGCTGAGATATGCAGCTCTCACTGAAATCAATGGGCGCCTCAGTGTTTTATGTGTGCGAAGTGAGTATACGTATCAAGCAAAGGAGAAAAGGAGCTTTGGTGCCTGATCAACAGGCTCTGAGCATAAGGCAGCTTAAAGTCCCGTTTTATCTTGGGAAAGTTATTTGTCATGCTGAAGAAGCATATTAATCTGCCAGACCTCAAACAGGTCTGACACCAAAGTTGTTCAGACCCTGAGGGCTAAATATGCTAACGATTCCTTGGTGCTGTGTTGTGTTTACGGCACAGCATTATGTAGGGGTGTATGGCACAGAGCTCCTCATGGTGGGTCTGGACTATGCTTTCTCAGTAGTTGATTGGTTTCACCCTCCAACAAAATCCAGGGAGTAATGAGGGAAAGGCTACTAACATGCCAAGCATAACCAACAGTAGAGACCTGAGATCAGTGCCTAGCACGATCAGTTTGCCTACCTGACCTTGGCAAACTGTTGAATGTGTCCAAGGATCTTATTTTTAGTGAAATAGGGATGATGATTATTCCACCTCTTACTCTCTGTCTGGTTTTGTCTTTTTAGAGCACAGCCTTATGAAAACATAGATCTTGTGACACATATGCACAATGATCAAGCAAAAAAGACCCAGCATTATTGTAATATAAATAGTATATCATGTAAATAAGAAAATAATTCTCAAATCAGAATTCAGTTCTTGTCAGCCATTAAGTAAGTTTAATATAATAATACAAATTTTCTGAATATTCAGATGTGCAAATGTTGTACTTAGAGGGCAGACCTCTCACATAGTCACATTTGAATCAGAACTTACAAGCCGCCTTATTAAAAAAGTGTATATTCTTATATACTTAAAAATCCATACTATCCTACAGAGATAGACCTCATGGGAGTGTATGTGATTGCATAGTAGATAGTTATTGTGCAATACTAACCACCTAACCTAGAAGAAATGATAGGATAAAGGAATAACACAAGTGGATATTCAAAAGCCTATGATGGTTCTAATACCTTAATTAAAAGCATTGGGCAACATTTTTAAAGGCATCTAAATAATCATAGAATCGTAGAATCATTTTAGTTGGAAAAGACCTTTAAGATCATCGAGTCCAACTGTTAACATTGGCAAGTCCACCACTAAATCCTGCCCTTAAGCACCACCCCTACTTGTCCTTTTAAATACCTCCAGGGACGGTGACTCAACCACTTCCGTGGGCAGCCTGTTCCAATGCTTCACAAAGTTTTTAGTGAAGAAAGTTTTCGTAATATCCAATCTAAACCTCCCCTGGTGCAACTTGAGGCCTTTTCCTCTTGTCCTATCGCTAGTCTAGTGGAACTTGTCCCTGCCCAAGGCAGACGGGTTGGAACTAGGTGATCTTCAAGGTCCCTTCCAACTCTAACCATTCTATGATTCTAGGATTGTTACTTGAGAGAAGTGACCAACACCCACCTTGCTACAACCTCCTGTCAGGTAGCTGTAGAGAGTGATAAGGTCTTCCCTCAGCCTCCTTTTCTCCAAACTAAACAACCCCAGTTCCCTCAGCAGCTCCTCATAAGATTTGTGCTCAAGACCCTTCACCAACTTCATTGCTCTTCTTTCAACACGTTCCAGCACCTCAATGTCTTTCTTGTAGTGAGAGGCCCAAAACTGAACACAGGATTTAAGGTTATGTTATGTCTTAACATAAACGACATCTTACTACACAGTTAACTCCAGTTTTTCATGATAGTAGGAAAGCTCAGCAAATGAAAAAGTGAGTGTTAAGTGAAGAAGCAAATTATTTCTAGTGTTTAACATGGCTCTTGTGAAATATCTCCTCCAAGAACAGTGAAATGGTCTGAAAGGGGAAAAATTAAGAGGGGAGGAGGAGGGAAGAGAAGGGGGGGAGATTTCACTGTAAATTCTAGGTCTTACAGCACAGTGATAAATGCCTTTCACAAAACTTTCTTTGAAATAGTTTGGGGGTTTTTTTTAATATTTTGAATTGGGAGTATAAGAAGAACTACATTAAACCTCAAGTATACTCTCTGTGAAGGAAGAAATAAAGGAGAGAAGAAAGAGAGCAAAAGAGAGAAGGAGACAGAGACAAGGAGAGAAAATGAGAAAGGGACAAAAGTGAGGAAGAAAGAGAGAAAAAGTGAAAGAACAAAAGAGTGAGAAGAAAGTCAAGCCAATCTACCCATCTGTCTATCAGCAGTGTCAAGAAGCATAGAATCATAGAATGGTTCAGGTTGGAAGGGACCTTAAAGATCATCTAGTCCAAACCCCCCTGCTATGGGCAGGGAATCCTACCACTAGACCTGGTTACTCAAAGCCCCATCCAACCCAGCCTTGAACACTTCTAGTGATGGGGCCTCCACAACTTCCCTGGGCAACCTGTTCCAGTGCCTCACCACCCTCAGAGTGAAAAATTTCTTCCTAATATCTAATACAAATCTACCCTCTTCCAGCTTGAAGCCATTACCCCTTGTCCTACTACTACACTCCCTGTTAAAGAGCCCCTCTCCACTTTCTCTGTAGGCCCCCTTTAGGTACTGAAAGACTGGTATAAGGTCTCCCCGGAGCCTTCTCTTCTCCAGGCTGAACAACCCCAAATATCTCAGCCTGTCCTCATAGCAAAGGTGCTCCAGCGCTCTGATCACCTTCGTGCCCCCCCTCTGAACTCGCTCCCACAGGTCCATGTCATTCTTATGTTGGGGGCTCCAGAGCTGGACTCAGTACTCCAGGTGGGGTCTTACCAGAGCGAAGTAGAGGGGGAGAATCACCTCCCTTGACTTCCTGGACACACTTTTTTTGATGCAGCCCGGATGTTGTTGGCCTTCTGGGCTGCGAGAGCATATTGCTGGCTCATGTTAAGCTTCTCATCCACCAACACCCCCAAGTCCTTGTCCTCAGGGCTGCTCTCAATTCATTCTCTGCCCAGCCTCTATTTGAGCTTGAGATTGCCCTGACCCACGTGCAGGACCTTGCGCTTGGCCTTATTGAATTTTATGAGGTTTGCACAGACCCACTTCTAAAGCCTGTCAAGGTCCCTCTGGAATCCTAATTCATAGGAAATAAGAATGGATGACTACTGTGTATATAGCTCTCTCAGACTGAAACGTAACATTTATATTTCTCTCTTCCAGGAACCTTAATTTCTTGAACTTAAATACTCTAAATTTTTCTTGACTGTATGAATCTGAGACGCTTTTCATCCTCTGACAACAAATCAACAGGCACAGCATGTTCATTCAAAAGAATAATGACCAATTTTTTTGTTTAAATACTCCATGACAGTTGGACAAGTTGCATAGGGAAAAAATTACTCTAAAAATAAGTAGTACAGAAAGCAAATTATTTTCCACAGGTTTGTCCTTATTCTTCGTGTGAACAGCTTCATTGTTCTGTATTACTTCAGTAATATAAATTTCCCTTCTTTGAATAAGATGCTGTGTCTTAGCAGCATACATAAGATAGTCTGTATTTCAAAGGCTGCAGATAGCCCAGTAATATCTGCCATATTAGTCTCTTCTATCAGTATATTGCATTTATCTCCTAGGTGTTGGCACACCAAGAGGCTGACATTGTCATTGGTTGAGTTTTTATATCACTTCTTACCACCATTTCAGGTACATTTGACAATGTTTCATGATTTAGTCCTAGACAAATATCAGAGAATGACAAATGTGCTGAAGGGATAAAGTGCATTCCCTCAATGTAATATGCCACAATAAATATAAATAGCAATTATATAATTTTAAAGAAATCTCTCTATAAGGCAGTTCAGTTTGCCTGCAACATAATGAAGCCACCTAAATTGTAATAAAAACATTACAAATTATAAACACTTTCTTAAAATTTGAACAAGCAAAACAAATTGGCATTTGATTCTCAAAAGCCCTTGGACAAAGTACCTCATAAGAGTCAGTTAAGAAACTTGATAACCACAGGGTAAGAAATACAGTACTGGCATGGATTAAAAACTGCTTTAAAAACAGGAAGGCAAGAGTAGGAATAAATGTTGAGTTCTTAGAGGAATGAGGCTATTCATTAGTGGTACTTCAGAGGTCAGAACTAGAATCAGCATCATTTAATACAGCTGTGAATAATCTAGAGGAGAAGATGAATGCTGAGACAACTTGTTGCCCATCCCTGTTACCATCTTTTTTACATAGCAATACTTTGCTTTATTATTCTGGAAACCCTCTTTCTTCTCTTTTCTACTCTACTAAACCCTTCTTTGGTGGGCAGGGCCCCTCACTACAAGAAAGACATTGAGGTGCTGGAATGTGTCTAGAGAAGGGCAACAAAGCTGGTGAGGAGTCTAGAGCACAAGTTTTATGAGGAGCAGCTGAGGGAACTGGCGTTGTTTAGTTTGGAGAAAAGGAGGTTGAGGAGAGACCTTACCGCTCTGTACAACTACCTGACAGGAGGCTGCAGCAAGGTGGGGTTTGGTCTCTTCTCCCAAGTAACAAAAGGAAACAGCCTCAAGTTGTGCCAGGGGATATTTAGATTGGGTATTAGGAAAAATTTCTTCGCTAAAAGGGTTTTCAAGCATTGGAACAGGCTGCCCAGAGAAGTGGTTGAGTCACCATGCTTGGAGGTATTTAAAAGACGTGTAGATGTGGTGTTTAGGAACATAGTTTAGTGGTGGACTTGGCAGTGTTAAGTGAACAGTTGAACTCGATGATCTTAAAGGTCTTTTCCAACCGAAACAATTCTATGATTCTATGATAATGTATCTCATCATTGTCATATATAACAAAAGCTATTCCTAGAAGTGATGATTTATGTCAACACAGGAGTCTATGGAAAAAAAGTGCTTGTCCAACTTTGGACATTCCAAAATTCAGATACATCAAATAATAGAAAATATTCACAAATCTTGTAGATGAATTTTCTCCTGTTAATCTGGTCATGATTTCCAACAGTTTCCTCTCAACAGGATTTCATAGAAAGTGTGGTTGGTTTTGAGCTGCCTATGCAGGTGGATGGAATTGCAAACCTTCATTGTTTCATTCATTATGGAGCTTTATGGAAAGGCTCTTTTTATATCTGAGTGCTAACCTGGGTATTCTTAAACTGGGCTGTGCACCCAACAAAGAGTTTCACTTGGAAAAGGACAGTGTATCTTCCTTTCTTCATATTTGTTATCACCTACTCCAAATTCGTTATCACCACCAGACTCATATGGCTTTCTTTTATTTGCATGATTTTCTATAAAATTGTACCATGCTAGCAGGAAGTGTCCATCAGTTTATCTTTGTGTCTGCTTTTGTATGAAAAACAGGGCGTTCTGAAGTGAGTATAGTACTGCCATCAGTCGCTGGAGATGTGGTTTGCATTCAGCTGTGAACAATGAGGGACTTAGAGAGGACTGTATATGTGATGGATGTTTAACAATTAAGAATCTTAAGTTGAATGCGGAGGAGCTGGGAAAAGAAGCAGAGGTCCTCAAGAGGATAAATGAGTGTAAGAGATTTATCAATGAAACATGGTTAGTTTTAAATGAAGAAAATGAGAAGCAGCAAGGAGGTCAATGGAAGCGAGCTCAGAACAGCCTACAGAGAGGAAGAAGAGGAAGAGGAAAAAGAGTTAAGTGAGATAAGTAAAGAGAGAGAGTTAAAGTGAGTGAAAAGCAAAATGAAATGTGCAGCATGAACAGGACTCTGCAGAGATTGTGGTAAACCTTGCCTGACAGAGCACATCAAATCGCAGAATGGTGAGTGGACAACAGTGGTGGCAGTGAGGAAGAGCAGCCCAGCAAATGGAGACATATTGGAAAACACTTTTTTTACGTCTAATTTTTCTTATCCTGACTTTCTGCCAGGAATACAGTTACAGTTAACTGTGAAAGAACAGATGCATATATGTAGAATATGCTGTAAAAGAGTATCATCTCTGTTGGTAGGCATCAATGGTTTAAAAGAGGAAATAGTTTTGGTTTGCATGGTAACTCTGAGACATTTATAACTGCAAGAGTAGGGTGACAAAGTATGATTTTGGGAGGAATGAGAATTTTTTTCAGTGTAGCTAGGTTGGGTGTGTGTAACCTGTGGGTAACAGATAATTTGCAACTAATAAAGAAACTAGATTACTTATTACAGGAAAATAGAAGATGGGACTGCCTATAGGAAAGCAGTAACTATTAAAGAGTGTGGTTGATAACAGAAATAATAGCAACATCATCCTACTATAAAGATCTCAGTTTGCTGAAAACAGCTTTGTTTTAGTGAATCTCTCCTATTTTTAAGTGAAACAATTCATTTGGGAAATGTTGAGGACTACACAGGTAACTGCTTTGCAAATCTTTTCACTGCTCTCTGGGGAATTCTTCCATTCCATAGCCTTTTATCTCTCTAGGAGGATCACCACAATGCTTTCTTCATAGGATTGTATAAAGGAGCCTACAGACCCTGGCCCAGATGCTACTACAGGGCAGAACACTCATCCCTCTGACTTGAGTGGTTTCAGTACGGGTATATGTAGATATGATATGGTTTATTTAGTGGCAAAGATCCTCAACAGTTTTTTATGACAAATACCTTTCTGCATTCCTAGAGATAAGCTGATTTACTGTAGCATAAAATCTGGTCCATTAGACAGTGAAAATACCAGAACACAACCCTGAAGCTAAGAAAAAAGCATCCCGTATTTGGGAGTGGCACAAGACAACAATGCCAATACTATTCCTTGTTCAGGCTATTATCTAAAACAATATCTCAATGATATCAATATCATATCAATATCTCAAACAATATCTCAGTTGAACTGTTAGGACAACAGCAATATACACAGTATTACACTGTTAGCTGGTCAATGGCTTACTATTTGTACTGAAACATGTTCCAGGCACCTGAGGAAGACATTTAAAGACCAGTTTTCTTTCTCTCCCATAAATATGAAAACAATTCAGAGTTTTTGTATGCATAAAATGTTTGAGTGCAGTCCTCTAAGGTCATCCAGCCTGTTCAGTGTTCTAAAGAAATGTCTGTAAATGAAGGACTTTGAAAAATAGGTATTTTTAAATATATTTTAGAAAATGGTGATTAACAGAGGTGTTTTAAAAAGCTTTAAACAATTTTAACTTAGCAAAAAAGTGTGAATAAGCATTTTAAAATGTACCTCGTACTTTGGGACAGCATGTGTGGTTAGTTAAAGTGAGATTCTTATATTTATATTCAACAAATAAGAAACATGTAAGTGTACCACTGTGCTGTCTAAAAGATTCAGCCTCTGTCACAGGTGACGTACTCAGCACAACAAAATAAGGATGGCTGTGAGCAAGTCTAAGCCTTGCAGATAAAGAGAGAAAAAGAATAAATCCGGTTACTGGAAAAGATATTGCTCTTGCTTACAAAAAGAAAGGAGTTTGAGTCAGTGCCATGACTAAAGCCAGGTTTGAGCACAACTGTTTTGCTCTGTACCTGCAGTGAGATACACTGGACAACAAGGATGAGGTACAAATAGTGCTAAGCTCTGGAAGTGTACTCTTTCTGTGGTTTTGTAATATCAGTGCTTGGGGGGGGAGGCGGGGGGGGGGGTAGGTTCCCCTAGAACTATATTTGGGACTCTGTGACATCTAGAAGTGTTGGGAAGGGCATATGAGCCCTCAGTGTCATGTACAGTTGGGTCATAACTTTTTTGTTCTCTAATTTGGCCCTTCCTTTTCCTTGCTTTATCATCTTTACAGCAGCAAACTGTTTCTCCCTTTCATTTTACCTGTTATACATAGGAAATAATTTTTAATCATTTTTCATTCCATTATGTAGTTGAAATTAAAAATATAGCAAATTGAACTGGAATTTGAATAGTGATGCTAGAGGAATTTCCATCTAAAGAGAATCAGAATTATTCTTATTTAAGAATAATTTTTACTTTTCAGACCCTTACCTTGAGTAATTTATACAGTGCTGGCCACTATATCTTTGTAAAGGTTTAATTGCTCTTCAGGGGAGCACTGTAGAGCAATTATAAAAATGATACCAGATATCAACGATTTAAGGTGTGAGGAAAGACTAAGAAAGTTGAGCATATTCTCCATGGAAAAGAAGACACTTCATGTAACCCAATTGAAGTTTTAAAAATTATTACGAGGACTGATAAAATTGATCCAAGCAAGCTCTTTACACTTGCAAGACCACAGAAGCTAGAAGACATGATCTAAAAATTAGAAAGTTGGGAACAAGAAAAGAAATGCTGAGGCAAAACTATTTTCCACAGAAGGATTAGAAGCAAGTGGAATAAATTACTATAAAGGGCCCCTAAAGCAAGAAGCATCATTGAATTCAAGAGGGAATGAGACGAATTTCTAAACAAAAGGAGCAGATAGAGGGGTGGCAGAGAAAATTGTCAAATGGAAATAAGGGAGAAAACAAGGAATGAGCAAGAAGAGCATGAGAACCTTTTCCTCTTATTTCTTTGGTTCTTCTTGCTGGTACTGCTCTTTGAATATTGATTTAATATTACCTAAAATAATGCAGCAGCCCCTTAGCACAAGTCAGTCAGTCTTTTTTTCAGAAATGATTTACAACATTTTTAATAGCAAGTTTATGTAATTAAGGGGTTCATGGATTTTGGCCCACAGTCATCTTTGATCAAATCTTGAAAATGAACCAGTTACTGATCCTAGCCTAGTTAGTCATGTTGGACAACTACATGTCAAGGAAACTCCTGCCAAAGAGACATGGTGGTACAAAGCGATCAGAAGGTCTTTTTCCTCCCACAACTCCAGCTGCTGCTGGCCAGTGCAAATGGTTGGAATACCCAGCACCCTGATCCTGGGATATCCATCTGCTTATGAGCTGGAGTTTTCAGAGGTAGCTTTTACTAATAGACACAGAGGATATAGTTACATGAAGATTTTATCTAGTGAGAAAGCTGATTTATGAAGTTCCAGCTTCCAACCACAAATACTCATTCCAGTTCCCACACCATCATTTACTGTATTCCCGAGAAGCAGCACTAGAAATTTGAGGTGATTTTACAGATTCTGCCTATATACGTTGTTTTAATGTTCCTGTGACTGTGCAAACCAATAAGGAACAACGAAGGCTCTGAAGCTGTGCATACTCAGGAAGACAAGATTCCATTGATTTACTTTCAGACAAGTGTATTAAGAATGACAGCTTAAATTACATAGGAATGAATGGCTGAAAAGCCCATGCGCACCTGAGCAAGCTTCTTGGGTTTCATTATTGACTGCTACCTATGTCCACTTTTGAATACATAATTATTTCTCAACAATGTTAAATATTTAAACCTATTTATTGCTCAGTTGCTCCGTTCTCTTCTAGTACCCCCCACCTGTTGTAGTTTTTATATATCAAGCACGTTATCATGTCAAAAAAACAGCATATGGACAATAATATATTGAAATCCTAGTCCTTGCCTAATTAATTGCCTCATAGTGCTTTCAGAAATGCACCAAAAATAACAAAAAGCTTAATATATATGACAAATGGCAAAAATATCCTTTGTTTTCTTTTCTTGGGAGGTGGGGGACATTTAAAAGGATTATGCAGTTTCTTTTTACTTAAAGCTTGATTTTTTTTTTCTTGAAGAAAATGTACTGTTTTTTTCCTCTGCATTTTAAACATTAATTTCCAAGGTATCAACGGCTAATTATTCAGCAGTTACTTTAATGTTTCAGATAGAGAAATAGTAGCCTTGGGGAGAACAGATCATGCTTTTAAAGTAAGTCTAGCTACAGTAAAGGATTATTACTACAAGACATCCACTGCATATAGTCACTGCTATTTCTTTCTCCATTCAAAGACAGAAACAGAGCAGTAAAATTTAATCTAATTTAAAAAAAAAAAAAAAATCTAGATGTTGCCTAATAGCCCTGTGTCCGTAGTTGGGGTTCTGAAAGACAAGCTCCAGAGTACAGAAGGATTTACTGCCATCAGCTGTTGACCCCACCTCATGCTGGGCACAGTGGAAAGGGAAATTCATTTGCTGTTTCCTACCCATTTCACACTTCAGAGTCTTTCTGTGACCCCACCTTCTCTGGTCTTTGGTGAAACCCTGGTCTGTGAGCTGGACAACTGGAAGTAGCACAGTTTAGCCTGCTCAGGGAAGATCCTCAAAGCTCATCAGTCACACCCCCCAATGCCAGAGCACCTCAGCCTTGTCTTCTCCAAGTTCTCCAGGGCCAGGACTACCAGAGTGCATTGCAAATAAAGAAAAAATTGAAATGATATCTCAAAGGAAAATTAACACTTTCATGTGGTTATATCTTTGGTGACATCCTTTGGGAATTCTCTCCCACAATGGTAAGCTGGCCAGGTGGTCCTGAGCACAATATGTGCCTGTTGCAAAACTGTTAAATGAGAAGTAACACGCTCTCAAACTCTGTCCAACAACAATCCTATCTGTTTGTTTCCATACAAGAGAAGGTATGTCAAGTGACAGAGACAACAATCCTCGCTAGGAACTGGAATAATTTTTCACAAGCCTTCTAATGGACAGTTCTTGTCCTGTCCTCTCCATGGCTTATGAGAGAAAACAGCATCAACCAGGGCCCAGCTGCAGGTCCTTGGGTCAAGTGGTGTCCCCTGACTCCACTTCTGCAACATAGCTTCTGGATCTCCTCTGGGGTCACCAAACCTCATAGCCATAAGAAGTGATGGTTATTTGGGGAGTGTTTTCCTCAATTCAAAGTTCATGAAATACTGTGAGTGTTCCTCTGCAGCCTGGCTGACTGGTGGGTTTTTAGCCCAAAACTGATGGTTTGTTTGCACACCTTAACGTGTGGGATTAGAATGTGTGGGAGTTTGGAGAGTACAAAGAGTGTTGAGATTGCATGGGAGGACTGTGCCACGGAGAAGAAGGAGACGCATTGTAAATTTCTTTGTACTCTCTTTTGTGAGTGGTCTCTGACCTGTGCTCTTCCCCAGGTAGTGTTTGGAGATATCTGGGAAAGTGCTAGATGGCAAAGGCCAAAAGTGTACATGAGACTCTGCTAACAGCCAATGCTATGAATGATGGCAGGCCACGACTTAAGCCTCTGACCTGGACCTAATATAGCAGTTATTACCATAAAACCAAGCTTACTTGACTCTTCTCCTGGAATATTTCTGTGTATTCCACTCTGATATATGGTTTCCAACTTACCTCAGCATGCAGTATTGGGTTGCCACAAACTTGCTTGAGGTATTTCGGTTAAATATCTGTAAAATGAAGCAAGCATTGTAAGTTTTACTAATCAAATATATTGGTGGTTCAGACTGTTAAAAACATATTTCTATCTGTTTTATAGTAAATGTGTTCCTTACATTTAGCTTACTGGTATAGACATAGCTTCTGAGTTTGGGAGGGGAGCTCCAACTGAGGCAAAATCTCTGTTCGGTGCTTGGGTTATTCTGACCAGAAATCTGCCCAAATTTGGCCAGGAATTTTTAGGTCAGGATTGAAGCCTGTTTTTCCCTCCTGCTAGACTTCATGTCATGCTGATATCTCAACGGTTACAGCTTGTGGGGTGGTGAAGACTCTGTTGGAACAGATTTTGCAGAGGAATACAGGAGCGTAGAAGGACCTCTTTAACCCTCTTGTGATCCTCAGGCACCAGAAGCAGCATCCAAGGCGTCACTGAAGCAAGAACAGGTAAGAGCAGCAGCAAGGGTCTTACACCTGACATCAGGAAACAGGCTAAGACTGCTCCCCTGGCTGCTCCTCAAACCCAGGCTGCCACAGTTAGGTAAATTCATAGCTCTTGCCCTAAAATTCAAAAAGAAATATTTTTTTTAGGTTTTCTTTTCCTATGTTTTCACATCCATTCCCTCTTCCCTTATAACCGCTTATATTGTAGATCTGTCCAGATCACCATAATTTAACCAGCTGAGAACATTCTAGTCTAAGAGTCGACATATTGATACATGTTAGTCTGTTTCTCTTTAATTACCTGAGAAAGAGGAAAATAATGATACTATAAATATAGAAGATGTTGAATTTTTAGGAGTACTGATTCTCCAACCTATTGTTAAGCAGCACATACAAGTGTTTTGTGTATGCTGAGATTAATTTTCAATACGCAGTTTCCCTTGGGATATTTATATTCTTCCAATCAGCATAGAACTGTCCATCAAAAGTAACTTTATAAATATATATATATACCCACACACCACACACATGCACACACACAATCACTGCCAAAAAGTTTTTGGGGTTGCTTCTTTAAAGAGCTGTAAATCTGAGTAACATTTTCTCTGCACAATGACCTGTTCAGGTAGGTGGGTGTTCATTTCAACAGACAATTGGAAGAGAAGTACTTGTTGGTTTATTTCTTTATTTCTTTTTTTTTAATCCCTTCCACTTTTGCAAACAGTTAAGTTAAAAATTCTCCTGTCTGAGAGGTAGAAATTATTAATGCAAAGGGGGAAAAATCATTTCATAAGAGTGGCTTTGGAGGCCAGCCTATTTTGGTTTTCTTGCTCAAACCATTTACTTCTAATTAGATAAGAGAACAAAAAAAAAAAAAATCCAAAGGGGAAAATACATTTTTTTTCCACAAATTGCTTCCATCATTTCTGAACTCTGCTAAGCATTTTTAATAGATATGTGCCCTTAGCTCATCTTTTGCATGCTAACAATTTAATCTGAATACCAATATAGACACAAAATAAACGATTGTTTCCTGCCAGAGGTATCTGCAGAAGAAATCTTGGAGTAAAACATTGTCTTTGCAGCTCATTGTGTCTCTAATTAGACTGGAAGGAGGCAGAAGCTTGCTGGTGTCAGTCTGTGTTTAGCATGCCCTGGAGCTTCAAGCTCCTGTGGGTATCAAAGTGCACTAATTAAATGAGGGGTCCACAATACCGCACTAAACATCAGAGTGAGAGAAAGAGTCCAGTGTCCTCAGTGCCTTTGAGAATCCATGGCCCACGCTAATTACCCATTGTTGAATTGACTTCCCATTCTACAAGGAATGAATGGTGCCTCTCTCCCCCCATTCCCCCGGCCTCCTCCCCCCCTTAGATTTTACCATCTTTGCTTTGGCCGCCTAATTAATCTTATGGAAATCTCCCGAAGCCAGATTCCAGCAAGGTTGCCCCGATGTTTATAATTTGATTTGTGATGATAAAAGTGAAGACACCCGGTGATGGAACAGTGTCATTTTCAACACTCTTGAGAATCGAAGAGGCTATCAATCTTTCCCACGTGCACGGCAAACTGATATCCTAGAAAATTAACTTCAATTAATAACAGAAATCCCCAGACGCTCAGGGAAGTAGAGATGCTTTGAAAGAGAACTTTCAAAGATGTCTCTGGATTGTCTTTTATATGCAGACTCTTCTTTTTATATAGAAGAGATTCTCAATAAGGGAATGTGTGGTGATGGGGGGAGTTCCCCCTCTCCCCTTTTAATCCAAGCAAGATGAGGTAACATTTTATATTTAGCTTAGGAAGAAGTTAACCAAAGGTCCGTAGGTTAAATCTGTTTTTATTTCCCCTCCATAGATAGTACTGCTTAAAGGATTATGCTACGCATTTCACCAAGGAAAAGAAATTTAAAATAAAAATGTTTTTTACCGTAATGCTCCCCTCCCCAAAATGCTGGAAAGTTAAGGGTTGGGCTGCTTGTCATTGCCAGTCTTCTTTGCCTTGACAAGATTTGTGATCTAAAGCTGAATGTTCTATCAGGAAAAAAAGACTTGTTAAGATTTTACATGTTCTAATAACTGCAATGACACAGATACTAAAGACTCATAAAAGAAAGTCTCGTTCCTGTGAAACCTTGCGACACATGAATTTTACTCTACAAAAAATCTGCCATGTCTACATTTGTGAATGGCATTTCTGTGTTGCCACTGTATAGGGTAGTTGGTTAGACAACACAACTTCAGTCTGTTACTAGCAAAATAGAAAAAGATGTAACATTTCATCACTTGTGATATCAAGAAATTCCTTGCTGAACAAACAAACAAAATTTAAAAGATCACCCAGTAATAATTTCTGGGTTGGGCTGGGTTTTTTTTTTACATGATATACCATAGACAACAAATACAAAATTATGATTAACCATTAATTTGAGGTGATGTATAAACAAAACTTACTACCCAGTATCTCACTTAATGTTTAGCTTCCAAGTAATTTTCAAGGTAGCTTGAAACAAACCTAAGTTACAGTCTTGGCTTAGCAGCAAGAATGGGTTAATTTTATTGCATTTCAGGTTCTTGTTATAATCGCTGTCACGTGAATGAATTCATGTTGTGCCATTTCTTGCTCTCATTACAACCTTTGTTACGAGAATGAGGTATTAGGATTTTAATGCCTCATATATTCTGTGAATTATGTTAGTGTGCTGTACTACTTTGACCTTTTAAGTATTCTGTAATTTGATTGGCTGGTAATTCTAGTCCTTTTCTTGTTGACAGCCTCAATAACCTTTCAGACAAAGGTGGAATGGCAATCCAATCAAAACACAGAATATTTAAGAGTTCAAAATACGTAATATAAGGGATGGCTAGAGTTCATTGGGGGAAAACAAAATTTTAATTCTTCTGGTGCTTAAAAATTGGGACATAAAGAGAAAACAGAAGAAATATTGCATTCCAAAGACAAAGCTTAGGATAACAAATGAAAGTGACAAGATTTATTTTTTTAAACTTATTTTGTGATAACTTGTGGTATTCTCTTGGCTAAGTCTACTTGATAGATACAGGATTATAATTTTTTACCATCTTTTTTAATATTGCCATATAATATGAAATTTTATTAAATGAAAGTTTGATTTTGTGTCTTGAGAATCTAGATCTATTTTTAAATGATTTTATCAAATTGTGAATACGATAAATAAGTATACACTAAGAGGCAGCATCTGAACACCTTTGTGAGGATTATTAGTAGTAATAGTAAGACATATATCATATGCTGGGTGTACAAATTATCATGAAAACATGAAAAGGTAGGTGTCCATTATTTGGTACTATCATCTGTGTGTTCACATTTAATGGTTGGAGAAGGATGCCTATTTGTCAGAAACTGACATTTGGGTTTGTTTTTTTGAATAATACATTTTGCCTAAAAATAACCCTCAGTGACAAACAATACTAATTAGAATGAATGCACACTTAATATACTTTCCACTGTATCTGGAATAGAAAGCAGACTAATTTTACAGAATCTAGTAAACTTTAAACTAATTCAGTACTTTTCTCCAAAGGAATTCTTCCTCTGAAAACTCTGCTTATTAAAAATAATGTTATTTTAAAGTATTCTGTAATCATTTTTTTTCCTTTTTTTTTTTCCTTTTTTTTCCTTTTTTATCTTTCATAGAATTCTATATGGAGAATCCATGCAAACAGTAGAAAACTTTCCGAAGGTTTCTGATTTAATATCCTTTGAAATACCTGGAAAACCCACCTTAACGATGCTGTGCCAAATCCAAATTGATATAATCTGGGGCTCAATTGCTGTAACTATACCTATAGGTAGGTATAGTTTACCCTTTTTCTTTTGTTATTTCAAGTACCGGCTTTCTTTGATTAGAGGTTGTAGCTGGCCTCTAGTTTTGTCTACAGACTCCGTATGAAGGTTGAAGTGGCATGCAATCTAAAGACCGCTTCAGGGAATTCTTTCTTTTTCAATGAAGGAAATGAAAGAATGGATTCCTCCTTTTTCATGAGACCGCTTACTAGGTATATTTAGAGGAGGAAGGATTCTTTCAGGATTACTGCTTGAATGGGGTATGAATTTGCAGTCAGCTGAATTTTTGGACTCTTCTACTTGGCAAAAAAGAACCTAGGTCAGATCCACAGACCATAGGTTAAAAGTTTTAGGAATCTTGAAGGGAATACTATTGATCCCTACAGCATACTTGTATGAACAGAGAGATTGCAGAGGTATGCCACTTTTAGCATATCCCCTTAACCCGATGTGGCAGATTTCACACAGCATAACATGAAGCTAATCAGCATGCAAAATACGACACATACACAAGCACTTTGATAAAGTTTCAGCCCTAATGTTGTGGCGTTGTTGGGAAACCTACATATCATGAGCAGAAATGTCAGTAATAGAAAGTAGATTACAGTAATGTACCATATTCTCAGCCTGTAAATGCCAATGGCTTCTAATTTAAAAAGCCTGATCAATATTTTTACAGCATGCTGGTGTGCCTGAGCGGTGGCAGAGAAATCATATTCTCTCTATTACCACACAATGCAAACACCAAACCCAGGGTACACCTGGGTCTAGAGTGAGCCTGGAAACATCTGTAAATGACCAAGTGAAAAATGTTTTGTGCTTTTCAGTTGAAGCTGCAATTACATGAGTAATGGTTTCCTATGTAAGTCTATACATCTCTCCCACTGATGTAGGTATGCCTTTGGTAAGACTTATCACAATTGCAACCATGCAGGTGTTTTCTGTTGTTTGAAATGCCCTGGATTACCTGAAACATTCAAGGCTGGTAAAAGTCACACTAGAGCTGTTCTTCTCTAGATCACTAGATCAGCACTTGCTGATGAGAAACTGCTTAACTCCAAATTACTTATAATTATGGGAGACACTCTCTGTTAGTCAACTGAATTTTAACGCCAGGGTGGGATTCAGTGGGATTCATCTTCTGGATGGAGATACTGAAATTGTGGTCTTCACAGAAAGATGGTCTTATGTGAGCTTGGTAGATGTCTGCTATTGCAGTCAATGGATTCAAGAGAATGGTGCCACTCGCCAAGTGCAGGTTGCAGGGTGGGTAGTGTGTCTAATAGGTTTCAGTGATTGTTTTGGCTAGGAATCCAATTCAGGTGCCAAAACATAGGTATCACCAACTGTTTCAGGTACTTAATTTGGGACTGAGATTGATAATAGTTTTATATTTGCACCTAGGATCAGTTTTGCAAGAATGGAAGGACTAATGAAGAAGAGTTGCCATCAGTTTTTCTTATCGTCACTGCTTTCCCATAGTGACTACGCTTTGACTTTTTCATTGAAGAATTACGTTGTTGCGTATCACTATACAAATCTTCATACATGGACAGTTTATTCTAATCTGAATATGTTCACATTATTACATAATTTAATACAGAAATTTTAAAGACAATTCTAAGAAGATGGATGTCAATTGTCTTCCATCACAAAAGTATCACATGTGATTTTATGAAGATGGCAACATCTTTGACAACTATGTTTTTCAGTATTGATGGAAGTAGTTCTTTCTTCTAATCTAAAACCTGAATTTTCATGTCCAAAATGCAGTAGTTTCACTGTTTTGCCAGCAGTAGGTCACCTCCACTGGAATTAAGGCTGTTTAACACACATGAAAATTAAATAAAAAGGAAGAATGTGTTGTAGTAAAAGGCTTTATATTCAGTGAGATAATCACTGTACTTCATGTGTGCCTTCTTAAAGTGCTTGTTTCTGTCTTTTAGAGGTGACCTGCAAGTAGCCTAGCAATAATATTTTAAACTTCATGCTTTGCTCACTTAATAGAATGTTAAATTTACCTATTTTTCTATTCTGGTGTGTGATAATGCAAATCAATTCCATGAAAGTTGAGGGACCCTGGCAAACAAGTCTGGATCGATCTTTCTTCTCAAAGCCATGACTGTTGAAAGAAGGACTGAGAGTGGAGCCAAGCAGTTTAGAAGTCACTGAAGGCAAGTGCCTTGGAATAGAGAAAGTGGCTAACAAGACCGGGTGATTCAAATCTATTTCCCCTAACAGAGCTGTTGGCTTCATTCCTTTCTCATTTAAATTAGGAACCACTCCACTAGAGTCATTAAAGTTATACTAATGAAAAAAAAAGAAATCAAAATCAGATTTGACCTTTTAATTGGCTTCAAATTGGGCCCTCAATTAGGTAATTTATTGGTCCAGGGAAATGATCACCTGCCTTTGCACTGACCTATCTGAAGAATAAGTAATACCTCACTACAGTCTCCATGAAGAGAGAAAACAAAACCAAATACATTCTACATTTAATAGGCATTGAGATCCTAGTGCTGCTCTTAGTTTTGTATAATAATATGGAGCCCTTAAATTCAAACAGTTCAAATGAAAGACAAAGTTCCTAGACATACAAACAAGTTACCAAAGGGTAACAAATTCCTACGTATCCACTAACCTATGGTAACTACGAAAGTTCGTGCCACTGGTTCATTCATGCATCGTTACTCCCATCAACTCACTTTCTGAAGGTCCGATTTGCTGACAGGTGCATCATTTGCAACTGTGCTGAGGATCACAAGCAGGATCCAAAATGTGAACAGTCAGGAAGACCTGGTTCAGTGAGCTTGAGTGCTTTCGCAAGGTATTTTCCTTCACGTACGGAAAGCATTTTTGTATTTTAAAAGGTGACACGTTCAGAGAAGATACACGTGCTTCCCTGCCTTTCAGCAGTGAGTGGAAAACCTGGGGCTATGGTATTGGGAACGCTTCCCCCCACCTCTTCCATGGCTCTCCTCTGAAGAAGACTATCCCTGCACACAGGAACTGCTCCGATGGGAACAGCTGTGTTTCACCATGTTGTGGGACTACGAACAACTCAAAACCACTCAGTAAGATTTCTTGGTTGCCCTTGCATTCAAGATACAGAAGGAAAGTGGGTCTTCAAAAGCTAACAGCTAAACTGGTTAAATTTGTCTTCCATCTACCCACTTGTAACAACACAGAAGTGCCACAACGTCAGAAGTCACACACCATTTTAAAAATAATGGAGTACATGAGTCCTGACAGCTGTGACAGACATTTTCACTTGCATTGATGAAGAATTAAAAGACTGAAAATGTGAGGTTTTGAGTGCTTAATTCACATCCAATTTTTTTCCACATTGCTTTTCAGACTATTTAATACTCTAGAAAAAGCATTGCTCAGAGAGTGTTCAAACTGGAGTACACAGCACCCATGGATGTCGTACAAATAACTGCATTCTTGACAAGACACATAAAGAAATTCTCAGAAGTAATGCCTGTGGGAGGAGAAATAAACAGAATTTTGTCAAAGAAGCAATCAATCATTTCAGTTAGAAGTTTTGATGCCAGTCCTTGAAGTATCACTTTCAAGAAGATTATTCCAAAATCAAAGATCACAACAGCTACAAGTTCAAGTGTTTCTCATGGTCTCCAGGCATGTTCATTCCTGCTCTCATCTCAGTATCTATGACCCTCAAGCTCCAGTGCATTCAGACAAATAAATTTTTTTTCAGAATCAGATAAATCAGTGACCTCATTTTGATCATTACTTTCATAGACTCCTGTATTTGAAACAGCTTGATATTTTTATTTCCGACTTAATTTCTACTTCTCCATTGCAGGCCCAAATGAATCATACTGAAGGGAAATATTCATTTCTTCTTCTGTTAGGAAAGTATCTCATCTGATTGCAGCTGTAAATCAGATCAGATCTGGCAAAACCACATCAGTTGGCAAGACCATTGTCTGTGTTAGGATTGAAAAAAAAAAAAAAGAAAAAAAAAATCACATTAACAAATCTGTACTATAAGGTCACCTCTGAGATTTGTTGGGTACTAGATAGACACTATAGAGGGATTATTTTGGGCTGCCTGTATATTGCACCTTACATTCAGAACACCAAACTAATAAGGTTAAAACAACCTGCTTTGTGCTGATTCAGACTGGATTTTAAAAAGTGATAAACTAGCTCTTTTATCTTCAAGCAGTCCTTGATAAGACCTTTATTGCATAAGCAAACAAAGTAGTTAAAAAGTCTCAGAAAAGCAGTAGCCATACATGCTGGCAGGAAGAACAATGGTACTAAAAAGTTCCTCTTTTGTGGAAAATCTGAGGTTTTAATTGGGGTAGGATAAAATACTTAACAAGAGACAGTGACTTTGCCTCAAGATATTCTGCAGATGCAAAAGGGCAAATAAGGATTTTCTTCTGTCAAAACCAGTTTCACTGTAACAACTATGCCTTAGATTTTTTTTTCATTTTGTCACGTTGTAAGTTCAGCCAGTTTTCTGTACTATCTCACAGTAGGTCCTTGTAACCCAGCAACTTTTCAAGTATTATCCTCCTGGTGAATATCTGTGTTTCATATTACCTTCATCTCATAATATGCTATTTTGCATTTTTCTGCTTTGATTCTCACTTATAGGAACTTATTTTCACTGCATATTACCCACCTCTGTGACCCCCATATTATTTTTCTGTCCTCACATTTACTTGCAACACCTCTTAATTTTGTATAATTTCCAAATGTGAAGTCTTGTTAATGTCTTTTAGAAGAATAAAAGAATTAAACAAAACTAAATAGCCTGTATCTATAAAATAAAGCTCCAGGTTGGTCAAATGGCTCCATACTTACGCTAATGAGACTGAAAAGCAAAATGAAACCTCCTGAGTTCCAAATCCAACATATAGGAGGTGACAAGTCCAGAACAAGCAAAGCAAATTCAGAACCAGGAGCATTTTGACTTAAGCAACGAACATGGAATATCCACCATTACTACTTCTTCGATACATCTTGGTGAAACACAGTCATTTCACTGCCCAAGCACCAACAAGCAAAGACTTTTACCTCCAGCCCAGCCAAGCTGAGAGAGCCGTGCAGCTTCCAAAGACAAGTGGGCAACTTCAGAGAGCTGGTTGTGCACAGACGCTGCAGTCAACTCCCATCCATGTCCTAAACAAAGCAGCCCGCAACTGGAGAAAGAGCTAAACAAGTGACTGGTTTTGAGCTTAACTACATTAGTAGTACATTATCACACTAGCAATTGTTGGCATATGCTTTTCAGAAAACAAGATTATTACAAATGGCTTTACAAAGAATTGAAAAGAGAAAAAAGGATGTTTCATTCTGAGACTGTAAATTGCAAAATATTCAGCCAATAATCAGTCTTTATATACTCTGGCTCTTTTATTTAACATACTGTGATAATAAATATCTTTAGCTCAACTTGATACAAATATGTTTTTCCCTTTGGAAACAAAAACTAACAAAGCAAATGAAAACTGTCCCACAGAAGCACAGCACTGTTTGAACATCAATTTGACAGGTACTATAATTTCCCTACTAAGGGCCTCTGAATATCATACAGGAGTATACTGCTGCAACACTGTAGGAATTCTTCACAGAAGTCATCTGAAAAAGAAAAGTTTTAGTACAAGTCAGAGAAGGTATTAGAAGATGGACTCAGGCTGATGAATTTCACTGATGCTACAAAACCATGACCTTGACTTATTTCCGTTTAATACACATCTATTATCACTAAACCAGTAACAAGTAGAACTGAAATCGGTATGAGACGGGAGAGTTATCTCTGTAACAGATTTACTCTAAGCAGTGCTATGTCATCCACATACATTTGTATGCGAGTGACAAGAATCGAAGCATGTTCAGTTCTAATCTATGCCTTCCTTACTATTTTATGTCTAGGGAAAAGATGACAGAGGTGTGCACTACAGTCTTTCCAGGTCCCTCTGTAATAGAAGCCATGAATGCAAAAGATGACACACATTTTATTAATCTTCTTTCAACACCTTCTTTTATAACGTATTCAGAGCTTTGCTTTTCCATATTTAAATAGGAAAAAATGGTTTGGACAGTGAAGAAGGGGTGGGGGGGAGAGAGAAGAGAAAGCTTTTCATTCTTTACACAGAGATTTTTTCTCCTTATTGTGTCTGGTAGTGTTACCAAGAGAAAAACCCGTAGAAAGAAACAAGCATTTGCTTCTTCTGTAGCATATCTCACTACTGAAGGAATATGCCTTTAACTTAATCTTCATCCTCAGAATACTCACCACTGATGGCTATTGAGATTTTTACAGTATTTTATATATACTTATATACACATGCATCCCATTTATTATTACCAGAAGTTTGAACCTCATGTTAAACCTCATGTTTGAACCTGCCGTAAAATGGGGCACACAGTAACTCCATAGGCTCCGTTCTAACCCTCAAAAGCCAGGCAGAAAATGTCAGGGTCTCTCCATGAAGGGTCTCTTGCTGCAGAAGGCAGCAGCTCATCTTTTAGGTAAGGCAGTTCCCTGTGAACACAAGTGGTGATCTACTTCACATGCTGTCACTCTCCACCCTAAGACAAAATTCAAAGACAAGCGTCCATCCTGATAGTCACAAATACCTCCAGGAATCTGAGAGGTTCTGCTTTCCCCTTCAGAAATAAAGCTCTCCTCCTACAAACAGAGCCTTGCAAGACCTGGGTCTTAAGGGATCATGTAGGAACCTGTGAATTCATTTACAATAATTATGAAAATAAAGATTTTTTTTAAGAAAAAAATGCACATACTTTTTTAATTCAGCTCTCCTTAATGAACCCATTATTTTACACAAGTATGCATCCATACCTGAATAATGCACACAGACACACACACAAACTTACCAACCACTTCAAGACTGAGGAAAAAAAAGATAACAGAAATTGGGGATCTTTGCCTCTTTTAGATAACTAAAAGGGATGCTCAGAGACATATGACCCGTAAGTACCTAGGTAGACCGACAGAAGTTTTACAGAATCTAAGAGGGAGACTGTTTTTCTAGTTAGATAATATCCCTGATGCTTTCTCTTCTTGCAAGACTGGGACAAAACCACTATTTAAAACAACACCAACCTTTGCTGAAATGCAGAATATGATAGCAGTTGCAGCTGATCATGCTTCTACCTGCTTTTAAAAATATCGGTCTTCAAAAGAAAAAGGAAATGTTGGCTCAGATGAGAAATAACAGTTTCGGGGTTTCCCCTGTAAATTGTCTTTCTGAAACTAGCTAAAAGTTGCTGAGGATTGAAAGCTTTTAAAAAATCAATTTTTTGCATGACTTGTGGGAATGAATTACAATTTCCAATCACATTTCTTTATAAAGTAGGCACATGGTAAAATTAATATGGTGCAAATGAAACCTGGCGATGTTTAGATTACATTTTAAGGGAAACAAAAAGTGAAGGAGCATGGAATCAGCTTCTAGTGTCTTGATCCCTTGTAAGTTAAGACTGAAACATGCTTTTGAAAGATTATTTGGGAAGTGTGCTCTTCTGCATGAACTTCACCAAAGATTAAGGGTGGCTGTTGAGCACCCTTACGTCCCTAACCATAGACATGAAGGGGAATATCCCTTTAAGCCACTGAAATACTGAAATACTGAAATATTGTTCAAAGGGAAAACTTCTCTGTACTATAAGTTGTTTTTTATTTGTGTCATTCATAATAACACGGATTTTTAGACAGACAATCCCAGAAGACAATCTGCTGAACCTATTCAATCTTTTTGCAGTAGTTCAAAGAGCAAAAGTATTGTGAAATGTTTTCTTTTTCTTTCCCTCCCTCTCTTTTTCTCTTCCACTGTTCCTCCTTCTTTTCATCTCTTCTTTCCATTCCTCTCTTCCATCTTCTTTCCTTCCTTCTTCACTTTGAATGTACAGAAAGATGTGGCCTTGAGATGAAAGACAGCAGGACTCAAGGGAGAATCCTGGCTCCACTTTAAAAGGCACGTTTACATCAGTCTGGAGCACTTTGCTCTCGCACCACTTGGATTCCTGAATAAGAGAATGTGGTTTGAAAGTATTCCTTCGCATTTGCAAGCGTCAGGAAGGACCAGAACACAAAGCTGATCATGTATCCTCTAGATATATACAATATATATTTATACTCTTCTCTTTCCTACTGTACTTTTATTTTAGGGCACGAAAGTCAGAGAAGAACTTCCCTGGGGCATTCAAGCCTCGGGACAGCTTCTGAGCACACTGTCACTCAGCCACAGCATCTTTCCCAGAAGAAACACCATGCCGAGCTTCTTGCAGACAGTTTCCAGATTCTTTGACTGGTTAGAGAGAACAACTAGGCTATAGAGTCCTGTCAGATCAGCATTAGGTTTGTAAGACTTTTCCTAAAGTTATAATTTCCCTGGAATAAGATAAGCCACTATAGTGACATATCCAAATATATTCATGGAGATTTTTAAGCCACAAATCATAAGTCTTGTATCATATCACGTGCATCTAATAACTCATTGTTTAGAAGCAGAACAGAGCAAGACTAATTGCCTTATAATACTTAACAGTTGATATAAATACTATTCCACTACATCAAAGGTGAATTCATACAGCAGTTAAGTATACAAATGACTTCTAATAAAGTGGTAATTTTTCTGTACTGTATAAATGCAATCATGTTAAACTCAAATCAGTGAAATGCTAATTCACTTTTTAATGAGCTCCTTTCCAGTTTCTGATTTTTAAGCAACTTTCAACTGGGTGGTTAAATATAGTTAATAAGATGAAAAGAGTGTGTTTTAATTAACTCAGACAAAATATCCCATTGTATATATGTGAGTTTTTAAGGGAATGTGAGGTAAGATTAGAATTCAGGTTTTACTCTGTTTCACCTCCTTGTGAGCTCTGAACTTTGAACACAGCAACCTGAGGTGTGGAGGAGAGGTGTCATATCCTCCTCTCTGAAACCTGGGTTTCTGAGGAAAGTTCTTAGTTTTCCTTTTGGACATGACTGCAGTATTACTGACCAGGACATGTTCTTTTTTTCCAAACCGTGAGAAAACAAAATGATCGCAACCCTTAAGACTGGTTATCCCATAAAAAATAAATGGGTCATTATAAGCTTCTGCATTGACTCTGACATTGTACAAAAGGACAGGAAATTATTTTTGAGGCCCCTTTAAGGCCTGTGTCCTAATTCAGAGATACTCTGAATGAAACTGATTTCCCCAAAGCTTAGGAAAAATAACTTATACCCTACTCACCTCCGCCTGTTTGCTGTATGCAAGCCTGACTGAAAGCTGGCCAGAATCACTGGAAATCTGGAAGCTGATTTCAGTGGAATATGCGATCAGGGTCCTTGAATGTGTGATTATATGACTATTATCAATCTAGTAATTAAAAAACCATGCTCATTAATTCCCATTCCGTAGACACAAAAATGCCTTTTTTCATATGCCATTCAGATCAGGCCTCAGAAGGATATTTACTCTTGATTTGCTCTGGTGTAATTGAGCTCTGGACCTGGTCCACTATAGAAATTGCATTGCACAAGGGAGCTCGCTCTTTGTTGTTGGCAGGTTACTGCTGTTGCCAACCATCAGAGGGTTCATTAGAGAGAGTAAAATCGGGGTATCAGAGAGACCTGACAGCATGCAGTGTCTTCCTATCTTTTACCCAGCACAACTCAGCTGAAGAATTATTCAAAATAAAATGTAATACATTAGGGTGAAAACTTCTTTTTCCACACGCCTGATTTTCTCATGCCATTTGTGTATTAAGATTTAAAATCACTGATTCAATTAAGCTATAGCTTTTATTCATATTTTGCAGCTGTTGGACCTGAATTTGAAGTCCTCCCTGGTCACCAGTTAGAGAGTTTTAATGATTGGGAGTTTGAAAGAAGGTCATTATATCATATCCCACGTTACATACAGGTAATAAAATTCCTTTCCCGCTTTGATTTTAATTGAATACAATCTTTCAAGTGAAACCCGATATCAGAAAGACTTGCTTTGTCTAGATAGTAAAGTAAACGTGGCCTATTATTTGTCAATTTTATTGTCTTTAAATGCTTCTTTGTTACAGAAACTCAACATTGTTTCATTTTCATGCTCTCCAGAAACAGGTCAAAATGTTTTGGAAAATCTTCAAAACTTGGAACAGTTTGCCTGCAAGATGAGAGTCAGGATTCATGGTTTCTTTACACAGCAACTTAACTCTGCAAGCCAGGAAACCTCGGTATTTTCACTGAGTCTCAGCTTCCCTCCCTCCTTCAATCCTCATAAAACACTTTGGTTTAAAAACTACCTTGCAGTCCAAAATGTTAGTATTCATTTGTTTCAGATTCTCGCCTAATTCTGAACAGACGGATATCTCGTCACGGGTATCACCAGTGTCATAATGACACCACTATTTGTAGAAACCCTAACAATCGTGGTAAGAAGCTCTTTAGAAATGGCTCTTTCTGCTGCCGCAGCCAGTTGCCCCTAGCATCTGTCCCCCAGAAGCACCCTGGCTGAGTGTTTGGGTGGCACTCTTGAGTAGGCAAGCAGGTGGGATAACGTGCTCCCAGAGCATCTGCAAGGTATTTGTCAATCGGATCTTTTGTTACCTAATACTTTTAGCTAAACCTCAAGGATTGACAGCTCTGAACCTAAGCCTACAACTTAGGTAATTCCACATCCACTTGATGAATAATGATGCAGAGCTCCTTGTTTATTTGCTTATTCTGAAATCAGATCTTGTTTATTCTGTGCCCCTTTCTAGTCCTGATATATAACTAATTGTTGGCAGATGTGGCAAGTATCTAGGGCCAAGATATATTTGTTTGCACAGTCTGATTTTTGAGTCTTAACCAGTATCAGGCAATTGCAGCTGTTTTTTATCAAGACTGTACACTGTAGACCGTCCACCTGGCAAAACAAGATTTGTGCATGTGACCTTCGTATAAAAGCTTTAAATACAGGAGTTCTACTCAAACAATATTTAAAATTTCTGAAAATGCCTAATTAAATTAACAAATTGAAGTGAAATGATAATCAGCGTTTATACATGTAAAAATTGCCCTATGGTTCATATACAATAGCGTGACAGTCTTATTTGTTAATTTTGATTTAAAATCTGAACCATATAATAAGGGTGCTAATTCTCTGAGACGGTCTTTCCTTTTTGCAAGCTAGCCAGCATCTACATTTAATCATCTTGCTTGAAACAAAACAGAAAGCAGCGTTTGTCTAGTGTTTGGAAGCAAAGGAAAAACAACCGCAGCAGAAGCAGAAAACAGCATGAATCCAGTTTAACTGACTAATATCAACACTTCTTTCTTTTCTGATGAGGATCTCACTCCAATACACCCAGATGCCAAATTCTTCTTTGCGAGTTGTTTTTATGACCTTCTTCAATTTTTAAAAACAAATAAAGGATTAGCATTGGAGCTAACTTGTTTGCTTTAAGCTATAAATTCTCTGAGCCACAGTAGTCCTTGTGTTTTGAACTTCTCATGCTTTTCTATCAGTGGATGAATGTAGTTGGCTTGTTTCATCCATCCAAAAATATTTTAGGGGAGTAACACTGTGGAAGATTGTTTATTTGAAGTGGTAGTGAATAATCTGCCAAGTCTGGGGCTACATGGTATTTTTCCCTAATAAAGTAGAAAACCTGTATTCACTTGTTTTCTGTATTTACTCTGTCACTGTCAAAAGCAAATCTGAGAGGAGGTACAGGCTGTTTAGGATTATGTCAGCTCATAGGGTGGAAATCCTCCAAGCTAATATGACTGAAAACTATGCAATTTGTCCTTATTTTAATAACACCTATAATTTCACTGATTATTTCCAAATTTCCATATGAATTAAAATACCACAAGCCAGGTCCCAAAATCAGAGAAGCAAATAAAATTGTGGAACTATACAACATTTTCTTTTCCATCTTATACCTTTATTTCAGAAAACAGTCAATATTTCTAATTTCATCCTGGAAAGCCTTTCCCTTCCCTTCCCTTCCTCTTTTCTATTTGGAGGGGAAAAAAAAATTGAATATTTATGCTTAAATCAGAAAACAGATCTTTTGCCAGTATATTCCATACATTTCACAACACCACAATGTGAAACGCTATGGAAATTTCATAGGGTGGAGATCAGGTAGAAAAGTAATGAAAAACAGGCTAACAATTTAGATTCTTTTTCAGTTCACCATTCTTCTTTGCTGATTACAATACTTGCATTGTTTTTCTTCAACATTAAAACACTGCTAAAAATCACGTTACTTTAGTCTTGAGTAACTTTCTACAGACCCCACTAGGTAGGTCTGGAGTGCATCAGGGAATTGTGATTTTCGGGAACGGACTAAGTCTTTGTACACCAGTATTCACGCTGGTGGTACCTGGGGCCATGTGGCCCTCGGCACCGCATCAAGCGCTAGCCCACAGCACTGTAGAAGCGGACCTTCACCCAATTACTCAACAGCTCCATAGAGTTAACATGAATAAACCAACTGACTGGAAAAGAGGGAAGAGTTACCTTCTGCTGAGTCTAGTAGCGTAGCCTGGGACATAGGGGTTTGCTATCTGCATACCGAACGGACAACCGAGACAGACAAAAGGCCACAGTCCCAAAACACTACAGAATTTGCCTTTGTGGTGTTTCCATTGGGTCCTTCCCAAGGTAAAGGAGGTCTCTCCTCCCCCATTCACTACAGAGCAAGCAGCAGGCTTTCCCAGTGACTGGCCAGAGCCAGATGGCAGCATGGACTTGTCTGTGGAGATAAGGGATCCTCCATCATGGCTCTGGGACATCTGCAGCTCCTCTGCTTGGCAAACACATTTCCTCTGCCTCTGGGCTGCTCAGCACTTCAGTAGAGCCGCTCTGCACAATGGGTACTTGGTCCTTCACGTCCCTTTCTGTTGTAGAACCTCCCTGAAACTGCAATAAGCGCTGTGGGCTGAGTCTTTCTTCTATTGCACAGTTATAGCTAAAAAGCTGATCTGTTGTCGTCTGCCAATCCACTTCGGTGTCAAGTCTAGAGTAAGGGAAGAAATATTCTGAAATATGTGCTTGCAAGGAAGCGTGTTTGTGAATACGATTCCAATATGATATGCTTTTCGAATTCGGTGTACTTTTTGAATATGATAGACTTTACTCCTAATTTCAAACCTCTGAGGAAAAGGAGAGAGGTGAGCTTCTCCTGGAGGCCTGAACGCTTTGGGGATGTTTATGTGCATGAGCTGTTAACCCCTGGGTGGCTTAGCATGTCTGCCCAGGAGTACTTATTATAACGTGATACACTAGTCTCTGTTTCTAAAACATTAAGTATGATTGTAATACCACAGCATGTATCTTCACTTTTAATGGATATGCCCCATATATTTCAGCATGGTTTAGAGAATTTCCTCCTTCTCTGTGACTGAAAAATGAACTTGGTTCACTCTTTTGCTGGAAGAAAATAATACAGGACCTCAGTAATTAAGTGTCTGACCTAGTGAATTCCTTTTTCTTTCGTGTTTTGTCCACAGTCCATGAAAAATTGATGTTCTCTCAGGTAACATGCTTCTTTTTATCTACATGCAATGCATTGATCCCCTTCCAATTTGGAGTTAGCTTGTTCATTCCACTATCACTCCTGAGGTAACAAATGATATTTTCATAGGCATGGTTAGTAATCAATATACACAAGCTACTGCCATTGATCTGAGTAAGACCCTTGATCTAGAAAATCACCAATTATAGCTATTTAAAACAGATTCAGCTGGGTTAGGCTGAACCCAGAGAAAAACATTGTCTGGACATTTTGCATAATGGTGTTAAAACGAAGGTGAAATAATTTAATTAAATGGCATTTACATAGTGAACTTTAGGCTTTAACCGTCTTTAAAAAAAAGCTCTCCGAACAGTATGATATATGTCTTGAATTTTACTTATATATGTACAATTATTGTAGTCAAATACAGAAACCTACATAGAATGCGGTATAAATTTGTTTCTAACATGTTTAATTTCTACTTAGTACAAATAATTTAAATGTGGATATAATATGGGACATTACAACCTCCTATAGTGACAAGTGTGAGCTTTTGTTTCAAGCTTGAGCCCCTCACACCACGCTGCATTCTGTGTGTTCTCGCTGCGTCTGTCCTGCAAACACACCAGTTCCTTAGACCTGCACAGCTCAAGAGAATAAGACTAGACAACATATATTTCCATAACCCTATACAGCAACACAAGTTATGATAAATCAGCTGCAAGTATTTAACCATATAATTCACACTCACTTTAAAGTCCCTTTGCCCTGCCAAAGATGTTTAAAGGGGCTTTAATACAGCAGTGAATCAAGCCCGGTGACCAGCTGTAGCTTGGTATTTCCAAGCTTTTATCAGTTTTCACCACAGCTTTCATGTTATTTTTAGAAACTGGCTGGAATCGGAACTCTAGCCTGAAGTTGTCTGGGTTTGCAGGGACTGATTTGGCTCTATTCTCGTAGTGGTTGCAACTAAATATATGCCTCTCATTCTGCTCAGGCATCCGTCCTATCTTTCTCATCTCTGGTGGGCTGCCTGCATTCTGTACCCATGGATTTGATTCCAGGAAGGTTAATGGTCCCCGTTTCATTCAACATTTACAGAAGCCACTTTCTGCTGTTTAGCCAATAAATGGCTGCAAGTTTGGACACCACCTCTGCGATCTGTATAGATTTATACAGCTGGAACATCCACACACAGTATCCCTTACATGTGTTTCAGTACAAAAGAAAGGTGCTTTTAGATTTCAGGGATATAAAGGGACCACACAAAACACACAGCACCTTGCAAAACAGCAAAGGATCTCTCTGCAAAGAGGGAGAGGCAACTTGCAGGGGAACAGGCAAGTAGTTTTGCAGACTTAACCACAGGAAAGGAAATGTTTTCCTTTCTCAGTATTGCAACCAAAATTCCTACACAAAGCCCAGCAACAGGGGCTTTTTGCAAGTAAGGGAATTTACATATTGTCTCCCTTGAGCATTGTAGTAATTCCTTAATTGGGAGTGGCCACTGCTGACCACGGGAGTAATGGTTTGACTGTGAAACATAACCAAGGGAACAAGGAGGGTATAAAAGTCTGAGAAACACCGTTCCCATAAGACACTCAAAATACGAAGCAGATTGATGTTGGCCAAAACAAACATTTGTTTCCAGCTGACAAACTAGAAACAGTATTTCAGATCAAAAATGTCAAAATACTTCAGTCAAAAAGCTGATAATTTAGGGAAATATTTTTCTGCTGAAAGTTTTTTTTTTTTTTTATATTTCCATGGGATTTTTTTGAAAGAAAGTAAGTGGCAGAAATTATTCTAGATCGCCTGTATTTTTCAGCTATCTTAGATTGTCCAGTAACAGATGCTACCTCTCCCATTTGCTTTACCTCTCTGACAGTCTTAAACTATTGCAGGTACGACAGCACACCAGAGAAAGTTAAACTCAACTTCTTGACTTAGACACAGGTGCAAAATCTAAATTGGGCTGAATAAGGTCCATCCCAAGTTTCCATCAAATTTCCATCCCAAATCACAATGTGAGGGCTGAGAAAACAAGACCTATACTTGGACCGCATGTGGAAATGACATGCACATCATGGAGATGATGCTGAGTGTTTATGCAGGGCAAAAATTCTTCCTAGGAAAATCTGCTTAAACATCATCCCAAGTATTTTTACCAGTTTAGCCTCACCATATCAGAATGAATTAAATGTAACCACCAATTAATTTAAAACTCATGAGTTAACCTCTCTCTAGAGATTTTCTGCAGCGTGTCAGACTTAATTGTTTAGGGACATTGCTACCCAAACAGCCCAGTCTCCAAGATGTTGACTTTCACTTTCTTCATTCCGAAGCTGTTGATAGGTGCATTTGTTCTACTAAAAATCACCATCACATGTTCGACTTGCCTCTACTAATGTTAATGTTTATTAACATTTCCTCTAGTTTCATTGCCACCAATGTACTTCCATTAGCAGCGGGCAGGAGGTGTGAGTGGGCAGCTGGCAGGTTGGCATCCCTCTCTCCAGGGCTGGATCATGCTGAGGTTATAGCACTAAGCTGAAATATGCTAATGCTCTCAACTGTTAGTTAGGCTGGTTGGGGTTTCACTGGCGTGAGCGGGTAATTAAAAGAAATTTTAGAAGGCAATTTTAACAAAAATGCTGGTGTACAAAAGGCCTTGGCCTCTGGCTCTGAAGCAGGGTATTAGCATTACCAGTCAAGATCTCCAAAGTTTTACTACGTTGCAGTCTGCTTAGGCAGAAGATCTAATCTCTGAGTTTCCTTGACCTTGTGATCTTTTACCTCAAGTGAAAGTCTGTGTTCCATTTTAGAAATGTAAACATTATTAGTGCATATATGAAAGACCACCTCTGCTCTACAATGCAAGATAAATAAATCCAGAAGAAAAGACCAAGGCCTAGGCTGAACCAGCTGCATGCGGTGTGAGAAACCAAGTTAGCAGAAAGAAAAAAAAATGGTCTTTATTGGGTTATGTGAAAACAAAGGATGAAGAGAGTTAAACTAAGAACATTGAATAGTTCAAAAATGTTTTATAAAATTTAAGCTAGATACTCCTTTCAAAAACCTCAACTGCTGACTTCATATATAAATGACTTCTTATATAAATGACTTCATATATAAATTCTATCGGGTTTATACATATATATATATATAAAATACTGTGTTTGGCCTGTCCTCTATTAATAAGTTTAGTGGTATTTCTTACTGCTTCATGGCCCATCAATACATTACCACTAATGTAGGTGGGAAGTACATGTATGTGTATATGCATCTATTTAGCTATCTAGCCATTTGTTTACTGTAATTTAAATCACAAAATCATAGAATCATAGAGTGGTTTAGGTTGGAAGGGACATAAAAGATCATCTAGTTCCAACCCCCCTGCCATGGGCAAGGACACCTCTTACTAGACCAGGTTGCTCAAAGCCTCATCCAACCTGGCATTGAACACTTCCAGGGATGGGGCCTCCACAGCTTCCCTGGGCAACCTGTTCCAGTGCCTCACTACCCTCACACTGGGGTAATAAATCTAATGATTGATCTATTTTTCTAATAACTTTTATTTCTTTACTCCTAAATGCATAACAGTGTACAAATTCTGCTCAACTCCCTGTAAAATAAACAGAAAAAAAACCCCAAATAATTCTTAAATGGAAATATCTAGGCCCCCAAACAATGGGAAGGCACAGTCTCTCAGAGGAACTGCACCGTCAGGGCACAGGGTCCTCACAGAAGCCACTCACAGATAGCAGCTCTCCCTGGCATCCTACAGCTAAAAGGAGATATTTGAAGAGAAAACCAAAGGTGTCTCACCTCCCTTCACTTCCATGCAGGCAGCACAGTTCCATCTGTGCAATGCAGACACGTCAGCATTGCATTGCTGCTTTCTTCTCATCCACATGTATCTCCCATACCCAGAGGTCTGAAGGAGCCGACGTGAGGTGGTGAAACAGGTCCTTGGCTGGAGAACCTGCTGCGCTGTCCACACCCCTTCACGTCATGGTGAGGATCCCTCATGGTGCACAGCACTGCAGCGCTTACACTGGTGGTGACTGAGTCATCACCGAGCTCAGCTCTGCCAGCCAGACGGGATAGTCTGGATTTAAGCCAGAAAAAAAACAGTAATGGAAGTATCCATGATTTTTCACATGTAACAACTCTTCCTAAGGACTTTTTAATCCTCATTTTTCTGATACTTATCTCCAGTTGTATCGCACTTACAGTACTCATTGACTTTGGAGTAATGCTGTAATGATTCCCAGCCATTAAGTTAAAAAATAACTGCATCTTTATACCGTAGTCATCACCATAACTGCACGGTGACAGTAACCCAAATCACAGTGTTCTTCACCAGTTTGGCCAAATATCTCAGCTTGGATTTATGGCACCAGTTTGTGATGGATTTACAGGATGCTTTTTTCGGTTATGCTGGGAAACACTGGGAAACATGTAGAATACTATGTAGAATGTAGAATACTATACATATAGAATACTATACATGTAGAATACTATAAACACTAAGGACACACTAAGGCACCTAAGGTGACTGACCCACTGCAGATAGTATATATAGTGTACAGACCTTGCTCATTGCCGCTTAATACATTTCTGAATGTATCATTCTGATGTTACCTCAATTTCTGTAAAAATTGTTTAGGTTCAAGTAGCATTTGTATATTTAATTATGTCACATATCCTTGGTGCTTTTAGATTCAAAACTAATTAGACAACACATTTCACCAGGGTATCTTTCCTCCTCCATACAAAGCTCTGCTAATAAAAGGCTTCAGCTTGGGAACCTGAGAATGGAAAAATTGTTTTGGATTGAGTTTCTAACTTTTTTCACTTGAGAAATGTTAACAAACTGCCAGCTGAAGTATGAATTTGAAGGGTAGGAAAACTGACACAGTGGCCATCCTAGCTTATTTATTAGTTTCAGCTCTGTTGTGGAGAAGGAAAAAATAGCAATGGTGCTGTGTAAATGCCAACCAGGTAAAGACAGAGTATTTCTGTTTCCAAAAAGATTAATTTTATAAAGTATTTCACTCTTCCAAGTATTTTCTGGTCACTGGCAAGAACCAGAAATGTTGCGTCTCTTGCATGTCATATTAATGAAGCCGAAAGCTTTGTGTGCAGAGCGGTGTGTGCTCTGAAATAGTTTGCAAGCTTAGCCCCGATACCCTGTGGTGCCAATTGAAACTGGGGGAGGAAAGGCAGGCCGCTCTCCAGTTCTAAAACCTGGAAATGTTTTCCTGAAGTAATATGTGGAATAAAGTACTTAGAGTAAATGACTGTAATACTGCAGGAGTTTTCACTGATAGAGGAATGAGTGTAAGACACCCTGACATAAAAAATAAATCAGCTTTGGCTTCAATTATTAAGTGCTAAAAGTAACATTCTCAGATAGAAAAGGATGGGCTTCCTGCTTTTTAATGATAAATATGGATGAAAAAAAGAAGTGTCACCATGGAAACCAAAGTCTTGTCATAGTTTTTCATACAGGCAAATGTTATAATGGAAACTTGTGTTCGTTGCAAAAACAAACAGCTTGAGACCGAGTCGAAGGTAGTGTTACAGCATTGTCAGCTTCGTCAGCTTGAGCCCCTTTGCAGCTCATTTTCTTTTATCCAAGTCTTCCTGTGTTTCCCATCTGGTTTACACTGTCATACTTCAACCTGTTGTCTAGGTGAAAAGTTTAATATTTTTCCAGTTCAATAAAAGAAAAACTTTAATAAAGATGAAAGGAAGATAAGTATCCAAAAATGCTTCTCTTCACCTGTATTTAATCATAATGACAAAAACTACTTAAATCAATTCTAAATATTAAACAAACAACAAAAAAAAGGAAATGAAATTAAGGCACTAATCCTACAGGCACAGTTCTTCATAAGTTTAAACTCATGAATAGTTTTACTGTTGTGACTACTGCCTTTGTAATCAAGGAGATGTTTGTGTGAGTGTTCATTAGCAAGCTCAGGACTTGAATGTATGAGTATAGAAAATACATATCATTAAATAACATAATATACCAGGAAGGAGAAAATATGAGCAAATGGGACTGTTAACATACAAAAAGTGCATCCTCAAATGCTGGCAAGGATTATGACCTCCTGTTTGGTACATTTGCCCTACTGAAGAAAGACATTCTCTTCAGTAAACAGAGATGATAAAGCATGTGCAAATTTGGAAGTGGTGCACTGGAGCAGATGCCTTTCAGCATGTCTCATTTGCCAAGACTATACGCCAATTTGCCAAAACACTTTACCACAGCTGGGCAGCACAATGTTGCTACAGCTCACTTTCTTGGAGTCAAATCAAGAACCCATTGCCCACAGGCAAGAAACGCTATTCTCCCAAGGAGTCCCTTTGGTTTTAATAGAACTCATTGTGTGAATGAATAACCACAGAGGAATGTGAGCGAGAGGCTCACAATCTGGCCGCTGAATCTCCTCTCTGCAAGCCAAGTGGACAGCCTGGGTAAGTAAGTGCCACTGCTGTCCGTGGCATCATTCCCTACCCTATGAACCCGCATGCGACGGGCTCCCTAAATATCTTTGTGATAACTTGGCTGACTTTCTATTATCAACTATTCTATTTCTTCTATACAGCATAAGAGTTCTTTGAATTATTATGGGCTATTATTTAAATGCATATTTAAATTCCTGTAGACAGGAGATTTTTAACCTCAATAGACTGCAACTGCTCCATTAAATCTGTTTCAGCATTTCATGTCTATTTGGCTGCTGCACATACAGAACAATCTGTGAGCAGTTATGAAATTTATTATTTTTAAAATTAGGTTGTGGGTGTATGTGTGTATGAATGACCAGTTAGAAAAAATATTAGTTATCTGGCATTTTCAAAATAGCCCTCAACACTTCTCTGCCTTTTAAAGACTAATGACCTGCAAAATTTAATTTAAAAATATTTTTTTAAGTTTCATAAGCTAAAAAAGGCATCTAATATCACACCATTCCTATATCTTTTATTTATGTGCCATAATAACAGCTGAAACAATTTGCTTTCATTTTTTTTTCTTAAGATCAGCTGTATTTGACCTAAGATCCTATAGTTTCACCCCAGAGAAAACTTCAGCCTTGAACCTACATAATATGCCCAACCTTAATTTCATGCACTGGTTTGTCCCATTGCAGCTAGCAGGGCTACTGAAACAGAGAAAACCACAATACTGCATTTACAGTGATGCTTAACTTCGCTATCAGGACTACTCTCAGCAGTCAAGTTAGGCATATGTATATTTGTGTTTTCAGGACCCGGGTCTAAATCTTTTTTACAGGACTGGACTCCTAATGGTTTCATCATAAAAATCTGAATCAAGGAGTTATAAATGAAAAATACGACATAAATGTACCCGGAGTGGCACAAATGGCATCATCATAGTAATCACACCAGAGACTTTCAGGGAGCAAAACAATATAAAATAATTCAAATCTTTCTACTGAGGAAAGAAAAAAAAGAGTTAATTGAATAAAGTACTTCAGAGGATTGTAGCCCACTTATGTTTTCATTTAAATACACATTAAGATTTTTCTAAAAAGGCCAAAGACAGTTTTTGTAACGCCACATATGGATGTCGGCAGTGTATGTAAAATGGAGAGAGAACAGTTCATTCTCGTTAGGTTTAGTGCCATATTTTTCTAGGTAAGATCAGCTGTAATAGTGGTATTTCATTGTGATTTTGAACCATTAATTTGCTCAATAAAAAGTGCTGGATTTTTAATAAATGGAAACCTCAGAATACATGCATGTTCATGGTCAAGTGCCAAGCATGATTTAAAGAAGGCTATTGTAAGTCTACTTTTATTGTTCTTCATAGACCACCACAATCAAATAGTGTGTGGCCTACAAAGCAATTAGGCATTTACAAAGGATTCTCTGCTGGAATAACATGCTCAGAAACAAAAGAAAATCCGATTTGTAAACAGCAAATACTTAAGGCAGAAATCTGTGCTACAATTCTGTGCTCATAGTCCATAAAAATAGATGAAGGTTTATCATATTAAAATGAGAGTGGTTATTGAAATTTTCTTCAGGTCGCAAAACAGTGGAAATTGTGTACTTGATCATATTATTTTGTATAGTGATGAATGCCTGGTCCTTGTGCCAGCTGATGACAGCGGGAAAGTTTCATCTCCCTTCCTCACACTTCTCTCCAAGCTCCAACATCAGGCAAACCAATCTGAAGCCCAAATGCTGCTTTCCTCCAGTTGACTTGGGTGGCTGTACAGAGGAATACTTGCTGCTTCTCCAAAGGCTGAACTAGTGCACGTCATTCACCTTGTCACTCCTGGATTTGATGGTCTTGGCTCTCCCTGTTCAGCAGTTGATGCATGGCCAGAGCAGGCGGACGTCTCTTGTCCATTTTCCCTGCACAGCTTTACCAGTGGCAGAGTTGCTCTACAGCCCAGCTGCAGCCTCGCTGCACCTCTCGGGAGAACAGCCCCTGCCTGAACCAAGGGCCGTATTCTTCTGGTGGTGCAGGCAGCAAATAAGGCCTTCAACAGAGCCTCTGAAGGGCCATCAAAAACTACTGTAGACACACTTTGCCTCAGGCGTTGCAGGTAGTAGCACCCTTATTCCTTATCACTGTCCCCCAGCAGTGCTAAAGACACAATCTTGTCTTACAGGATGAATTCCCCTATAAAGTGTTCTCATGAACAGCAATGCAAAGGGCATCCAGGTAAATCCATATACTCCTAACGCCTTGTTAGGGACAGTGTTTAAGGTGACAGCTGAGGGCTGTACAGAGAGGAACAAATCTTTGCGAGAACTTGGGCAGCCCGTGCTTCCTCTTACTCTGTTAAATAAAGGAACTTTACTTTTTCTTGTAAACAGAGACTTGGAAATACAAAGTAAAATAACAGCAATTCAAATCACACATCCTTTTCCCTTTCCTTTCCTTTCCTTTCCTTTCCTTTCCTTTCCTTTCCTTTCCTTTCCTTTCCTTTCCTTTCCTTTCCTTTCCTTTCCTTTCCTTT
>VYXH01006307.1:971161-995410 GCA_013397275.1 Burhinus bistriatus | reverse complement strand
TTGAAAACTTCCAGAAACACAAAATGCAACTTGTAAATAATTTTTGGCTTGGCAAGCTCTCATGTGCACTAACGGTTTACATATTGTTCTGATTAGGCAAGCTAAACATGGTACTAAATATGCAGACGTGTTTCAACTCATGATGACAGCTTGTGTATGATTTACAGCACTGGCTGCTAAAGGCAATTGTTCTGGTTCAATATTCCTATTTATTTATGGCAGCATTTTGCTGTAAACAAAGCCATTTATGTATCAGATGGCTACTGACAAAGAGATTTTTGAAAGCTCAGTCCCACCAAATGCGCAAACGTATACCCACACTTTAAATAAGCATGCTAGTATTCTTTATACTTTTTTGGGTTGAAATCAAGCTTAAGAGAAATGTTTCTATGGTAGTTCAGAGGTTGTTTTTTTCTGATTCTCTTTCCTCATAAACAGAAATCTAATGCCAACCCGACAGAGTGGTAATATCCCAAACACGAAAACAATGCAAATGCAATGGTTAAGGAGTCTCCATAGTACAATTCATACAGGGAAAGAAGACTTCTCCAAACATTTCCTTTAAGTCACAATTAATATTGTCATGAGAATTTTGTTTCCTTAGACTCACAGTGGGTCTCAGCTATAATATTATGCTCTTACTAACTACGCAGACCTATACATAAACTGACCGATAGTTGAGATGTCCTGGTGAAGTTACAGACAAAGTTCCAAAGCCTTATAATCTGCTGCAAAACAGGTAACTGTGACCAGAAGGCAATATTCTGGTTTGCATCAGCAGAATGGGGAGCTTCCATTAACAATGAACAGCAATGAAAAAATCTACCTTAGTGAGAAAATTTGTGATACTTTCATCAAATAGGACGAAAATAGACTCTCTCTCTTTTTCTCCCTCTCGCTCTCCACGGGTATTGGATCCTGGACCTTTGGTGACTACACACGAACTATTACACCTAGTGTTTCCCAGGCAAAGGAATTACTATACACATAGAATTTTCTCTTTTCTATGCTGGCAATTGTAAAGCTTAACCCATATTTCAATAAGAAAATTGACTACTCTGGATAAAATCACCTTCTTGTGGTGCATAGTGGCCTTCTTCTCAGAAGCCATCCTTGGCCACTGGATTTTCTGACAATTGCAGCCTTCCCCAGAAATCTCCATCAAAGCCATTGTGGGGTCTAGCACGCAGAGAAACATCTTGCCAAAGAAGTAAAATAGGATGACAATTTGGCTAGCACTGCTGCTGAAGAACATCACCTATAAACCTCCCACGCTGACCATGTATTTTTTGTCCTATGTGAATGTAAAAAAAACCCCAACAAAAAAAAAAACCTGCAAATCACAGGAGTAGGCTAATTGAAAGCTGTAGCTACTACTGACTCCAGGTGAGGGGTCTGCAGAACAAGGACACTTCCAGAGATAATACAATCCTTTCTCATTTTCCTAATTTATAGTAATAGCCAAGTCAGAGTCCAGGAAAAGATGAACTAAAAATATTGGGGTCATGGGTCTATTTAATGCAGCAGTTAGCAGCAATGGATTTACGGGAGAAACTAAGGGGCACATCCTCTGGGTCATGAGCTGAAGAAAATGCTGCTGTCTCTGTATCACCATTACAGCTATATCCAGCTCCAGCTAAGGACGTGGCAGCCCTTCCCCATCACTTGCTAGGCTGGGATGTTTCCCCAAACAGGCAAGGCAAGGGCTCCCAGCCTTAGCTGTGACTTTGCAGTCCCTACTCCAAAGTAGTACTGGGGCTGATCCGCCCCAGGAGATGGGCAGGAGCTACACAGCTTATTGGACAGACACTTGTACTTAATGCATTTCTTACCCCTGACGCATGCCAAAGGCAGCATAGCCCGGCGGACATAATGTGAATCGGGAAAACTGGGTTCTGCGTATGACCACTCTGTCTCTCTGGATTCATTTCCTCTCCCTTCAGAACAAATGAATAATGAATCTGGTCTTTCTTTCCCCTTCTGTAAGCCCTAGCAGTAATGACAGCCCTCAGGCTACAATGATCCATGTGGAACTACTGTAAAGGATGGAGAAATTAACTGCATTGAACGTCTATCAGGATTTTGAAACAAAAGTGGCCTCCTCATGCAGAAGAAGATGAAGAAGGATTCTTACCTCCACCTTCCTCCTACATAATGGAAAGACATTTGCAGCCACTGGGCTCAGAGGACTGTGCAGCCTTCTCAGCCTCCCAGGATTTACACTAGCTGGGGAAGGAGGAACTTCCTTCAACCCACTGAGTCAGGGAGATGTTCGCTGCTTGCAGGAAAGCTCCGGGTTTAGTGATCTTGCCCTCCTACAGACTACTGGTTTTACCCTCGGCGTTGTCCTCTCTGTCTTCAAAAACCTATGTCTTTCTTCATTTTGACAACAGAATTTAAACACGCAAGTTGGCGGCTACACAACTGCCGTTCCCCTCTGCAGAGGTAAAACAACAGCGTCGCACCAGGTGCCAGCAGCTTCAGGAAAGCAGGCCAATAGTCTCACAATTATGCGTAAGCCTCCCTTAGTGCACTCAGGGTGTCTGGCTCTGCGCAAGCCATGTAGTGGGAGTATCATGGTCCAAAGTTTGGTCTATTAAACATTTAAAAAACATAATTATACTAAGAATTATAACTGCATGGTTTTCTACTACCTAGCACCTGCACAGCTTTATACGCTTAGGCAAACTGAGTGCCAAGAGGCAAAATTGGGAAGGTAGGATTCTACACCCCCTCTGGAAAGGTGGGAAGAGTGAGGGAGATAGAAATGGAAAATCAGGCCCTTAGAAATCTTTAGGATAAAGGTTTTTTGTTACTGAACAAGTAATTTGGAATCATAAAAGGAATACCGAGAACGTCTTTGCTTTTTAAGACACTGAGTGTGATCTCACAGGACTGTAAATAAGCAGTAACTCCGCTGAGATTTCCAGCTGCACTACAGTGAAAGCAGTGTGAGTGAAATCAGAATCCGGACCTACATTATCGTTTTAACAATCCCAATAAGATATTGTGGGGAGTATGTGTTCACGCTGTAACTCCACTTCACCGTTTGTTAGTAGGAAATAAGCTTCAGCTTGAGTTCTTCCAGTAGAGCCTGAATGGTGTGATTATGGCCCCATAATGTTCCCTTACAGTGCTTTCTTGCTCAATTCACAGTAATTTTTGCTACAGTATCTTTTTCCATAACTTTCTGGCTTTTTTTCATCTCTTAATTTTGGCCAGGTTGTATCACCCTACTGTTACTAATTCAACGCCCTTTGCTTTCCCGCAGTGTTGCACAGTGCCTACCTCTCCGTTTAACAGGGGAATCTCCTCCCTTCTGACTTCCTTCAGCATGATACTGGCGTTGATTTGCTGGAGTATGTTCTTCTTTACCTCCTACATGCAACTCCCTGTGCTAAGAAGATGCTCTCCACCTGTCTTCCTCTACCATCCTTGGAAACTGGAAAATTCTTTCTATCCCATGGATACTTATATTGCCTTCTGACTGATATCAATGTGCTTTGCCATACTTTCTTCAAACATGGTTTCCCTTGTTTATGGGGATGGGATTCTGTTTCCAGTTCGTTCAGTTTTCTTCATGTCCTTTGCTTTTATTAATCAGAAGAACACAACTTTATGTAAGTTGGATGATGTTGTTTCATCTGTGTAGCAAGTATAGGGGAAGCAACATCCTACAAGACTTTAAAACAGTAAGAACATGGTAAACAAAGAAGTTTGATGGGGGCAGTTTTCATAATAATGTTACAATGAAAAAGATGACTACCACAGTTAATATCCCATTTTTTTATTAAAAGAAAAGCGCATGACAAAGTGGAAGTAGTTATACACCAAAACTTTACTGTCAACTCATATGGGAAAATGTCTTTGTCTTTTTTTTTTACCAAAACGAAATAGAAATGAATATAAAACAGTTCACATTTGCAATTATGGGATCTAAGTATATAGCAGATCCTAGGTGTCCTCAGGAGAGTTTGAAGTATAATGCTGTCTGTCTCTCAGTAGTAAGGCACTTTTTACCATAGCATATTGTTTTATCTGGTTAAATTTTCAACCTTTTGGAAGCCAAGGTGAAAGCTCAAACTTCTTTGCTAAAGTATATCCATTGTGTATTAAAATATCCAGGATGATTCATTCAGTCAACCCAACATCTACTCATCAGCAGGAGAACAAGCTAAGGAGGCATTATATCTTTCTCTAGCACACCACTTAAAGTCAGGCATTCCAATCTAAAAGGCAGAATTGTTCCTTTGAGTAAAATAATTAACGAGCGCGGGAGCGGGAAAGCTGTAACGAGAGAGACCTCTAGTGGCGGGAGCACGGCGCCCTGCCCGGGAAGGACCTCATTGTCCTCCGCTCCCCGCACCGCCCGGCGCTCGCCCCTGGGCTGCGGGGCAGGGGCCGCGGGGGAAGGGGCTGCCCTCCCCTGCGGGGATGCCCGCCGGCTTCTTGCTGCTGCCAGGGGACGCTTCGGCTACAGGGGCAAAAACGCCTTTCGCGCAGTTTGAGGCTTTAATTTACCGTGTTATGCAGCAGTCAGCTGGGGGACGCGGTACGAAAAATTAAAATGTTGCTATAACTCCCAGGTGACTTTTTTTTTTTAAAATCTAAAATATTTCAAAGTACAGAAAATTGGTTTTATTTTACTGCCGCTGTTTGTTGAGCCCTCTTTTACTTACTTAGGTGAGTGATTTGGAAAAACACAGGATTCGGTGGTGCAATTTATGTTCTTACCAACAAGACCTACCCTCTGCTGTCACACCTTAATAATTCGGTATCGTAACGTCCTCTTACTTTATGGGAAGGCTGTAGTTTATTTTTTTTAGTTCTATTTCTATTTCATCTTAGCAGCCCAAATGGCAACTATTTGTCTCAAGTCATTTGCAGCTACAATCACTATTCAAAGCCTCAGCTCACAAAGTCTTCTTTCTTCCTGCACGTAATGTTACTGCAAGTGGTCCCGTTGGTATCACGGCTGTTAGCACAGCGTCGTGTCCATGGGACAGCTCAACCGTTGTGCCCAATGCAAAGAGTTTGCACAATTAGGCCCAAAGTGTGTGAAATCTAGCAAAAAAATAGCAATAATCAGGGCTATTTTTTATTTTAATAAGCAGATTCAAAATACGCAGGGGCAGAGAGAGGGAAGACATGCAGTGTGTATTAAGTGCAGGTTATCAAAAAGAAACTGTCTCTGGATTATGTACAGTTTCACTTGACTGAAGCTTCATGGAAGATTAAGCTTCTTTTGTTCTCTGTGCTGTTTCACATAGATCAGTTGATGATGTGCAGAATAATTTTAACCACATATTAAACAGTGGTTAATCTAAGATAAGGAGATGAGCAAATATGAATAGTGAATAGTGTTTTTAGTGTTAATGCTAATTAGAGATGGAGCAGGCAGTTCATCAGAAATTTAAACTCTTTGTGCAGGATCCTCAAAAATGTATGTGTAAAGAAAAGGCCTGTTTACTGTCACAGTGTTTACCAGCCGGTCTCCTGTGTGGTACACATAATTTATAAAGGAATCAATCACTCCTCTCTGATTTATGGACAATAATAGCACTGGGGTGACTGACTTCTGGAACTGCTGCAGACATGGAAAATAAAATAGGCAGAAAGTGTTAAAATCCAGGACACTGTGTCAAAGAGTTGTGAACATTAAGCTAGTTGGGTAGCATTTTTAACAGGAGAGGGAGGTGGAGTTGTGGGGTTCTGCAGCATATAAAAATAACACATTGTATTCTCCTTAAATTATGGCATTTCCAAAATATTACACTTCAGACTTTTGCTGGCCCACAGGAGACCTTTTCAGTGCCTTTTCTCTTGTAAAGATTTAATTGATCTCTTTTGAGGCTAGGAGAGATCTAATATTTTGCAGATCTATTTTTATTTTCAGCTTTTGCCTTAATCCCCTTCATACACCTTTAATTTCTTCATTTGAATTAATTAAGCTCTCCTCAGATATATGAAGATGATGAGATTTCTCGACCCCATTCATCACACAGGTTATTCACAGTTCTTTCAGGAATTTTACCAACAGTTCTCAGCGATTTGCTGAGGAAACCTGTTTGTTACTTGTGTGTGAGTATTTCAGCAAGCCCATGAATCAGACAACCAGCACTTTGGAATTTGCAGTGAGAGCATTTATCTTTTTCAAAAGACTCTAATAGCATAAAATTTTTTCATATAGCTTTGATTTCTAGGTGACAATAGAACATCGCTGGGAAAAGGAATAAGTACACAGTAGTTTAAGTAAGCAATGACATTACTAAAAAGGGAGAAAAAGTTTGATTCCTTCTTTCCGAATTTACCTTTTTTTAATTGTATATTTTTTACTTCTTGTTTTCTTTTTCTCTTTGGAAGACAAACTATGAGTTAAAGGAACAGTTTATATGCTGTATTATCTCCTCTCAGCCACCTACTTTTGTGTTCCCATCACATTTATTCTTACATGGTGCATCTTCATATTTTCTTCCTCACCCTTCAGATATTTATTGCAAGAAAACAAGCCGTATCAATCAGTTCCTTGAATATGTTGCTGATGGCAGAAGAACTATGGGGTCTACTTTAGTGAAGAACATCATCTTTGCCTTTTCATCTCTCATCAGATAGGTGTCTGGGCTACTTTTCACCTGTAGGTGGACTCCTCTCTAAACATTATTTAGACTATTGCTGGAGGTGGTCTGCTGCAGAAATGTATTTGGCACTGCAGTCTTTGTGCATAAAATAGATGCTGATCTTTTAAATATGAAAAGATTCATTGCTAGTCCTGCAAAAAGGTAAAAAAATTGAAGAAGTGTACCATATTAGGAAAGAATAGGAAGAAAATTATTAACCAAATATAATTTACCGATCATTCCTATGGAGAGAGACACACGGTTTCAGTTTTCCTATTGAAATTGAATTATTGGTTTAGGACAGGTTGGCAGAGTAAAACCATTTCATATATAGTCATCCAATACTCACTCCCTTTCTTTTTAATCTCAATATATCTGGCAACTTCAGAGATTGTTTTCTAGAGTTAAGAGATCTCAAATCACAGAATCCTCTCATTGCGATATCTTTTTCTCACTTTTTACTTTTCATTTTCTGATGATACAGACAGATAGGACATCATGAACTTACTTAAAATGTCAGAGAAGTCTTTTCCCTATTTTTTGAGTACATCTCTACAGGCAAACAAACTCTATTCCTATATCCTTCACAGGACAGAAATATGTTTAGGAGTATACTTTTTGCTGGGAATTAGGTTAACCACATACACCATCGTTACTTGAATTATCAGGGAAAATACCTAGAAAACATTTTTATCCTTTCTATGACTATTACAAACCACCAGACACAAATATTCCAGCGTAAATGTGAAAGAATATCTCAGTAATCATTGAATTTGTGTTAGTCTTACTGGGCACCTAAATTTCTCTTTAAACAGCTGGGCAACATTTTGTGGCATTCACAAACCTCTTCTCGTCTGTCTCCCAGGTCTCTACACGCCTCACATGCTTGCACTGTAGTAGTGAGACGTTTGCTTGTACCATACATGTAGCTGCTCTGTTTCTGAGGCTGTTGCTGTTCACCTTCAGGACAGCCTCTTCAGCGCTTGCCTCAAGTGAACCTGATTTTCCTTGCACTGGTTAGTCCGTCATTGGAGAGCCCAGTTATAAAATCCAAAGGGTGACAACCAACGACTAGGTTGTCGTTGCATCTGACATTGCCATAGCCACTTTGCAAACAAGGTTATGCCTGCGCACAGTTTCTTTTCATGAATGTACACAAAACTACCAGAGTCTTGGTGGTCCTCAGTCTCTCAGAGCATCAGATCCTCTTAAAGCCCATTTAGCAATCTCCATGTATTTGCCCCCCTCCACTTAACCCACCAGTGCCAAATACCTTTAGTGCACATCTGAGCTGCGCCAGGTGCAGTTGGACAAGAAGACTGTGCACAGTAAGACAAAGAGAAATGCTCTGGGGGTTTTGTGGGATCTCTGAACCCCTAATGGCACTTGATTTGAAATAGGAGCCTGATCTGAGATCTTTCATTGTCAAAGAAGGTAGGCTGCTCCTACCACTAGACTATTATCTAGTTGAGGTTTTTTAATAATCTCTCCTGATTGAAACAGTTCCACGCCGCAAAACAAAACAAAACAAGAAAAACAAACCCAAAACCTAATTGGGAAGATATCAATGCCTTATTTAAAGTGCTCATCGGTGACATGGATGGAAAAAGTGTTAAGCCCTTGGGTGATTGTCTAAGCCTCTCTTTTGCTAAGGAAGGTTTGGTGGCTAAATCTTGTTCTGACTTTTCATCATTCCTCATGCCAAGGAAAACTTAATGGCTGCAAGAAGAACAGAATAAAGTGCATCACTCAGGCACACAGAAAAAAGGTGGAAGTTCTGCCCTTTTTCTGGCAAGTTCCTCTGGTGTGAGTCAGTTTGTTGCTGATTCTCTACCTGAGATGTTTAATACCCCCTCGTCTTGTTAGGGTGAGTTTGAGCTGGAGGCCCTGCGCACCTCGTTGCGAAGCCCTGTGCTGGGTGCCAAGCCCAGAGGTGCCCCAGCCTGCTGGGGAGCTAATAAATGACATGGGGAGGCAAGCTGAAAGGTCCCAGAGAAACAGGAGAAAGGACATTGAGTGAGAATGAACAAATAGTGACAGCTGATAAAGACTTCCCAGTTTGGGTCAACATATCCCATAAAAGGAAAAGATCTGGCAAACATATTACTGCGTCAGCACCATGGTTTTATTCCCTTACTTTCTTGACTTATCATGACAAATGACATCACAGAGCTGGTGTCTGAGCTCCAGAATAAAAAAATAGACTTTTTTACAAAAATAAACAAAATAGAGCTAGGAGGAAAGAAAGATCAGGGCTCACAAACATTAGATCAAAGTCTGAAGAGCTATGTTTTTCAAATGGGTTTCTTTATTAATGCCATTCCTTAATATCTATATGAATAGTTTTTTGTGCATAAACCAGGGAGTGACTGATTAATAACTTTCACTAATTCAATCTGGGAGCAGGAACAACACCATTTTATCTTGGCAAACAATCATTGCCATAAAAGAAATGCTGTACAGGTGAGGGAAAAAGTGTGTGAATGGACAATTGGCTGAAATATGTTTTAATAATCCATATAAAACTTGGGAATTACAAATACCTATGCAGAAACCAGGAAATAATTCCCAAATGAACAAAAGCTGGGAACACATTTGTGACCAATTAAGCTATGTGACTGGTTCTAATATATATTATCATTTTCCCAGGTAGCTTTAAAGGTATGAAAAGATGAACAAAATGACCGTTCCATAATAACATACTTCCTTAGCATGATGGATACCATTTATTATTTATTTCATCAAATACTTCATTAACTCGATGAATGCTCCCAAGTTCCAAAAATACCATTTCCCAGGGTTAGAGTCTTTTAGACAAAGGATCTGAGAACAAAAGTGAAAGCAAGTACCTTGAAAGTAGAAGAGAAAATCAAAGAAGAGAGGCGTGGTTAGTACAAGCCCTAACACAGGGTGCTCTCCCACAGCAGGTCTTGCTGGTTCTAGGAGCTGTTGCCATCACCCTAATGCTTTACCTGCCAGGCAGTCCCTGCAGGAATTTCTGAGTGCGAGGGTGCAGATATGCCTTGTGGTGGGCTCCTCTTAATTTTTTTTTAGTATTAGAAAGTATTTTTTGCCTTAGCTAGAAGACTATATTTCTAGGGAACCCTGTCAACACTTTTTATTTCTTTTGATTTCTATAGACTTTTGGAAATACTGAAGAATTCATAGACTGGTTATAGAGGTCTATTTAAAAATTCATATTTTTTTCTGAATTATAAAGCATCCCATAGCAGAAAACAAAAATCATAAAGCATCCCATAGCAGAAAACAAAATTATTTGTAAATACAAATTATGCTGTATATTTTCAGTGAAACTTAGAAACCTTGATCATATATGCTTTCAAAATCTTGAAGAGGATATTTTCCCTAAATGTCAAAGAAGTATTTCTTATTTTAACCAAATCTAATTACTGTGACACTTTCTAAATTTAAATACACTTTGTAGTCCATTTGAACTGTGATGAGCCTAAGTCTAAGTAGAATTTGATCTCATAAACAATATTGTTTGGTTCGTAAACAGTCCTGTTCATGAAGAGGATGATACAGATAAATAAAATGCTGTATTTGAAGCATGAGCAATTCAAAATCTGCCTTCCAGATTGACCCACAGAAACAAAGTTCTACTCTGAGACCCTTAGAGGGAAAATGGCCACTTGTCATATTACAATCATGAGTATTTCTTATTTTCCAGCCATTACTGAAAATGTTTAAGATACTCATGAGCTGTTTTGGCAGATACTTATTGATGCATTTTAAGTCTTTTGTTAGCTATAGTCTTTAGTCATTTTAGTACATTGAGAACTAATCTCCAAGTCTGTCAGTCCCATTTTGCATTACAAATCATTTGTAGTTTTATAACTGTCATTTCCAAGGACATCTGGAAAAGATGGATTTATGAAAGGTTATCGTGCATTCTAAGGAGGCCGGGAATTAGCATGACTTTGTAAAGGTTCTTGTAAATTGAGCAGCAGCCATCACTGGCAATAAGCTGTTTTCTGCTCCAGTCAAGTATCTTTATTTAAATATTAAGGAAGAGGTATGACCTTTGGCCTCAAAGATCACTATGATACAGCAATAGCACAATCTATTAGCTGTCAATGAAGTATTATGGCCCTGGCTCTCTCAAGACACCTATTTGTGGACAGTGTTATAATAACCCTTCCATTAGGCATCCCCAAGGCAAATAACCTTGGCTTTAACAGAGTCAGTTTAAAATTCCTTGGAGTAACATTAAGAGAATATCTGGTTTGTGTCAGTTTAGGATCAACTACCAGCATTAGTCCCCTTCTGTAAATTGTAAGTAGCTGTGGATTTATTAGAATTATTTTATACATGCCCACAGGTAAATATTAAATACAAAGGATGTGAAAACTCATATTGCTTTCTACTTCCTACATGGAATATATATAGATATATAGATTAATGGACACCTGACAAGTCTGAGCATTTTAAAACAGGATCCATTTTCTACTGTATACATTTCATTTCTTTTGTTGATGGAAATTACACAGTGCTACTAGAATTAAATTGCAAAAAAAAAAAAAAAAAGAAAGAAAGAAAATAGAACAGTAAATGTGATAAAAGGTAGTCTAGATANATTGCAAAAAAAAAAAAAAAAGAAAGAAAGAAAATAGAACAGTAAATGTGATAAAAGGTAGTCTAGATAACATTTCTATGAGTTGGTAAGTTGTGCTATATAAATAGGTACAGGTACAATAAGATTAGGGGACTATCCAAAAAGCCGAGAAATTTGCACATGCTGTATCTTGTTGGTCTCCACTGCATTTCCTGCTCTTCAAGTATCGCTATGTTTCATACTCAAAGGTAAGTCCAAGACCAAGTATTTTTAAACTTGTGGGATGTTTGTAACAAGTGTTTTCTTCAGGCATCCTCTGTTTAGAGAAAACAAATCTGATCATGCTCCCTTAATATCAGCGGAACTGCTTACAAGAGTTCCCCTACATATACAAAACCAGCTAAGGTTGTTTTTTTGCACCCCCTGCAAGAGAACAGCTCTAAAGCCACCTTCCTTCAGAGGTAACAATCAAGGTCAAACTCCATTTAAATACTTTGAAAAATCAGAGGTATCTGCAAGTATTAAAAATAAACTACTAAAAATCCTATTAACATTTCAAGTATTTTGGCCAGTATACTGGTCATAGTGTTTCTTCTGAATCCAGCTTTAATATGTTATACAAATAGCTTTTGTTGCTGAAACACAGCAAACAATTGAATTGAATGTTGTGAAATCAGAAGTAGTTTAGCTGGTTCTGCAAGTACAGCTTCTATACAACTTTTTCTTCTGTTGATTTTTAGCAGTAGTAAATCATTCCTTAGGCAGGAATAAAAGCATTCGTGTGATGGGAACTGCATGAGCTGTCCCCCAGCGAGGTTCAGTGCCTCCACGCTGCCTCCCTGGCCCCAGAAGGGCTTTGATGGAGCCAAGACAGCAATGGATCCCCTCCAGCCACTGCCCCCAGGACTCCTCTGCTCAAGGAAGGTTTACACATTGCAGAGGAAGAAAGCACCTGAATGAAAGTAACTCGGCGCTAAATTGGCCAGTTCCCTCTGCTTAGTTTTGAAGAGTCCCCTTTCCACCCCCTCACCACCTGCAGTTTTTGACCTCCTTAGAGGGTTTTATAGGAGGAAGACGAACAAAGAGAAAAAAGCTGTGGAGGCAACAGTCTACTATGCTGTGATCCACCTCCTAATGGGTGCATTGGGATTTATCCCCTTGCCTAACAAAGGCAGAAGAGACAACTTCTACCTGGGTTGCGACTGGAAATATTCAAAACTCCGGTGCAGATTCACACTGCAGCCAAGAGTATTTGCTCCTGTACAAATGCCATCACTACCCTGGGCAACGTGGCCTTCAGGACCAATCTTTTCAGCCAGGGAGCAGGTCCTGGCATAGCAGCCAGGCCCTGACAAGAGAAAGAAGCTCCTGAGTCAGACTGGACGATGCCAAATTTTGCAGCAGCTGTTTTGGCCCTGACGCTCTCAGAGTTAGAAGCTGTGGGTCCAAGAAGTACAGCACAGTGACTGATGGCCTCACCTTCGTTGTGACCCTGACAAGCTTATTTCAAACCAGTGCTAGGAAACTCCACATAGTTTCAAAGCAAACAATTAAGTTGAGGATTACAGCAGTTGTTTTCAAGTGTTCAGTCCTCACGTATTGCACTCCGTGAAGGCAATATTCGCTGTCAATAAAGGGCACTTGACTTTTGGTTCATTCTCCCTTTAGCACTCCTCTTACCGTGATATTGGATACAAAGCCATTTTCTTTCATAGGACAATACATGGCAGAATCTAGGATGTAATTTAAGGGGCTCTATTGATATCATAAATTACAAGAAGTCTGCTGAAGCAGTTTATGAATGGCAGTAAAAATCTGAAACTGAATTACATCATTAGAATCATGCACGACATACAGGTATTATTATTTATAATACGGACCTAAGTATCCCTATATTTTATAGACAAGGAAGATACCATAGGACCTTGTGCTAAATAGGAACAGGACTTCCACATCCTCTTGCTAGCAGATGTGCTCCAATAATGGAACAGAAAAGCAATGTTTATGAAGTTACTGCATAGAGGAGGAAAGAAACCCATTTGCCTAAGCCTGGGAAAGGGCAATATCACTGCAATGCTTTCTACAAGAGCAGTTCCTTGTGCCACTCTCCGAGTAACGTCTTTGCTCCATATACCAGAATTGAATTTGAGCAGGACACTGAGGATCTTAATTATTTCAGTACACAGAATCTGTGTCCATATTTCAGAGTACATATATAAACCTGATTTGGGCAATAGCTGTCAGTCAGATCACTGCCTCTGTGCTTTTGAATTCTCTGGCTGGTACCATGGTCTAGCACAAGCACTTTAAAAATACAGTTACGCAAAGACAGAAAGAATAATAAGAAAGCTGTAGTCTCACAGAAACATCTGTGAATGGTCCCGAATCACTTGCTCTGACTTTGCTTAAGAATTTAGTTCCCTAAAACAAAGTAATACATGGCCTGTGTTGAGATTCCAGATACCTGCTTCAGAAAGTGGGCTTTGAAGTGGAAAGACCACATAGGCACATTTTTGCAAATATTTTCACGTGAAATATACTTACTTCTCTGCCTTACTACACTGGCAAAATAGGACATGAGGCTGATAGCTGCAGTAATAAGCATATTTTTATAGGTCTATCAAAAAGATAATTTCGTAAGCTCAAGCATAAGACCCCTTATTTAGAAGGAAGTCCCCAGTAAAGCCAACGGGTCTGTGATGTAAAGTCTGCTCTCACCGGCAAGGTTATCAAGATCAAGCCATGTGCACCTCCTGGCAACACTGAAACCAGCAACCATCCAGTTTTGGATTTCATGGGCCTAAGGGAACCAAACCTCTATTTAATGCTGGATTTCAATACACTGAGCATCAAGACTAAGCTAGTTCCTCTGAAATGGCAAGGCTTAAAGGGCCTTGGTTTATTTTATTGTTTTTATTTTATTCGCACGCTTGGTAATATTGAGGATCAAGATATAGTAGAAAATAATTTCTGGCCTTTTAAATAATCGTATCATTACTTGTCATCAGTAGTGCATTGGTATTGTTTCACAGCTACCGACCTGTTAAACCACTGACTGATCTGCCAGGCTCAGCTGAGGTTGCAGCTGGTTTCTGACAAACAGGAGGAGCTGATGCTCCTCACACTTGCACCCACCTTTGGAGGAGGAAGAGCAGGAAGGAAGGGAGGGAAGACTATTTGTGTTTTATCCTCCAAGATTTGGCACAGCTTGAAAAGAACGACATGAGAGAGGTGGGTGAGGTGAGGTACTCATAACTTACCCCACTGGAAGCTGCAAATACCCTGAAATAAGCTCCTTTCTTTTCCTGCAGGAAGGGACAGGCTCTGTCAGAGCCCAGCCCAGTACTCCCCCGCCTGTTTTTCAGGCTGACATTTGCCCTGGAGCAGAGATCTTCCTTCAGGTGCACCAGATCCCATTTGTGACAGTTTGAGATCAAGAGTGTACCTTCTTTTGTTCTCCATGCTCCTTAACCTCAGCTGTCTCAGGCTTTTCTTTCACTTGTCCAAAGAATGTTCTACCCACTGCAAAAGCGCAGGTCAAATTTAGTGTAATTTAGAGCGTGAATTCCCAAATGGAGACAATGCCCCTTCAGTGTTTCTTGCAAAAGTCAGTTCTCTGGTCCGTGCTTATGGTTGACCATGCTTACTTTACTTTGCAGTAAGACTAAATTGCTTTGTGTCGGTTTGTTTTTATAGCACACTGGCTGTGTATAGTAGCTGTCCTGCAGTAGAAACTGTTTTCCAATGGAAATGATGGAACGATATTTCTGCAATGACTTTGGGTATTCACTTTACTTTCCTAATGGCTCTGTAGCAATGCAGGATTTTTTCTTGGTGAGGTTCCTCCCCCCAATGATGAGGAAAGGTGCCCATGCCACAGATCAACTAATTGATAAAATGATATTATATTAAGAATTTTTAATGTTATCATCTTATGTTTTAAAAGGACACATTTCCTTTAACTCAGCCTACCCCTGGGAGAGTACGTAAAATACTTAGCTACCAGATTTTCTCCAAATTCTGGATATTAAACTTTAATAATTTGGAATAATTTGGTAACTGAAGCCAAGTCCATTACAAGTAAATCCAATGTACAGACACTTTTTTATGTAAAATGCTTAAAAAAACCCCTCCAAACCTCCTGTCAACCACCATTCACAAAATTAATGTTCTCACAGGGTTTGTAGTAGGGAGAGCCCTTGGCCTGTGCTGGACTTTGGTTACCCTCCTATTCAAACCCACCTCGGGCTCAGTGGGAGGAAGCCTGGGAGGTCTGCAGAGGACCTCAAGTCCATTGCCAAATCCTTGCTTGCTGCCATGGGCAACCAGGTTGTATAACCTCGCTTTTGCACTTGCAGATTTTGAACCTGTTAGGTGTTGGCAGGGTTGCAAGGTAATCCTGCTCTGGATTTGAGGCAGGATGATTAGGAGACCTGTGCCAGCTCCGAGGAAGAAATCCAGGTAGAAAGTGAGGTTGGGGAGAGGTGTCCCTCCCTGGAGAGATGGGAGGACAGGCCTCACCACCAGACACTTCAGTCGTTTGACTCTGCTGGCAGAATAGAGCAATTGCCGTCGCTGCCATCTGCATTGCACAGACACGCGGTCCTGGGACATCCCTCGGGTATTTTTGGGGGGCCACTTAGGGTACATAAATGTTATGTGCTTGAACTCCAGAGACCTAAAACAGAAAGTAAATTTCTAATCCAAGGAGTCAGTTTTTAAAATGCCAAATCACTCTGGGGAAGCCATTACTCTTTGAATGATTCCTCTTTTGCAAACACAACACCTGCCTAGAAATGTTTATGTTTTGATTCCAGAAAATTAATAGATATGGTATCACTTGAATCAAGGCACTTCACAGAAAACACTGTTTATTGCCTCCTTTCATGCAGAGGGAAGTTTCCAACATTAATGTATCTACTAATCACAGCAATCTGTGATGTAGTTTTCTGGATAACCTAGCACCAAAGAAGTTATTTTTTTAATAAGTGAAAATTAACATCTGAAGTCCCACCTAGAAGTCAAAGGGAAAAAGATCTTTGGTCTAGGATTTAGGTGCTGATGCAAGGACTGCTAGGTTTTCCAAGGAAGTAAGATTAGGATAACTGGCCATCCAAATCTTTTGAGATCTACCCTGCTATACCCTGATATGCTGCTGTAAAATAAGAGCATAAAAATAAGAGTCACAAAATTTTCTGAGGAAACTACATGACAGGTAGGGATGCCAACATACTAAAGTGCATGAATGAAATGATCGTAGCCACGATCTTAGCACTAAATACGTATACTTAGATAAAGGGATCTTACTTGGGGGAAAAATGCAGTTTGCAAAGTAACCAAGATGGTATATCTCAATGACATTTGAAAAAAAATATTGGCTATTTCTTATGATTTGGGGCATTTCCCCTTCTTATACAAAGTGTTGTCTATCAAACTCATAAGCATATGAATCTCTTTGACTATACTATTGTTCAATCTGCCTGTTCATAACTCAGCCTCTTATTCCATTATAATGCTTGAATGATTCACATGCAATGTTTCCAATCCACTTTTCCTATCTTGTGAAACTTTTTAACGAAATGTTAGCATTTGCAGGCACCAGATGTTTTGACATAAGGAGAAGCAATATGTAAATTTTAATCCATGCTAGGAACAATAGCCTGGAGGCACCTTTTTCTTATTACATGAATCATATACTTAACCACAATGTGGTGGATTATATCAAAATCATCACCACCCTGAATATAGAACATTTGTCTTGTGGTTGCCAATTAATGAAACTGATATATATTTAACTTGATGGGTACCAGTGATTTAACCAATAAGCCTTAGCATACTTCACTGCTGCAGCCTCCTTTATAATTAGACTTTCGGTCTGATTATTATCACATACATTTTCCTCTAATCTCCCATTGGTTGCCAGTACAAATGATGCTGACATTAATTCGGTTTGTCTGTCAATTGCAAATATCACTACTTTTAATCAAGCAGTGTATCACATAGTGCTTTTCTAATCTCTGAGATAACTTTTGATTTTATTTTCTGATGCTGTTTATTTAATCGTTAAGTGTTTGAGTCTGCAACAGGCTGAGCATTGCCTTTCTTCAAAGTGAACGGAGGGCTCTCAGTCCCTTACAAAGGAGCTGAGTACCTTTTATGATCAAATCCTAAGTGCATAATAAATATGTAAAAAAGGAAAGCTTCTTTCCATGGCTAATCACTGAACTTTAATATTTATAATAATATTCTGTGTTAATACTGATAGGGGTGTCTTAATGACTGGATGAAATAAAGAGCCTGGAGAACATCTTTATTACAAATAGAATATTTATCTGATGTACACAAACAATGAGCACTATTTTACATGAAACAATGAGCGATTACAAAACTATAGCTGAAATATATATTACTACTCAACAACTTTTGCATCATTTCATGCACCGAAAGCACCAAATATCTTCTAAAGAAAGCAGCACTTTTGATATTAGGAATTCAAAATGCAATACGAATCCTTACTTAATTCATTAAGTAAGAGTATCTTTTAGTGCCAAATGCTACCTAATTATCAGCTTTAAAAAAAATGTTTTACATCTTAAAATACAATATTCTGTTTATCCTAGATTGTCTGGGGAACATCTAGTACATTAAAAGGTTTTTGTAGAGCTTCTTAGTGATTTAACTGATATCATCATGCCTGCTAGCAATTTTGCAACATTCTGAAAACACTTTCCATAAATCAAAGCCTTAGCAGCAGGCATAAGCAGATGGCAGGAGACCATATTAAAGAATGTATCAATTATTTTTATTAATGGGAGGCTACTGGATCATGATGTATCATAATGGACTAAATGTTTAGCAGTTGTGGAGTGTTTTGTCTGTTAGGTATCTCAGATGTTCTTAGCGGATGTTATTATATTGTCTTGTGACGGCATTCTTTGAGGGACCGGATAGTGAGGTTTCACAAGGGACATATAGAGATGTTTTAATTTCAGTCCTTTAATTGTATTCATATAATAAACATAAAATACCGGCATATATAAAAGGTAAGTTTAAAAAGATTGCATGTACAGTGTGTAATAAAGTACATTCTGTCTGCATACGTTGACTTAGAAAACAAGATACTATGTGGTTAACAATGAAAAATAGCAATTATTATAAAAATATTCTACAGTCTCATAATAGTAATGTAAATGCCTTTACTTATCTAAGAGACTTAACATAATTTTAAATTACAATAATTTTACATCCTCCATTCATATATACAGCCCTATTAAAGTCAAAAGGTATTATAATAGCAATGTTCTTATTAAGATTAAATGACTGAATTATATTTAGTTTTACTGTATAAAGCAACTGTGTTCCTGTTTGTTAAGACTGTTTGCACTTACTTTAGCTTTTCACACTATCCACACTATGCGCAATGAAATAATTTATGTTTCTGTTCTTAGTATAGTATCTATATCCATTTCATGAATTAAACAGGATGTTAATATTTCAACTCCCTTTCCCTTCGTGTGATTATCGGTCCACTGTTTTGTGTATTCTGTAGGAATATGTCCACCAGCTTTAAACAGCTGCTACTGAAAACAAGCAAGAACCCCCCATTTAATACATCTTGACAAAAATAGCCAGTTCCCCTCACCACTTGCCCTGCTTGAGGTCAAACTCTAAGTCTTTAAATTCTTTTCTAGACCCGGATCCACAGACATATTACGCATATCTTTCATGAGATTTCATTAAACAGATCTCTGTAGAAAACAGCTAAGAAGTGTATGTTGCTTGCACCACGGTTTAGTCCAATAAAATTCGCATGGACAGCAAAGAAATTCTGCCTGAGTAAGGATGTCAGGGTTTGTCCCTGTAGTGATGAAATCCGTTTCCTCTGTGCAATCCAGCAGGACCAGCTCTGCTCTAACAGTCCTCTCAGCCTCACAGCAGCCTCACCAAACCTGGGGTGGGAGAGGGAGGGCGTTCTCCAGAAAGTTTGGGATAAGGTTATCAGCACACACATCTCCTAAATGCCTTCAGTAGCACCTATTCACCCCTAGACTGTCCTAGATTACTGTTTCTTGCACCCTGTATCACCCTTTAATTTCAAGGGTGATGCTGTAATACAGGTTATAGTTTTTGCTAAAATACTAATTATAATGACTTCCTACTAGAGAAAAACGTAATGGTAGTGAAACAACAGTGCCATAATGTACACCTACAGGTACGGATACATTTAGTGTTTTGGGCAAGGAGGTTGGGGATTTTGTGTGAATGAAGACAGCTTGAATGTGTTTAATGATAGATGCAACACGCAAAAGGAGCATTCACTATCTTCTGTTAAGTTTCTCGTGAAGAAAGAGAAAAAAAGACCTGGTGCTTCAGACTGAAGCTATTGTCAGAAGAATGAAAATCAACTTTAAAAAATTTAATGGATGCACTATAATGTTTTTTTAGAACAGTGCTTATAAAAGTGATGAAATTCAGGATGTTATTTAAAGTCAATATAGTTCAGAAGTATGGTCTAACTCCCATGTAAAAGTTCAATGGGAAAATCATGTAATACATTCATATTTAATTTCTTTTTCTCCATTATGAGCAATCCACACTGGTGTATTTAAAACTAATGTAGTAGAAACTGCAGTACAAGGACAAATGGCATTTGATATCAACCAAGTATCCCCTCCTTTCATCAGCTGAAATGGACAACATGCATCCTACACTAGACATAATGTGGGCATAAGTGTTACTTCTAATTCATCATATTTTGTATTCAAATGTCTATATTAGCTAGTTTTTGGCAAAACTATGACAAAGTCGTTCCTCTTCTAATAAGCTTAATTTATAGAAGCACTCCAATTAAAATAGTGATAAGTTCTATGTTCAATTACCTTTGGTTAAAACTCATTTGTCTTTCCATTCCTTTCTTCCATACTAAAAAAAAAAAAAAAAAAAAAAAAAAAAGAAAATTGCCAGACAACAGTTTGTTGTTGTTATTATTTTTAACCATGAGGTGGAAGCATATCTTAGCCTCTTCTGAGGGTCAGGTGTGTGCCGGGTTGTTTGGGACCCAACGGATATGCAACAAGATCAGTTCTGCTCTGTTCAGCTTATATCCAAGTAGTTTGCATAGGCTTATAAAACCTTGAGTTTCCTAAAAACATAAATATTATCGTGAAATTGGATACTCCATCATCTTTCATAGCCAGCTGCATGTAATGTATTATCCCACTGCTACGTTTCCAATTAAGAAACTATCCTGACACTCTCTGGGTTGGTCAGGAATGGGCTACAGCCCTGGAGGAACACAAACCTCACAAGGACTGTGAGGAGGACCCAGGTACCAATAATAGAAGAGGGAATAAGAAGAAACAATTGATCTGTTCTTGGATAATGTTTAAATACATTTAAAACATTCATGCAAACAACAATCCATTTTAATATCTTCTTACTATTTCCAATCCTGTGACACTCCTGGGGTTGGAGGCAGGCTCAGCAACAGCAGAATTAATACACACTTTTGAAACATATTTTGAATCATTACAGAACTCCCTAATGTGATCTTTTGGCTCTGGTTGAGGAAGAACTATGAAGGACCTATCCCAGCTTATTTTCCCATGTATTAATATTACAATTAGAATGATTGCACTTAATGTCCTCCAGGAACATACATCAATCTCCAGAATTTCACTATGTATAGAAATTATGTGCCTTCTACCTGCCCTCTAACTGCCAAGCCTTTACTGAGTCATTAAAACAAGTTTTCTGATCTCCCTGTCCCAGCAAACTGGTTATGAGAAGTACATCACATCAACACTTCTGAATATCCCCTTTGGTTTGAAAAATCTTCCTTTTCAGCTTTTCTGTAGTGAATCCAAAGCCAAATTTGAAATGAAATTCTCTTTGTTTCAAGTGTATGCAGTGGGAAGTTTGTAATTTCCCTCCATTTCCTAATGGATCAAAGGCATGCATATGGATAAAGTCCCTTTGGAAAAACCTTGCTGTGCTGCCAAAGGATGCTGAAAACGCTGTCCAGAAGCACACTCTTGTGCGTCTGAATTCTGATCTCTTCCACACTAAAAAAGACACAGTTTGAACATTCTTGGAATAAGCAGTTGACATAGCATTGTTACCAATAGTGCTTGTTTTAAATTGTGCTAATTGTAACACGGAGTATCTTTGTTGAGTCTTGTACATCCATACAGTCTTTCTGCTGAAATGTCCTATATTTTCCTGTCTGAGTTCATTTGAGTCTCTGTCATTATGTTAGTTTCCATTTTTCTTATGTATCATTGAAACATATATTAAAAGTCTGTTCTTTTTCTACAAATGAAATTTTTAAAAAATGGAATTCCATGAAAAGCTTAATGGATTTTCTCCTTTTAAAGAGAAGCCTATGCAGTTTAAATTTCATGCTCACTTCACTTGTGCGAAAGCATTACCATCTGTTTTTTCAGATTTTAAAACCTGTAACATCTCTATAGTTCCCAGCTTAAATAGTTCCCTGTTGCTTCACGTTTCATAGCATTTTTAGTTATATAAAAAAGAGAAATTAAAAAAATGAGTAATATTCATGTTGATAGCAGAGAATAGTGGATGCAGCTTGAAGAGGGAGTTTCGATACATTTTTGTAACATGGGTATTCCTTTTGTGGTAACCGTTTTGATAGTGCTGTAAAAAGTCATGGAACAATAGTAAAAACATTCCCAGTGAAGAAAGATTTGTGCAAATGTCAGCTGTGAACAGAGGGTGTGAATTTGGGGCAAAGTGATATGAGTTCATGTCCATCTCGTTTTTCTGTGAAGTAGGGACTGATTTAAACCCTTGTCATGTAGTACCTTATCTTCACAGTGGCTCTCCTTATTTGTATTTAAAATAAGCACAAACATCACGCTTACGTTCAACTCAGTCATTTAGCAAGGGATTGAGAGAAGTATGAGGCCCTTTCTGCTTTTATAAATCATCTCCATCATCTGTGCTAAAGCTGCTTCTCCTGCTGCTCTCTTTTGATGCGGCTGGGGACGTGGAGGACAAGAGGGGGTCCGTTCCAAATGGCGACACCGTGTCATCCAGTAAAATTTCCTCTAGCCGTTGCTCTTCTTTTAAAGCTGCGCTGAAGGACAAATCCGTGAAGTGTGAAAGTGGATCAGAAAAGGCTGTAGACCCATCGCAAACGTCAGAATTTGGTCCGTGTGCCAGAGGCATTTGTTGAGGGTAGTCTACAGAGTTCTCCTCTGCATAAGACTGTTGCTTGATGACCTGTGCAGCTAAATCGACAGCACTGAGTGAAGACATGACTGGAAGGCCATGTGCACGTGCCTGGATCTCTAGTTCCTAACGTTTCAAACAAAAACAGTTAGATAATGACTTCAAAAGACGGAAGAGTGTCTTCAGAACTATTGCAGTAAGTATACAGACAGTACGTGCAAATTAGTTATACCTTTACTCCAGTTGTGAGACTATGTTTTAAGATATGAAATTGTTAATCTATGATAATTTGCCACTCGAGTGTTTTTCTTTTTATTTCCCCTCCTGTCGTTAAGCAACATAAAAGGTAGGACAGCCTCACTAAAACCATTGCATACTGAACCCAATAAAGGTGACAGAAAAACGTTGCAACTTTCTAGTTCTCTATCCATGGCTGTCCAGAGAAACAGAAGATACTTTACTTGATGATGCTTATGATATACAGACATATGCATAAAACACCCTTATATGGGATGATTGATTTTATGTCTGCCTGCCCGCCTGCTTGCCTGCCTGCCTATCTATCTATCTATCATCTCATCTTCATATATGTATATATTCAAATCTTGCATTTCAAGCCATGCAGAGCCATATTCTGCTGCTTCATGCCACAAGCAGATATGACACAGCACACTGTACCCAAGGAAGTGTAATGTGTGAAATGGTGACAAAGGGCAAGTGAAAATACTGAAGGGAATTTTGTGTCCAGTATTGATTTTTGGCTACAGAGATATATTTTTTTGCTTCCTTTTTTGTCTTGCTCTGGCTCTAATACATACAGAGGAAACTGTTTGCACAAATACTCTATTAACTTCCCACATATTCCCTTATGTAAGGTCTAATTATCAAAGATATTTCCTAAAAATCTAAAAAATACCCCCTCCCCAATGTACACAGCAATAAAAAGGGAAAGCCAATTCATTTTTAATAAATATCATTTGGGGAAGAGTGATATAGGTTAATAAAATTTGATGAGGGATAAGTACTGAGAAAGCTTTGTAGTTGATGGCAACGCTCTTATACAAACCTGAATTCGGAGTAGAAGTCTTCTGTTAGCATGCTCTAATTTCTTCTGCCTGTGTTCTAATTCTCTGGCTCTCTGTTGTTCTTTTTGTAGCCACTTGATGTACTCCACTGATGCTTTTAAAATAGTTCCTTTGTTCCAGCGCATATCACTGCAGAATGTAGAGATAACCTTTTCACAATTGTGCATGTCAGCAGAATTCATAAGAACTTACAAAATCTTTTACATTAATATGAAATAATGATTTACATGACTATTATTCACTCTTAGATATTATTGCTTCTGAATGGAAATTTTAATAGAATAGTTAAGAAGCCCTTATATAGTAAAATTAATCCCAGAATGAAAATAAGTGTCAAAAGAAAGTAATAAAGTGACTTTTTGTGGGAGAGCTAAATGCAATATCATGATTCTACCATTACAGTTTTTATATTTTTAGTGAAAATTGCTTTTATTATTAACTCTAAGATTAAAATCTGTGTGCAGTATTTCTGCATTAATGAACTAGGAAATATACATTACTGAGGACTTAAGCCTAAATTTTTAAAGATCATTTTGAATATACTACTCCTTTTACCTGGCTTACTAATGAGGTTGCTTTTATGCTTGTTGAGAAAAAAATGGTCTGTGCTGAATGCCACTCCTCATTGATGACAGACCAGACAGATCACACTTTGGTAACCATAATGGCTAAGGACTGACAAAAATTCCATTCAAAAATCTTGAAACAATATAAACCAAGTTAAAATCCAGAGCTACATGCAGAACCCAACTCAAAATAAAAGCCTTGAAAAAAA
>VYXH01006307.1:948277-971096 GCA_013397275.1 Burhinus bistriatus | reverse complement strand
AAAAAAAAAAAAAGATTAATTGTGTCCATCATTCAGGAAATTACGGTATAACTGCCAGCTCACAAGCAGTCTTTAACAGCAATACACTGGTTCAAATGCATCTGTTGAAGGACTTTCGTGTACCTATTTGTCAACTTTCCATGTATTCCTTTACCTAAGGTCTTGGAGGCCTTGTAACAAGAATGAAATCTGTTGAAAATGTTTAATTTCTAATAACATTCAGTATTTTATGATACAGGATGGGCCCGCTGCATTAAATACACAGACAGAAGGGTTTATCCGCTTCGCTGCAAGATGGCTTAGACTGAGGAGAAGGCTGGCAGACATTCTGGTCCTATAAAGCAACCCTAAGAAGGAAAAAGCTATTTAAACCAGTAAGAATCTGAGGTTGGGAGTGACAAGTAACCACCTTCGTGTGTTTTTTTCAGTACCTGTTCCAAATACATACACTTATATGCTGGCATTTATAGAGTCAAAAAGAAATATAAATTATACTCCAGTCAATCATCACTTCCTATTATTCCTTGGTTGTTTTAGTTAACGAGACTTGCTTCTTCTACTCACATGCTCACTTATGGTGAGTAAAACTGGGATCTGGAGTGGATTTATTGCAGAAGTGTCTATGCTTTACATTCAGCCTCTCAGAGTGCTTAAGGAACCTTGCACCTTACCCCAAGGCTCGGCACCCTTAGAGACTTCCACCGAGGCAGCTGTCTTTCTACTGAATGTACAGGGCAAAAGCCGGGCAGGTACAGGATTTAGGGACCCAGGCCACCTGGCCTTTCCTGATGCACTGTACTAGGGATAAAACCTTATGGAGCTGATAGTTTTAAAGATGTTCAGAAGAATACGCAAAATTATTTGTGATAAAGCATCACAGTGTTTAACCATATCCTAGAATATAGACCATTTGCTAGAGATTTGGGAGAACCAGTTTTTTGATCACAGAAGGCTCAAATTCAGGTCTGTGTCCTCTCTGGGCAACACCCAAACCACAGGGCTCCATCACACTGGAACCTTCCCTTGTCTCAGTGATGTGGGCCAGGAACGCACAGCTTTCGGGATTAGAAGGTGAGGTGGTCAGAAAGAAAGTAATTATTGTCTCAGACCCTGATCTCTGCAGAGCCAAAACGTCAGAGGCTGCTCGCTGAAGTGGGTATGTATTCTTATTTAGACATTCCCTGGTCAAGAAACCTAAAGCAGAGGTGGGAGAGGGAGCCGCGAGCAGAACCTGTCTCCCTCATGACAGCTGAATCACCTCTTGCCAGTCCCTCTGCCTCCTTCCTCTCCCCGTAATTCTTGCCCAGGTGGGACAACAGAACGTTTTCCTGTTAGCATCCCATGGGCTGACCCCCTTCTAGGAGAGGACTTTCTCCTCATATGTGGGCTACCTATGTTCAAACTGTAAAGGTTAAGGAAGTTTTTAGTACAGTTGATGTTTATCTTCTGGACAAATCTTTGACTGCCATCACCACATTATAATCCTGTTTTCTTCAGACCTCTTTGGAAAGTTAGGTAAAACACTGAGAGGTCCCTATTTACTCCTGAATTGCAGTGGAGTTTGAAAGGCAGCGAGGTGCCCGTCTGTCTACACCAGAGCACTCCTGAACAAATGGGAGCAGTGGAGTTAGGAGGACAGCAACATTTCAAACTGGGAATCTCCACTGCCATCTCAGATATGAGCTATTTGTGCTATATATAGCTCAGAATTACAGTAGGTTTTTGTTTAATTTCAAGTGAAAACAACTGATTTAGGACATTTTCATGGCAACTTTGAAAAGCGCTACAGTAATAAGAAAACCTAGAGCATAAACTCTGGAGAAGAGAAGACTGTTAAGGATCCATTAGTGTCGCTCTTTTCATGTTTGTGATGAAGGCTTTGAAATTAAATCTTTCTTTCAGTGAGAACTGTCAGTGAAATAGTAAACTTGGTAGGTTTCAGTTACTTCAGCTTTGATTTGGGAGGTTGATCTCAGGCCCACTGGACACAGTTTTCACCTCTGGTTCGATTTAAATTGTCTACAACATCCTGTCTGGGATTGGAGGGGATTCTGACAAAAACTTACAGAAATTCTTTTCATTATTATACGTTGTAAATGACTGAAATGGGGAATAGTTGAAAACCTATAGAATAAACTCTGGAGAAACACAACCTGCCTAGGAAAGGGAGTCAGCTCCTCCTAGCATGTAATCAAGACAAAACTAAGCCAGTTTTGGACTGATGGTCTGAACATAAAAATGTAGCAATATGAAATCAGAAATTAATCCATGACAGGCAAAATAGAAATAATTAAGACATGTAACAGCAGGAGAAAAATATGCATATTTCACATATTTGGCAAATATTTCATAGTGATTTCACAATCAATTTTGTGTCAGTTATAAAGTGTCACAAATTCAAAATCAAATTCAGACAAAAATATTTTTTGGTTAATTTTTCTGATTGACATATGAATAAGCCATATATTCGTGACTGTATTTGGAATCTTTTTGTGATGAAATGCACTCATGTTATATATAATTGACAACCTTTGTGATATTGCTTACTTTTAGTTTATGTTGCCTTGATAGTTTGAATTTTTATGTATGTGGTAATGATATTTTTTTTCATAGATTGAAATAAATCTTCACAGGAGGGCTGGTTCCTGGATTCAGCTGCTAGAGAGATGGATCTGGTCAGCTTCTGCATGAGGTACATATGGATACATATCTCTTGTGGTAATATTTACAAACTTGAGAGGCAAAACTATCATGGAGCTCTAAGATGAAAATGCTGTCTTTACCATTGTCATTTAAGAGAGTCTGTTATTTTATGTGTGTGTGTCTGTGTGTGTGCGTGTATCCCACATACCTTCTACATCTCTACTTATATATACATATACCAGTTGGTGTCTTACTAAATGAGGAATGTTGAAGTTAAACCTTCCAACGTCTGAAGGCAACACAGCAAAGGATCAGCTGGTGACCTTACAAGTCAACATGTCATTCATTCTGTGTCTTTCTATTTATACCAGGAGCAAAAGAAAATACTGAAGATGTCTGTGCTGGTTCTGCATGGTAGACACTCTCCATCCATTCTAGCCCAGAGCACCATACAGCAGTCACAGGACAGTGCTATGGAGAAACAGAGGCTCCATGCAGATGTGCAGGGTTGGAAGAGCAGCAGTATAACTTGTGAAGATGAAGGCAAATGGGGGGAATAGCACATGGGAGGTGCCCGCATAGCAATAGTCTGCAATGCATCTAGCTCTGCTTAGCAGGCAGGCAAGCAGATTCAACTATGACGAGAACTAAAAAACACCTCAGCATTTGCAGATGAATTAAATCCAAACTCAGCAAGTGCATAAGAAATTAGAAATTCTCTGATCAGTCATTGGTTTTCTGTATTTCTCTGAAAATGCTGGATTCCAAGTTGGGTGCAAATAAAGTTATCTGAAAAATTATAAAAGTGTGGTTTTTTGCTTTTTGGAGATTTACATATTGTGCTTGCTCACTGTATAATAGAGACAAAATTTGAAATGACAAGACCTACAAACCCATTTCAGAACCTTTAAAAACTGAGCAGCCACTGGTAGTTGTTAGTCATTTTATTGGAAACTGCTTTATAAAAACAGTTAAAACAGTTGCATTCATAACCGTTTTGAACCTATAAAGTTCAATATAGATCAGCTAGACTTTGGAGATGGCAGGAATTCTTTTTTTTACTTTTTCACTGCCTATTAATTCCTGGTTTGTTTTTGTCCCCCCCCCCTCCCCCCCCTTATTCTTCATTTTTATTGTATGTATGTAAGGCTCCATCCTGCAAATACTGAAACACATGGGAAACCTTACACATCAAAAAAGTCAGTGGAGAACAGTAAGAAGTTTTGCAGGTCTGGTCATCAGCAATGACCTCTGTAAAGGAGGATTGTGTCTTTGTGTGTGCATGTGGTACAATAATTTGAAATTTTTAGCAAGCTATGCAGAGGTCTACCAACCTTAACACGATTTGCATGGCAAAGCAGCAAATAAGTAAAAAACACACTGTGTTTTATTAGTCTCAGAACCCTAGCTCCTCTTAACTTTACCAGCCGAATCTCTCTGCCAATCTCACCTGTCCAGAGCAAAACACGTAACTCACCTAGGAGAGTTTCCCATTTAGGAGAAAAGAAACATAGCCATGAGACTGATCTTCAGCCCATTTCCATTAAGGTAACTTTGTTGAAGTCAAAGGAGCTCCACTAGTTTACACAAGTTGAACTCTTGTAGGAAGGACAAGAGCATTTGATCATCTAATATTAAAACTAATTAACAAAAACAGAGGTTGGGAGAGGGTGATAGTCACAGAGTTTGCCAGCCACAGAGCAGTTACTAATAACAAATACATTTGTGAAGTTGAAACTATGTTTGCAGACCATTACTTCCCCTATTTCTGAGAAATTAGCTTTAAACTATGCTTGCTCAAAGAAATACTGTGAAGGACTTTGTACTTGTTTTGATGACCTACACAATTACAAAGTGTATTCTTCTGAAAGGGGCAGCAAGTTCCCACTTTATAATAGCATGAGTGTACACAAGGTTTTTCCTTTACAAGAAACGTGGCTGTGTTGGCTGTTAGAGGTCCTGTCCACAGACAACAGACAGAAGGTCAGGTACAGGCAGATGCAGAGAGCAGAGAGAGAGTGAGAGCAACCCACTACTGCTGCCCAAATCCTCAGTGGTTCTCTTAAAATCCCAGTTCTGTAAAAAGACTAGAATTCTTAAAGGAAATATTTGGTTTTTTTCTTAGTATTTCTGGCAATTCTTGTCAGCTACCATAAAACAGTTCTTGCATGGGCATTTCCAGACTCTATCACAATGTGAGGTCCTGTTACCCACCTAAAACTGGGTTCTGAAAGGCTGAACACAAAGGAACCATGAATGGTAAGGTAGGTAAACTTAAAGAAGCAGGTTATGAGTTTTTCAGCAAAATATGACTGGGTATTTTGGGCCTTTTTTTATTCTATTTTTGAATTATTCTGTATAACTGTTTTGCATTTCTGAATCATCTACCACTTGGATATCTAAGCATTGAAAATTAAACAAAAGAGTCAAAATTCTTTGCAACTTCTACTTATCTCCATTTTCTAATGCTGATGAAGTGAACTTAAAACACCCATTCATTTAGGCAATGTAATCCACACTTTTCATCATTAAATTAAAAAAAAAAAAAAAAAAGGGAAAAGAATAGGGGTTTAAGCCAGTTAAAAGAAAGTCCCTGCGGAAGCTCTGCAGGAGCCAAACAAGTTCACTATATAACTAACAAAACAAAAGTGAAATAAAAACCCCACACACCACTTCTAAGAAATATAAATCATGAAAGGTTTCCAAATAGCATCAAAAACGTCCTTTTCTGTTCCTGAGTCTGAATGTAATCTTCTTGAAGCAAGCCATCTGGGACAGGCATGCTAACCACAATGGCTTAGTTATAGTAGTATTTGCTCTTCAATGCAAAGGCTGATTTGCTTCACTGTCATTAGTCCAAGCACCACTAAGGTTTCTCCTTTTACAGCTAAGTTCCCACTATAAGAAGAATCTTCTAAAATCAATATATGAGGTGAAAATGCTATGTGTGATAAAATGTTACAGATAAAGTATTGTAAGAGATGATACATCTCATTCTTTCAAAGAAGAAGAGGGCAGATTGGGGGCACAGTAAGGTGTTATGAAGGAAAAAGCAAGAACTGAAAGAGAGAGTAAGGACACTGAGTTATGATTTGGCAACATAGGACCATACTAGAAAGAAATAATAATTTTGATCTGCTCAGCCAACGAAACAACATGGTCAAATTAATGTATTTCCACCCTCAAATATATAAAAAAATGTGTTTACACTTCTTTGGATTCATTTAAACTGGCACGAAGCTATAACAAAGTTATGTTATAATCTAGTTTTCCAAAAGCGTCCTGCACCTTTTCATGCCTCTTTTTTCTTAAGATGAACTTGAAAGCTTTTAAATAGGCCTATTTTCAAAAGGAGTACTGATTACCAGCCTTTTGAAGACAGCAGTCCTCAGAGTATGAGACACTTAAGTTCACCTCTTGTTTTTGTAAACATAAGGCACTTTGAGGCTGTAACTGTTGAACTCAATCATGGGTTTGCAGACTAAAACAGGAAAAGGTGATGTCTTCAGGATCTATGCCTGAAGGTTTTTCATCAGGCAACACCACCAAAATCTGTGGTTAAAATCCATCATCCACTTACTGGAGCAAAATTACAGGCCCAGGTCATTCATTTTAAGAAGAGCTTAAATGATTGTGCTAGGTATTAGTGTTTTGAATATGTTCATAAACTAAAACTGAATCCAGACCAAAACATGTAACTGAAACACCTCTGTAGGCAATCAAAAATCACAACCAGAATTTGTACCTCATGTCCATTTCTAATTGCAGTGTAACTTGCTTCTATTATTGCTTTATAGCTGCAAACCAACAGTGCCATCCACTGTTTTTCTGAGAAATCTTTCAATTATTTGCCCAAATGGTCCTGAATACTGAAAGATGCACCAGCAAAATTAAAATTCTTCTACCAGTCTGTGTTTGCAGCTGATAACGTGGCCAAAACTTTGTTTGGGTACTTAAAGCACTTCTTATTTTAAGTCAGCTCTAATACCTAATTCTATATTAATAACAGGAATATGCCCACTTGTCTAATCTTGAGTGGATGCTGTAGAAGGAGCCGAGTTTGTGAATTCTCTAAAATGGATGCAGTATGTTAACTTTTTCTCTGGTGATATCACTCCAAGTGGCTTGTTATGCCAACCTTGTACTTAGATAAGTCTCACACAGCTTTCTATTGTTACAGAAACCCTTAATATAATCGAGTTTCTTAGTCCTAAGGGAAAAAAAAAAGGCTGAAATATCAATAGAAGTTTTCATTTGAAGTATCACGCAGGTCTGTATTGACATGCAAATGATAAAGACAAAATCTGTACAATCAATTTTATGTGAGTCACAACCATGCTAGTGCAAGTCTTAAGGCTTCCCTGAGTGACATGCGAAATTTAAGGCTAAAGTTCAGTGTTAAATATCACACTGAACTGTTATTGCTAATCCTGCAAAAGGCTTTCGTACCGAGATGGCTTTTTTCATATTGATGACTAATATAAACTTTAAGGGAATGCAGGTATAGTTTAAGGGATATGCATTTTGTGTTACTGTAAGTATATGCATTAGGATAAAATGCTATTATTATAGCAATTATAGCAATTATTATTTTTATCCTTGCATTTTAAGACTGTTGTTTTTCCTGCACTGAGTGGAAGACTTCTGCAAAATGCTCAGTCTACAGACTCTTAAGCTGATTTTTTTTTTTTCTTAGGCAGAGAGCAGACAGTGGCAACATGCATTTTTTTTTATCCCACTAGAGGGCCCATGGCAAGGGCTGAAAGCATCACTCCTTCCTTCTCCAGAGACACGACACGATTGTTCTCAGGGACAGAGACCTGTACTTTCTGTTGTTTGGCTTATCTTCTTTTTTTCTTCTGGGTTTTGTTTGTTGTTGTTTTGTTGTTGGGTTGTTTTTGCTTTGTTTTGTTTTCCCCTGATGTGGCAGTCTCTCTTAAACACTCTGAAATTGCTTTCATTTTATTATCCTTTCACGTAAGTTTTCCCAGCAGGCACCAAAAATCTGTCAAAGGTTTGTTACTTTAACAGCCTGATCTGAGCCAGTGACCTGGCATGGAAAATTTTGTATCCCATTACTCAATCCTATATCCAGTATATACAACTGGCTTTTTTTTCCCCCGTATTTAAACTATAAACATTATTATAGGAAAGACTGTTGAACTCACGGATCATTAGACTTGGGGATGAGTGTGCCAAGCTCCTTGATTCGGTAATTAATATTATACCTTCTTCTTCTCTCAACTGTTAAAAAGAAATGGTTACTATTTTTATGGTGAAATATTCTTGGAGAAATTCAACATAAAACATTTCAATTAGTTAAAAACAAGTCAGTCAATGTACAGAAAATTTTTCCTCAAATAGAAGTCCCAACATGATCTCTTACCGGTCTCTGACTTACTCTCAGGACAAACTCCATGATTAGTACCGTCGCTGTACCTTACCCTACCTGTGGGTTTTCCACCTATTTACAACTAGACTCTCAGAGAATGAAATAGTCACATATCCTCTGAATGTGAGCTAGTACTTCTTTTTTTCTGATGTTTATGTATCCTTTCTCCATACTGCTCCCCCACAATGGAGTTTTCAGCTTACTGGAGTTTTGCTGATGACTTCAACAGGGACAGAAGACAACTCATCCAGCATTTCATATTTTGGCAGAACTCCTGCTACAGGTCACAGTTAACAGCGTTACTATCTCTTATCGACTGTTATCAGCATTGCAAACCACAGAGAGGACATACCTGCAACCGTATCCCTTCACTGAAACTGAGAAAGACTGCATACCAGAAACACTTCATCCCCAGCATATCTGTTTCCTTCGATGATACAGCACAGGCGTATTTACAATAACTTTTAGAACACACAGAAAATGAAGAAAAACCTCATTTAAAAAATTAAAAAATATTTTCTGTGTTTAAATTTATGCCTCTCCTAAGACAATATATGTATTGTATCTTGGTTTACTTGCAGTTTAGTTAGAAACGAAAAAGAGAAGATAAGCCTCTTAAAATTAGTTCCCCCTCTCTGTGCTTTCAGTCCACTTCACCAGCATTGGACTGGTATCCAGACTGGACAATTCTCTGCTTCCTCACCAGTTTTTCTCCAGCTACTTTTACATGCAGAAACCTCACTTTTTCTAGTGGATAGGCCCAAAGGACATCTCATTACTTTGGGGAATTTCTTGTATATAATTGTGACACAGAAAGCACATGCAGTGAGAACATAGTCCCGCTGTTGTACGGCTAGCTGTCAAAGACCATCAGTGATGTTCTACTGGTGTGAACTTGCACTTTTGACCACTCCCTCCACATTGTACTTTGACTCAATCCAAACCTCCTGAATTCAGGACAGGATTCAGCTTTGGTCTATCACTAGCATTGCATTGAGCCGTTTCTGTTATCCGTTGCTTCTTGGAGGACCTTACCTCAGACTTGATATGTTAATGACACTATACCCTGTCAGACCAGAGCTGACCCACATAGGACAGCCTAGAACATGGGCAGAAGGGATACGTGCTCTTCTCATCTGTGCATACAGACATACACTTAAAGTTTGATGTCCTAATTTTGAATGCAAGTACAAAAAGCTGTTTTTTAGAACCTGGTAGAGCTAAATTAGAAGTGTGCGGTCAAGGGAGGCATGGTGGGTCTTCCTAAGCTGACTTCAACCTTCTCACAGTCATATGAGCACATCATTTTCAGTCTCAGCCCTACCACATAGACCATGTTTAGTTCTTTACTTCCTCCAATACATAAAGGTGTTTTTTTCTTCCCGTCTGTGCAAGGCTCTGAAGTTTCTGCAGCAGCCAGTTATTTCCTTCTAGCCGATTCCAGCTCAGGGAACTCCCTAGGTGTCATTTACTCTGGTGAAGTGCTCTGTCTTGGTGGGATGTATTATCCTGTCTTACTCTCTCTAGAAACAGGAATTTCACTCAACAGATTAAAGCATCTCAGGTTTTGTAGTCATTTTGAGGAGACAGGGTTATAATCTTCCTGATTGTACTGTGAAGTAACCCCTTGCATCCTATTGGCATGAATGTGCTGAATCTCTTAGGAGAACAGAGTGTACCTAAGTCCATAGCAACTAAGCAATTCAAAAGATATATTTCAGTTCTGTTGTCAAAATAATGGCAAGGCAAAAAGAGTTAAAGAATGTGCATTAACACTATGGTCATATAGCATAATACCTGTTTAATATTTACAGTGTGGAAAAGCTCTGCAAGACACTCATCAAAAAGTATTCAACTAAATATTAGCTGCAAAGCAAGGCAAAGAAAAAAAATTCTTTACAAGTAAACACAAGAATTTCTTTACAAGTAGACACTAGAATTTTTTTTCTTTCTATTTTTGTAGTTTTTCCTGAAAAGACACTTCCAATGGTTATGATAGTGAATTAGGGAGAAATTTTGAAGCTTGGAAACATGTTTCAATAGAGCTTTCCTGATTTATGTCTGTTACAGTTTCATTGATATCCTGAGTTATCAATAATATTTCAAGAATCAAATTATACCAAAGCCAATCCAGAAAATGATTTTTCAAACTACAGGGACAGGATGACCATATAAGAAATCATATAATCATAGAATCGTTTAGGTTGGAAAAGACCTTTAAGATCATCTAGTCCAACAATTGACCCTTCTTTACCACGTCTGCCACTAAACCATGTCTCCAAGCACCACGTCTACACGACTTTTAAACACATCTGGGGATGGTGACTCAATCACCTCCCTGGGCAGCCTGTTCCAATGCTTGATAACTCTTTCAGTGAAAAATTTTTCCTAATGTCCAGCCTAAACCTCCCCTGGCGCAACTTGAACCCGTTTCCTCTTGTCCTATTGCTAGTTACTTGGGAGAAAAGACCAGCACCCATCTCACTACAACCTCCTTTCAGGTAGTTGTAGAGATCAAAAAGGTCTCCCCTCAACCTTCTTTTCTCCAGACTAAACAATTCTAATTCCTTCAGCCGCTCCTCATAAGACAAAAAAAAAATTACACCCTTAATTCTTTGTTTAAAAACCAAAAACCTAAAAAACAAAAAGCCCACCAAAAAAAAACCCCAACAAAAAAACACATTTAGTTATGGTTTAAGTTCTTCCTGTTATATGAAGAAGAGGTTCAATTTCTTATATCTAAATCCCTTTTCATGGTTTCATTGAGGATTTAAACTTTCAAAAAGAACTTTTTTCTAGTTCCTCCTTGGTATGAGGAGGTACAAGAGCATTTCTGTAAAATGTGGACCTTAACTCAACCTGAAACATGAATGTTTGTATAATTCTGGTCAGGTTCCAAAACCTGATTTTTCAGACCATCTCTGAAAAAACTGATACTCATAAAAGAGTAAATCACTCTAATAAAGCCTTTATATGTAACAAATTCATATGTCCAATCCATCAGATACTAGAGCTATCTCCAGAGAGACTTTGAGCTCTGAAGTATACACCTGGAGCCAAATGAGAAGAGGTGTCACATGTCTGTGTGCTATCATCCTGGCATACAGCCTTCAGCTCAGATGCCAGTACTGAGGGACAATTCTCAGATGTCTCTTCTGTGTTCAGGAAGGATGATCTCAGAGCCAGAATAAACAGGGGAGGCAATAGTAAGACCGAGCATCCCTAATGTATGCTTGCTCCTGTTATTCCTCTTCTCAAAGTTCCAGACAACTCCCACCCATTGCCTTTCCTAGTCCAGCAAAAACTCCCCATTCCTGCCCAAACAAGACAAGCAGCAGCAACATTGGGACTTCCGAGAAGATGTGCTAGCAACAAGCCTAAATATCTACATGGTCTGTCTTTAATCCACAGAAACATACAGGCAGAAATAGGGATGCCTTCTGGAATGTGTAGCAGAAAGTTGTCCACAGTGGTTGCTAGCACACTGTACCAGTGGATGTATACTTCTGGATACATAATTTCATGCAAGTAAAGCCATAAATCCCTCTAAGACTATGGAATAGCCAGAGAACAAAGATGTAAATAAGAGAACAAACATATAAATAGTGGTTATTTAATAATTACCAATTTAGATTTAAATTCACAGACTATTTCTGATGCAAAAGGTGGAAAGGAGAACTGGAAGATGTAATTGCTTTATGCAACAATTTCCAAAGAGAATGTTTCAGATTTTTTGTTTCAAATTAATCTTTAGAGGGAAAAATCGCCTAATTTTATAGACAATCTACTTTCAGCAATAAAAAAATATTTTTTTTTCTATTCTGGATAAACCAAAGTGTTTTTTTTATTTTTGTAAGTTTAATATTTAGCCACTGAACTATGAATTTCACTGTGTTCTAAGCCTAAACTAGAGAAGACTATTCCTTTAGAACTGAAATGCCTAACATCTATACATGGATGCACTGTTCTTCATAAAGGGAAAAGAAGTGTACCCCAGCCTACAGAGGTTAGGAAGTTTGTGTATCAGCGCAGATTCAGAGCATCGTGTGTCTCACGAAGTCCTGCCCCAATCTCCTCTTGTGACATATGATTTCATAGAATCATAGAATCATAGAATGGTTTCAGTTGGAAGGGATCTTAAAGATCATCTAGTTCCGACCCCCTGGCCATGGGCAAGGACACCTCCCACTAGACCAGGTTGCTCAAAGTCCCATCCAGCCTGGCCTTGAACACTTCCAGGGATGGGGTCTCCACAACTTCTCTGGGCAACCTGTTCCAGTGCCTCATCACCCTCAGAGTGAAAAATTTCTTCATGAGGTCTAATGTAAATCTACCCTTTTGCAGCTTGAAGCCATCACCCCTCATCCTATCACTACACGCCCTTGTAAAAAGTCCCTCTCCAGCTTTCTTATAGGTGCCCACAACTTTAAGCGCTTAACAATTTCCACAACTTTAATTGCTTAACTAGTGTTTGGAAGTTTTCTGATATCCTCTGTAAATGGTTTTTTCCTTCCCATCATCCATAGAGAGATACAGCCTCTCACTTGGATGCTTCAGTAAGTAAGGTGTGAGGAGGCTGAATCTTTGCTGTTGTTTTTTTCATCCTCTGCCTCCTTTCTTGTCTGATTTGCACTGTAATTCTTAGAGACAACATAAACTAAAATGGAATAGTGTAGGATACATGTACAACTAGAATAAAAATTGAGGAGCAGGGGATGATATAGAAAGAAATTCAGTAAAATATGCAAAGTATTTTGAAAGAAAAAGAAAGAAATTAATTTCAGGGAAGAAAGCTGTATGGTTGACTGTATTTGCAGACTGACTTCAATTTGATTACCCTGGTAAGATGCTGATCTAGAAAAAGAATAGAGACATGGTAGCTAATGTATATTATTTTTGTATTCCCCATACATTCCCTTTAATAAGATGGAAGATGAACATATACTTACTGAGATTGTGGTTATCCTTTTTTTGTCTCTCCTTTGCCATTGCTCGTGTATCTGCTTCTGACAGAAAGTAACATTTATTAAAACAGTCCTTAAGTTGCAATTCCAGTACTCTTTCACCTTTTGAAAATGGCCTCTTGTCACAAAGAGCAGGCTTCTAGTCTTTTTACTTCATTACTCTTTTTATTATTGAACAAGATCATAAGCAAATCTATATTCTATAAGTCCTAAGTTTTTGAGCAAGTCTGGCAGGTTGCTTAAGATTTTTTTCTTGCACGTTTTGTATTTAAGAGCATAGAAATGCTACAGAGGGATATTTTCCTCCAATTTGCTGTATTTTACATCAGGATAAAATTTACAATACACTAATGTGAATATGGATTTGTATAACCCATAATGCAAGAGTTAATCAGATTTGTAAGATATTGAAAAAACTCACTGTTTCCTCCGAGTGACACTAATAAACTGTACATGGTTGTTAGCATTCTTTGGATTAATTGAATGTAACTTTTAAAGTTGTTAATCCACTAATATAGATTTACCTTGAATAGCCTTATTGTAAGCTTTTAAAAGAACCATTTGTTCTACCCTGGAACAAATTTAATGGATGATAATTTATTTATACCGTTGATCAGGAGCCAGCATGTGGAAGAATCCACTATGTTTCCTAAAATAATTAGGTTTATTAGAAGCATGATCATAAAAACCAGGGGACAAACATGGTTTCTGAATTGCTGAATAAAAGAACAGAAAGAAAATATTTGTCCTTGGTCGTTGTTCTTTTCCTTAAATGAAACTACAAACTTTAAAATTCTCAGGAAATGAATTATGGAGATCTATCTCATGGGTAAGATGTATTGAACTTTTAAAAGAAACATCATCACTTCTGAAATCATAAAATACCAAAATCTCAGATTTCTTTTACCTGTGAGTTCCCTTTTTACTGGTAGATTAGCTGGGCAAGAAGCATTTGTGAGACCCATATTAGCTGGTGCCATTCCCTGGTCGCTGTTATATATATCCAAAATGCTGCTAGATAGCTTGATGGGGAGAGGGAGGAAAGAAGAACAAGAAAAAAAAAAAATTAAAATAAGTTAAAGACTTAAAAGATTAAAAAACCATAAATACAAAGAGCTAACTTCTTTGAATATGAGTCTGTGTATATGTGTCTAAAGGGAAAGTTTGCCATTATGTACTATTAAGTAAAAGTGAAAGTGAAGGGTCACAGTCTGCCACTGTTCTACAAGCAACCTTCTAAGCGCCGTTTGCGTCAGTTTCAGATGCAGAGTGACGGCAGGATACGGCCCCCAGTGTCTGTTTTCTACTTACCTCTGTACCGTGTTTTCCAATAACAGGGTTACCACGGCTGCATTTCAAACATGAATTAGGTTGAAAGTGAAAATAACCTTGCTGGATTTGACCTACTCCCCAGTGATATTTTTAACCACATTGCTAAACTCTGAATTGGTACCTTATACTGTGCCTGGTTTAGCAGTATAAAGATTCAGTGACCCAGTTAGATGCAATAGTTAAAATTTGAGTGGACAGAACATCAAAGAATATGTTTTAAGGAAACAAACTGTGCTGTTGTCAGGATAGACCAGATAACTTAATAGTTTTAATATATATAACATATATGATGATGTGTACCATTATCCTTATCTTCCAAAATGTAATATAGCATTATTTAAATAAATCCATTGAATGCATTTAAAGAGAAGTAAGGTTAAAGTATGTTTCTATTGGTTCCAGATAATTACAAATTCCAAATATTACCTTTACTTGAATAATTTTACTTATCTGAAATAACTGTAAAATATGTAGAAGTTTAGCAAAGAACAATTCAGGCTTTGCTCAGTTTCTATGACCATATAACCAATGTTTCAGCATTGATCATTATCTTATATATTTCTATATGTTCATGTGAAAACAGTTGTACAAAAGGAGTCCAAGTCCAGATTCACAAAAAAGATTTGCATTCTTATTGCCTTCTAAGGCAATAAGATTAATATTTTTTTTCATTTTATCAAGCATATAAAGTTTGGGCAGACAATTTGTTTTTCTTTCAGGGCCAGCATACAAGGACTCAGACATTGAGTTTGGGTCCACCTGGCCGAGAAACAAAAAAGAGGAAAAAGTAGGTGTAAAATTTTGAGGAAAATTGTGATTGAAACAGCTGACTTGAGATAGAAAAGCATGGAAGGAAATTAGGAGTTATTTAAGAAAATTGTATTTCATAGACAAGAAAACATGTTTTTACAGATCTGCCCTGCACCCGTGGCTCCTGAAACACCCTGGGATTTTTCAGGCAGGTCACAAAGACACCAACCCTAGGTCTGCTGGGAACCAGCTTTTTTTTTAGACTCTGATAATTTTTCTTCTTGTACAGATTGTGAACTTGACCACAAGTTATTTTGAATGGAGATGCTTTCCCAACGACTTGCTAAATGTCAAATTTTTCCATGGCAGTGCTTGTTATGTTTTTATATTAAATCTGAAATTGTAAATAAGTTTTATGTTAAAATAATAATTTCACTAAATTAGCTAGTAACTTCACTAATTATCTGAGAACCTAGTTTGTATTGAATTCTCCTAGTTGTATAACCCACAATGAAATGAAGCAATCAGGAATCTTTTTGAATACACTTAAATAACATGCTCATTTTTAAAGTAATTTGTAGAGGTTTATTACTTAGGAGAACTGATAATTCTTAAATACCATTAGAAATCACAACACCAAGTCATTTTTACAAATCTTCTTACATATTTGATCTCTCAATGAAAATACTTTTTTAAAGAATGTTTGGAATTCACTTGAGTATTACTCAAGAACAAGCTATGTTTAATATGTGGGATTTGAACACTAAGCGCATTCGCACAGTAAGCATCTTTGTTTCATTCCAGAGTGGTAAACTGACAAGTATTACAGAATTCACTGTAGCTTTACCTTTGCATTTTCCTTGTTCCAGGGATAGTATAACTATATTATAAGACTGAACTCATATTAGCTCTAGACACATATTTTATGACTTCCTACATTCATGTAAATGAAATTGAAATTATATGAAAACAGAATTTTCATATTTAGTGCTGATATAAAAAAATGAGAGTCAATGTGTCTCTTACACTTATTCCAGTGGACTTTGGATAGGTTTAGACTACTGTTTTTGTGAAATGTCAGGAATAGTAACCACTGAATAGAATCATAGAATCATAGAATTGTTTAGGTTGGAAAAGACCTTTAAGATCATCTAGTCCAACCATTGACCCTACTCTACCAGGTGTGCCACTAAACCATGTCTCTAAGCACCACATNGCTCCTGCTGGCCACACTATTCTTGATACAGGCCAAGATGCCGTTGGCATTCTTGGCTACCTGGGCACACTGCTGGCTCATATTCAGCCAGCTGTCCACAAGGACCCCCAGATCCTTTTCTGCCAGGCAGCTTTCCAGCCACTCCTCCCCAAGCCTGTAGCGCTGCCTGGGGTTGTTGTGACCCAAGTGCAGGACCCGGCACTTGGCCTTGTTAAACCTCATGCGGTTGGCTTCAGCCCATCGATCCAGTCTGTCCAGATCTCTCTGCAGAGCCTTCCTACCCTCAAGCAGATCAACACTCCCACTTAATTTGGTGTCATCTGCAAACTTACTGAGGGTGCACTCAATATAATCTAATAAATATAATCAGTATAATCTAATAAATAATCTAACAAATTAGAAATGTATATCTATTATATTTTACATATTTCATACAGCTGTGTACCTGAGTTCAATAACTTGCATGAAACTGGTGGTAATCTCTCTAATTCATAAAATTATCAATACCGCTAATGAAAAAATCAGTATTATAAAGCACAGTTTGACACAAGCACATGAGATACATCAATGATTACTTCTAATTTTCAAGCAGTAATTCATCTTTATCCTTGAAATATCTTTAAATTTCTATAGTCTGTTCACAAAGGTGTGAATTCAAACAACAAGGCCCAAATCCAAGAGAAAAGGTCATGAACGGCCAGCTTAGCTGGCAATGAAAAAATAATACTAATACATGTGAAAGTTCAGAAGTGTGTGAGGGTTCAAAAGAGGGTTAGTAAATTCAACTTAAAGCCAAAGGTAGGCATTTCAGCTGAATTTGGTTACACAGTTGATGAAGGTCCTTCCATCTAACTCAGCTGCCGTTTTCTGGAGTAATAAGAGTTCTTATGCCTCCTTCCATCAGCAGAACTGCTGGGGCAGTGTCATCCCACACAAGCCAGAGCTGCAAGCAAGTATCTGTCCACGGTCTATGTCTGGCCGCACTAATGCTTCCATCGAGCAGTGAAAGGCATGAAATGTTTTCCCAAATGTCCCACATCATCTTTGTTTCACACAGATAGTCTCCAGCATCTTTCCCCTCATCATTTGGCAATTTTTATCAGTCATTAGGAAAGCAGAGTCATAACTCCCATGTGGAGATGATGAAAATGAAACCCAAACCCAAGTTATTCATCTAGTGATGGCTACAATCCTATAACCTCACTAATTAGAATTATTCACATATGTGTTAATCACTAAGTGTCAAAACCTGTGTTCTGCCACGCCATTAAAGAGAAACTTTGATCTAACGTTAACTGTCCTAAATTATTCTCCAAAACTTGGACATCAGAGATTAACCCTATTCAATAGCACTGTCAGAGAGCCTACAAAATTCTCACTCATTTACCTATCTGAAAGCACTAATTTCTGGGCTGCAGAATCTGTCTTTCTGATTGAAACATTCACAGGTGTGAAAAATCCAACCATTTTTAACAATCCATAGGTAGGTTACATTTTGGGAATAGAGAATGGTAGGTTTGACCCTCCTTAAGTCTGTCATCGTCTCACTCAGTGTGCTGAAGGATTAGATAACAGAATAAACAGATTACTCATCTGGCCATGAAAAGGACACATACAAAAACTGTTCTTTTCTTCATACCTACATCCCATGCAGACTCAGGTTTGCTGTCTCCCGTCAGCATTTGTCTGGGTGATTCTGCTCAGTACAAAAGCAGTTCTGCCAATCGCACTATCGACTGCCTCATTCTTCCTGTGCATTTAGTAGAAATCTCAAGTATATTGTAATGGCCACTATGGTGGATAAGTGACTTCTTTGTGGATAGAGCCCCTGATGATCTCCCCTTGACACATTGTCTTCATTCTCAGTTAAGCAGCACAGCATTTTCACGCTCAGAGTAGGACAAAGTGAGTATAAAGCATCAGTGAATTAGACAACCTTTGACAGTCGCTTGGTTCCTACAGAAATGGTGACACATGGAAAAATCTGCTGTGAATTAGCGTGCGAGGAATAACTCTCAATGTGAGGATTCAGGATCAGGAGAAGAAACAGGGGGTGATTAATCTGACCTTTCTTGGACACTTAGAGTGAACTGAATCTGCAGCTCTGCAGAAAGGGACCTGGGAGCCCTGGTGGACTCAGGATGATCACGAGCCAGCAATGTGCCCTTGTGGCCAAGAAAGCCAATGGGATCCTGANCTGCTCTAGGTGTCCCTGCTCTGGCAGGGGGGTTGGACTAGATGATCTCCAGAGGTCCCTTCCAATCCCCGTGATTCTGTGATTCTGTGAACCACTTCTATTTCTTCTTATTGGCTTTAAAGAAAGCCTGGGGTGACTGTTGCAGACTCCCCACATGTACCTTCTCACAAAACCTCGTTGTGCTCCTAATGTGAAAATTTCCAAACAAACTCTTATTTTAAAAATTACGTAAGAACAACAAAGCAAACCAGACTGGATCTTTCTTGATAAATATTCACATTTCTGATTATGGGGGAGTTTTAAAAATACAAAGTCAAAAAAGTATCAAAGTATTTTGTTGAAACTCTCTACCTGAATTTGCTCTGCACTGATATCAAGCATGGAAAATCCCAAGGAATTTCCTTGCTAATGTTACTGAACACTGAGAAAAATCTTAAAATAGAAATTGGCTAATTTTGATGCAACATAAGGAAAGATAGGGCTTTTTTGTCTGTCAAAGTGGGAAGCTCTTTTAGAAATTTAGACATCTGGGAAATAACTGATTTTTAAATTACAATATTAAAACATATAACACAATATATTATAGAAATTGTGTGTCAAAATACATCTAGTTGTTTGAATATGCACTAAAACTCCATACACCATAGTGCAATTTATTTCTTACAACGTCATGTAAGCAGGGAAAGTTTTTTCAGTACTGAGGCTTCAAATAGGTTCCAGTTCTACACTACAAGATAAACATATACATTGACACAATCTTATAAGAATCCAGTGCAATCTTACTAAAAGTACAAATCATTTGCAATGGCATAATTATATGATATGTGTACAATGATGATCTTACAATTATACAGCACTGTCAAACCTGATGAATCCCAAAGCACTTTAAAACTCCAGCTGATTACACTGCATCAAAAGCATCTTCCTGCTTTCGGTTTAGAGAGGTGGAAACACAGACATTTGGATATGAAAATTCATAAATCCCAGGAAAGAATCTATTTATCCTGCAGGTGTCATGAGCTATATCGGTTCACACCTGTGCTGTTCTGAGAAGTCCTGGTAAGTCACATACTTTCCAACCTTTCCATTCATGATACACATATTTATCTATGTCTGTCTGAGAATTTAAATGCAAGTGGCTCATAAGGGGTGAGCACACACATAGTAAAAATAGCAGTATATAATTAGCCATTTTTCCTCCTTCTAAAATGCAGCCAGTTTTGGACAAAAGATTAACAACCTTTAACACAGCAAATGGTTAAGTGGGAATAACCAGTGACAATGTGGTACAGGAAGAGAATAATACTGTATCTAATTAAAACTGCAAGGAGAATTAAAGAAAGCAGACTGTAATTAACGAAGTTAGCATTTGGCAAGGACATTGGGGTTAACATTCTTCCTTTTGTATAAAGTGTCATGGGATCTTCAATGCCTGTGTGCAAAGACTGGAACATGAGAATTTCCATTCACGGGGCTCAGTCCTGAAAGATGCTCAACTTTGGAGCTTAGGCCAATTATAAAAGCAAACTTCAGCTGAAGTACCTGAGCAAGTGCCTGACTCGAGCTCAGCAGCACCTCGCAGGAGCCTATGACCTCGTGCTTGCTGGCAGTGTCCAAGACAAGTACTGTAAAGGCCTCATCCAGAGGAGCTTGTTACATTCAATACTTGGGTCTGAACTGCTACGAGGGCAGGATTGCCTGGCAAATATTAAGGGTTTGTTACCCTCGTGGATGTCTAGCAATGGAGAGCTGTGATCACAATTTGCAGTCTCTAATATCAAGTCATGTGTCTTTTTAAAGGAAAACATTACTAAGCCAGGAAAAACGTCACCTCATTAAGGGAAATGATGTGGTATGCCAAGTCCCATAGCATGGCAGCTATTGGTAAATGTCATCTAATTTCAAGAAAGATTTAAACCAAATAGCACTTCCATATCTTCCAGGAGCGAAAGAGAAGGATTCTTAATATGATAATAAAATACTTGGTAAGGGCTGTCTGTGCCTGTTCACCTGTAGTCCCTAGACAGTTCTATGTCACGATAGAGTTCACTTGCATGAACTCATACTATTTAAGTATTTTTCCATTTCGGTTAATCTTTGCATGCTGTGTTTGTGTTACACTAACATTCAAGTCTGTAAGGATCATGATTCTATCACAGTCAATGTTGCACAGCTAGAAAATAACAGCTCAATCCTTTTCCAAAGTCAACTAGATTTTTCTTAATTTAAAAATTCTGCTGAATGTGGTAATGCCCAGACACAGAGACCCTGGACTAGAAAGCATTTCCTGGATATTGGGTTCATTTAACATATCATCACATAATTTATTTCATAAACCAATAATAGTCTGTCTTAAAATCAGTTAGGTTTCACATGTCCAGTATTTTTATTTGGAGTGTGTTCCAAAAGTTGAATGATCACAAAATATTATCAAAATTTTTATTTCCGTTCCTAAACAAATTTCATTTTGGTTTTGTGTTCCTATAACATATAAAGTTCATTCTTTAACTTCCCCATGTGATTATTGTGAGTGACCGTAGCTCCCTTAAACCTTTGGTTTGCTCAGTTGAACAGGCCACGCTTCTTTAGCGAGACTTCCCATGCTATGATTTGTCCTAATAGGCCTCTCTCTACCTTTCCTGTTTTGAATTAGTGTTTCTGATGAGTGGACACCTTTATTTGTCTACAGCAGTCGAAAAGTTTTGTAACCAGTGAATTCCACAGTGGATATTTCCTTGTGTCTCTAGGAAATCTTTCTCATGATGGATCCTAAGATCATATTTATCTCCTTTTTGCAGCCCCATCATTTTGATGGCTTATAGTCATCCTCTGAGCAACTAATGTAACCAGATCTTTCTCTGTCATCTTCAGTTAATGAGCTCTCAGCTTACTGCAGACATTCCTGTTATTAGTATTTAAATGAATGACCTTGCACTCGGTACTATTACATTCCTTCCATTTATACTATTCTGTCATCACAGTCATATAATTCTTCCTCTACGATATCCTCATCTTCCTTTGTATTGGCAATACTTTCTACTTTTGCTACCTCAGTAAATTTCATCAGCATAAACGTATTTTTTGTACCAAGGTCACTAATGAAAATATTAAATAAACTGAGACTGGGAACTGATGCTTGGAGCACTTCATTAATATCTTCTTTTTTAACAAAATCTTTATCATCTCTTTAGTTTGCTCCTTAACCTGAAAAGAATTCTGTTTGGTTTCTTTCTATACAGTCTGTATTGCATTTTACTAATATGCATTCATAAAAGAAGGCTACAATCAACAAAACCTGGATATGCAAGACTAGCTAGAAAGACTAATTACAGTAGCAAACAGCTCTCCATACATCCAAAAGTATGTCACTCATCATGGAAGTGACAGAGGATATGTATATTTTTACAGTGCAGGCACCTTACATGTTCTAGTTACCTAAAACAGCTAAATCCTAGGACAGCAAGACCTTTTCACCAAAGATATCTGGACTGTCCTGACAGGTCAGAACAATTCACCAGCTAGCGTGCCTTCCCTTGGGGGACCTGGGAGCAGGCAGCAGGATGGACTCTCCTGTTGGTGGAGGCTTATTTCCAGCTACCATTTCTCCCAGGATCTTAGTTCCCCAGTCACATCCACAACCCCAAGTGTATCATCAGAAAACGTCCCCAGAAAACACAGAGGTCGGGACCAGACTACCTCTGCCAGAGGTCTTCATTCTGCCCAGGTCAGAAGAGCCCATGAAAAGAGGGCAAGTGGGAAGCAAGCTGCAGGAATAGTCCTGCCAGCCGAAACCTCCTTTGCTATCCTCTTTTCCAGGGTTAATAACTGCAGACATGCGACTCACCAAGTGTGTCTACATGCCTATATTTCCTGCGGTAATAGAAGTATGGCACACATCCAGAGTAGCTGATGTGCAGCACAGACGATTCTGAGGGACATTGGCACAGACTGCATCTAGATTAAAGTGTTCACATGCGAAATATTAGTACAATACTTCATTCTTTCCCACCCCTAAATATAACTCGCTTAAATCATGTTCTCATGAACTTAATTGATAGCATCACTTCAAGAACAGTTTTGTAAAATGAGGCTACTTCTCCCTCTTAGCCACAAAAAATATGTTAGCACCCATCCATTTCAATGTGGTTCTTGCTTATTCTGTTTAATTAAAAAATCAAAGCGGGGATTTTACAAAGTTTTTATACTAGTATCATATGCATCCCAAATGTAGAAATCTAAATTTGGAACTGTGTCCACAGTTCATTTTACATACCAAGTAAAATTCAGTTTGTTCAGTATTTGTATTACTGGGATACAAAAAAAAA
>VYXH01006307.1:818354-948134 GCA_013397275.1 Burhinus bistriatus | reverse complement strand
AAAAAAAAAAAAAAAACACATACTTAACTCCTTGTCATTCCTTTCCTGTTTATTCAGGACAGGTAAACAAAATTATTTTGCAGTCTTGAAGTTCACAGATGAACTTCAAAATATGCATTGAATTTGGCCAAATAGTGCATTGATCAATAAGTGTAAAATAACCCAAATCCATTTTCTAAATTGTAATATCTGGTATACTAGGTATTTCCAATTTTTGACAAGGGGAAAACTGAGGTAGTTTTTGTATCTTCAATGCACTTTTTAGTGAATTGGGACTTTTCATCTAATTCACGGGTATTGCAGACAGGATGAATAATCTTGTGGGTCAATGCAAGACCTGTACCGAGAAGACTGGGGTTCAACATCTGGCTTTCTTTTGCAATTGCTGTGTTGCTTGAAGAAAGGTGAACAACAGAAACCATGATATTCTTTTTCTGTGTAAGGATGTGTTTACACTGTCAACTGTCAAAAAAGTTGTAGTATACTGTTTTCAGAGTCTAGAACAAGAAGATCCCATTCACAGCTAAATGTTTTAGGTCCTTTTGTAATTGCAATGCAAAATACTTATATTTGAAAATAGATGGTCTTTAGTAATAACTAATACCCAAATGTTCCATTTCATCTTTTTGTCGTCTAAAGAGAACAGCAGAAAAGCAAATGCTTCCCTTTTCAGACTTGTTTTCCTTAGAACAAATTGTATCTCCTTCTATATTTATCTTTAACATGGTTCATAATTACACACTCTTCAACCAGGGACTTAATGTTCAGATATATTATAATACATATTATGTATTATGCATGAAAAATGGTTCATTTTTTATCTTCAAATAATGATTATCAAGCTGGTTCATTATTCACCAGAGAAAAATGAACTCTGTTCATATTCCCAGTTACAGTACATTCCTGCCCTGATCATATACATAGAAGTCCATTGTCTAGATAAATGTCTGATCAAATATGACCAAGCAAACGAATTTTCTGGAGAATCAGCCTTTTGCTGGAGAGTTCTGTTTTTTCAGTTATCATCTCTTAACTATATGTTTTTATCTTTTTTTGTTTTTTTCTTGTTACAAAGCTAACCTAACAGACACAGACCAAAAGTGAAGTGCTGTCGTGATACTGTCATCATACAACTGGCAGCTGGAAATCAAATGTCACAAGGGTACTGGCCCACTAATCTCCAGGGTCTGAAACCCAAAGATTACAATTAGATGACAGCACTGTTAGCTGTTTTACTAAGAATATTTCACTAGTAACACCAGCTGATACGCTAATTCCTTCTTCCATCCAACTTCTTCTATTTCTCTGGCTACCACCCAAATAATTAAAATTCTTCCTCTAAAAACAACGAACAAATGTCAACACAAAAACATAAGAAAAGTGAAAAATGGAGGCTGAGGGACAAGTGAAAACTAGATTTTTTTTTTTTCAGGATTAGAGTATGGGACATTTTGTCTTAAATACAGATGTTAACAGCTCTATTCGCAGTATCTATATTATATATTTTATATATATTATATATTTTATATTATATTCTTGTATATTTTACATATCACCTAAGTATCTCAATACATTACAGCAAGGTATTTAATAATTTCTGTGATCTAGTGTATTCAGATGTATTAACATGTCCTATGCAGAGTTTCATTTTGGTTGTAAGTCCTTTCTGTAGTGGTTGATTTCAGAGATATTCACAAGTGTTTATTTATATAAATGCATAGTAAACTACTGTATACGTATAGTAAAGGTCATAGAAGGTCTTGGCTGATGGAGAAGGAGATGTTGAGAAAAGCAGTTGTATCTTTCAGGAGTTTATTTCTCAAAATGGCCTTCAAGAAATGTTTGTGTTTTCCAGAAGTTAGCTTTGTCTTGCACTAAGGAGCTTGACTGTTCCTGGAAAACAAAGTGACCACTGTTGCTGCTTCTGAGCTCACAAGTCTTTTATTCTACTTATGTAAATGCCATAGACAGAAATTCATGAAGTTTAGCTCCAGAAGTGACCATAACCTACCCGTTACAGACCTGAAGCACCTTAATGTAGCCTTCTCTATTATCTGTCATCTACTATGGACTTCAGGTCTTGCCTTGCTGTATACACACAACAACACACACAACAACACGAGACCTGCAGCAGAGGCTGTGCATCAGGGCTTTGGGCTAAGACAGAATCTGCCTGGTGGCCCCAAACAGCAGGAATTTACTTGCAGATCCTGCTGCACAGGAGCATAGGATTAGCAAGGAGTGCTCAGACATTGAAAAAATTTATTACCCATCAACAAAAGCAAGCTGCAATATAGCAACACACATTCAAAATCCTTTCCTTTGTCCACCAGTTTAGGATCTACTCCAAAATTCCGATTTCATATTCTTTGACACTGTGATTTCTTGAGGAAATTGAAGTTACTTATAGTGAAGAAGAGAGAAACCTCTGTTTTTGTAGTCGTCATATGTATCTTTTGTTTTACTGTCCTCAAAGGCTGGAGATTCAACTGAATACAGATATTTACAGTGTAAATGTGTATTTGAGTGAGTTCTTTAGAATCCCCTTGTATTCAAGGAGGGAAACATAGGCTTCTTTGATGCTACTCATTTCATACTAAATGTTACATCTAAAATCAGTGGCTGGAGTTGCCCCTGTATAGTAACAGAGACAAGAGTGAGGTGTTCAGCTGCAGATGGGTGAACTAAATGTGAGTGGATTAGGTGAAATGAATTCAACCTCATTTGTTGGACTACCAGTTGATAATGAGATAAGGTTAATGAAATGTTGATAAATCATTGATTTCTGTAAGAGTAACAGATCCTGGGTTTGTATTTCTGCAATATAAATATCACTACCACATTTCCTCAGGCCCAGCTAGTTCTTTCAGTGAGGGACCTTATAAGCCAATATTGATGTCAAAGTTAGTGTAATGCTAAAGAGCATTAAAATTTGCTTATGGGTTGTTTCCAATGTGGAGAGTCTACAAAGACTTTCAGAGGTATGCAGTGTATCTAAAAGATCAGGATATGCTATCAAAGTACATTCTTACTAAAAATAAGTGATCGTATTAGGAGAGTTAGGAACGTGTTTTATCTATCCTTTTCTCCTACCTCTATTTAACATGTGTTAAGCTCTGAGATGAAGACCATGTTTGTAACAGGTACTTACATACAAATAACTGTATATTGTAGAATAATACTTCCATTTATGTCTATTTACCTTTCCAAAAGAGAAAACCAAAGAGGAAAAAAGGAACTTTTCCTTCATAATTATCAAAAAATTTACTCCAGTTCCATGAAGCCTGAGTCTTCTGGCTTCCTTCATCCAGAGAGGTCTACCCTCAAAACAGAGAAGGTTTATTAGACATCGTGCTGTTAAAGCGCTAGAGACAGAGCTGAGCTATTTGGGCATTTTGCACAGCTTTTGAGTGCTGCAGCTATGTAAAAGTGGACCACAGTTCTTCTCCTGACCCAAAATATTATATGCTTTATGCTATGAAGACCTTTTCTACAGCATGAGGTAAATTGCAAGCACTCATATGCAGTCTATTTGGAGTACTTAGAGCATGCAAAAGAGCTATATACTGCCCATTTCAGCCTCAAACTACTATATTGTGTGAAATACTGATAACAAACCTTCATCTGGCATCTGTATGACATTCAAAACAGCAGTGGCAGTGATATCAAATGGCACCTCCAGCTGCAGAGAACAGATCTGAGGAGTTCCCAGCTTGTGCATTTCATTGTTAGTTCTCTGCAACTGAAAGGCACAATTTCCTATCTAGCGCTTTTATAATGTTGAAGAAAAACAAAGAAAATATTTGCTCACCAGTTTTATTTTTGAGGAGTCTATTATTTCCTCAATAGCTACCGACTGTTCTTTCTCCTTCATCTTTCTTTTTCGTTAAACTTGGAAACGATACCAGGGAGTGCTAGACAGAAGTTTATGTACTTAAGTGAACTTTGATTCTTCCTTGGACTTTAAGACTAATCTAGTGTAGAATGTGATTGACAAAGCATTTTCATTGATGTTATGCAGCCTTTTCAAGTTACCCAACCTAAGCAAATTAGGTTGTTAATGTTTACTCTGGCCCTTTCTCTAAAATGGTTTTGAACTTTAGCAGATTTTATAAACTTATAAAGGTTGCCAAATGATACCAGTAGTCACTAAATAAAAAATACTCATGATTATGCAGCAGGGGGCTGCCTAGATCAGCAATACTATATGCACCTCTAATAGAAACCTGGTTTTACTTCATGATTGAATAATCACAGCAATTATTGAACAAAAAACTTTGGAGGATACCTATTGAATTTCTTTTTTCTGTATGATTTCTGGGAATGGGACAGACAGCAGTTTTTGTAATCCATCCAGATGGTAACCATCAGTATTTGACAAATAATTAATGCAAATACAAATTATTAATGCCATGATGAGAAACAGTGACCTCAAAGACCTTGTAATAGCAGTGAGATTTTGCAGACAGACTGCACTGTGCTTTTATCAATAAATAGCGTCTCCATGAAATCAAACGCAGAGTTAACAGATTTGATCAGAACTTTATACCAGCTGTAGTTAATAGAATCATAAAGATTAGAGAAGGAAAACATCTATCCTGTCCTGTCCTGATCTAACTTGTAGTCTATGCCTGTACAACATAAGGTTTTTTAAAATGTCAAAGGAGTCAATCAAATACAAGTGAGCCACAGGGCAACTGAGGATTTTCTCCATAAGCTGTTGTCCTGCAAGAGTGACAGAAGTGGAGAAATCCCAATGGAATTGATTCCAAAGTGGACAGGAAGCCGACTGTAGCTCCCAATCTTAGTGACACAGCACGCTGTGAACATGTGAAATGAAGCCATGCAAGTGAAGCAGCAAAGCCTCGCAGCACCCCTCGAGAGGTGCCCTATTGCACGGCAGCGCCTTTGCACAGCACTCCCTGCGCTGCTGCCGTTCCCCATGCCCAGCTGGCCCACCGGCTCAGCCCTGACACGGAACAGCTGGCAAAACCCCTGCCTTTCAGCATGCCCAGCTGCTTTTGCTTCCCCTCTCTGTTAGCAACTCCTCTCTCTCCCAGTCTTTACACCCAGCCAGTTACAGAGGCCTTTTAATGATTTCACTAGAGGTCCCTTTATATTACAGACAGCCACTTGAGTTCTTGGAGAGGGAGCAAAGCAGATGTGAAAGCTGAGAAGAATGTCTCTACACCTTCCCTTGTTACAGTGGTGGGCAACACAGAGCTCCTTAACATGCAGAGAAAAAGAGTGGCTCTCTGGGATTCAGAGCTGTATGGAGACAGCCCAGCAAATGAACAAACCACGACAGGTAGTTCATTCTTTCTTTTTACCCTTGTTCAAAACCAAAAGTACCAGACAAGCCAGATCTCTGCTGTTCTGTTTCTTCCTACACCACCCAACCAGGAGATGACTAGCAATGGGATCTGTGTGATCTGCTGCCCTTTAGCTGTTGTTTCTAATCAGAACAAATAATAAAAGATCATTATCCGATATAATGTTTTAATGTTATGTAATTATTCTCTGATTATCTAATAATTAAACCAAGTTTCAATTGAGGTGCAGTACCATTTCATTAAAAAGGTACAAACAGCAATAATGTTTAGTTTGTTATTTTAATTCTTCTTTTTCCCAGCATACAAATACCACATACATCAACTCAGATTCAAAGAAGGACTGAAGAGATTTGGTTGGATTCACAATAGACAAAGTTCCCAAGAACAGATTCATTGTTTGTGACAGCTCTAAATCTCTGAGGTGATGTGAACTTCAAAGCACCAATGACACCATAATGATTTCAGTATGCCATTAAAGCTGGAGCTGTTGGAGGAACTAATGCTGTTTCAAATCTGTAAGCATTTCTTTCCTTTAAAGCAAAGAATAATTTTGGAAAATATTTTGCAGATTTTTTTTTAAAATAACTTGTTTTAACAGCTATTTGTTCCAGCTTCATCTAGGACTACCGAGGCTATTCTGTTCCCTGAGTGAGAATAATTCTTCAGATCACGCTTATGGTGCATTTATCCATATATAATAATAAAATCTGTTCTTTCTATTGGTTAGAAGTCATTGCTTTCAGGAAATTTTCCTGTTGGCAAGCTCATTTGGGGGAATAATAAAAGAAAACATTTCTTAAATATTATAAAAAAATCAACATAGAAACATTTTTTCTTTACTCTGTTTACTACTGAATGAGGTAAAAAAAACAATGAAAAGGTTTTCCATGGAGAAGCATTCCATTTTCTCCCAAGCAATCTGAAAGGATCTGCTCCATTTTGTTTAGTCATTCCATACCTAGTACTCCAGTGACAGTGAGCCCACCTGATTCAACAGATCACTAGTTGGGCCACTGCGGTGGATGTTTTGAAGTCCAGTTTTATGGTAGTGCTCTGCCCCAAGCACTACTCGGCACTACGCCTTAGCTCTCACCACCAGCCATCTAACGGCTACAGAGCTTCTCTCCCTGGGCCTCTTCAAGAATACTTCTGAAAGCTCTTGTTTTTTCCGCACCAGAACAAAAGACAACTTAGAATCCTTGGAAATGTTTACAAAATTCTTTTCTGGCCTGTCCCACCCAGCACGGTGCAAGAGAAGCCTGTGTCCTTGCAGAACATTAATATTCTCTCATTTTATTCTCATTCCAAGACAGTCAATCTCCTAATGCTTTAAATGTAAGTTTTGGTGGACTGCATGTCAAGTAGAGGACGTTATCCCAGTAGCTGTACAGTGATTATCTGGGCTACAGCAGTTATTTCTGAATGAAAGTACTGGAAAAATGCCAAAGTTTTCATAGAGATCACTGTTGTGCTTGCTAAATTACCGGGTTTTCTGGTGAGTCCTAGGGCTGTATACATATATGAGCAAAACAAAACAACATTCAGTAACAAGCAGAGGTTCACTAGGTCACACACTGTCAAATACAACCCTGAGAAGCACAGACATCCTATTTTTTAACTCTGCTGTTTTCCGGTTCTCTTCACTGTGACTAATGCTCTCTACATCTCCCTTGACACAGTGTTCCTTAAACTTGCCTTTTTCAGATATTAAAGGAATGTAGACCACAGCTTTTTAGAACTTGCCCCAAACTTTTAATGTTGGTGTCATATACGCTTTACATTAACAGACTGCACATCTATATTTCCTATGTTCTGACCATTTGGAAGTTAATAAAGTTTAAATTCTTTACAGAATGCTGAATAGACTGTGAGGATTTTGAATAAGAACAAAAGTCTGATAAAAATGAAAAATGTTTACTTTTCAAATGTCTGTCATATCTGACATACATAACATTATTTAGCTCATACTGAGTCATATATTCTTTGTTTCATTTTTTCAACAATTCCTATAAGGTCAGGAAGAAACCTGTCTCTCCTAATATGATACTCAGAGAAGAAACTCATTTCTTACAGTGCAGATAAATATGTTGCTGTCTGTTAATAAAGAGTTTCATAAGACTAAATTATTGTGACAAGGAAAAATTACTTTAAATTGGTGTCATCTTCAAGTTTTCTTTATTAAATCTGACCTTCTCCATGGTGAACCAACAATTTTCATCAAGTGATAGTTCATAAGAATAGTTATGATTTGATTTCAGCTATGTTTTCTGGACAAAGTTATAACTGAGTTTACAAATACTTTCAGAAGAATCAAGACCTCTTGCATATAGGGAGGACCTAGTCTTAAATTTTAACTCAACTTCTAAAAAATAATTATAATAAGTGGGTTTCTACCATTATGGTGCTGTTAAGAGCAATAGAAACACAGCCAGAGAATTCCTTACTTTGAGCAACTCTTAAATTACCACCCAAAATCAGAGAGTTTTATAAAATTATGAATTTGGGGCCAAATACACAAAAAGCCAGACAATCCACTCTCCAGAACCTGTAATAATTGTAACGAGAGACAGAGGGATGTTCTTGTTTTCACTTCTCTGATTCTACTAATACATTACTGTAATTCATTAATTCAGGGTCAGACAATGAGCCTCTGAGCAATTATTCACATGAGTAGTCTCAAAGAATTCAGTGTCCTCATTTAATGTGCCATTAAAATGGTACATGGGTGCATCTAACTAAAGCAAACATTAATTCACTGCAACACACAACAGGTAGTCCTGAAAAGTCTCTAATCTCTGCCACTATTGAGAAAAATAAGAAAAGAAAATGGCTTCGAATTTGGCTTATTCAAGAAAAGATTTTGCTGAAAAAAACCCAAGCTTTAGACCATATTCAGAAAAACAGGAGACTCAGAATTTTTTTCAGAATTTTAGAGAGATGAATTTGCACAGTTTGGACAAATTCAGGGCAATGCCAAGGAGGGAAAAATCTAAGATCCAATCCATCACACTGGAGGAAGCAAACACCGAATCAGCCAGGTACATGGGCAATTCCGCCTCACTTGGGATCTCACTTACTTACTCTATGTTGTTGGCAGCCACCATGGCCAGGCACCTTGTGCAGAAGTACATAAGAAGCAATATGCATCTCCATTGAAGTACAGCACAACCCCAGTTCCTCTTCTCAGGGGAATTAGATGTTCTCTCATTCCTGATCATGTCTCCTAGTCCAACACTGTTGTAATATATACATTTTTAACTCTGATAAACAAAATGTCATTATGTTTAATATGATGATGAAAAATTGGATCTAAAGAACATATTTTCTACCTGCCTCTCAATCTTTCTCTATTGCACAGCTTATGACCAAAATTTTGCAGGCAGGTTTAGAATGCTGCTTGAAAAATGCCATAAACCCCTGAGTCACAAGCTAAATGCCTGAAACCTCCTCCATCTGCCCATTTCTCTCATATATTTTGGGAGTACACGTTGCCAAAAGAGAAGATGGAAGAGACAAACACTGCTTGATTGCTTCCACACTGGCGCAGTTCGCATGCCTTGTTGAAGGCAAGCTTCATTTTGCCATAGTGTTGCACGCTATTCCCTGGCTTACCTAGCAGACTGGTGACTTCCTCAGAACAAACAAAAATCTAAACACAATTACTTGGCCCACAGTCATTGCAGGAGTCTCAAGTCTTTGCAGGTAAGATACCAGCTAGGCCTAAAAGTCACTACACATTTCCTTGCTAGTCAAGAATAGTGCATTCAGTACATTTTAGAGATTTGTCCTTCATGGCTGAAGATAAAGGCTAATGAGGCTGGAATTAGCATAGATTAACATCATCAGGTTTTAAAAGGTGTTGAGGGAGTGTGAGTCTAATCCAAAACCCAGAATTCATACCTCTCATCACCATCCCACAGTACCACACCTGAAAAGATCCTCCCCTGCCTCATGTTAATTTGAGCCAAAATATTAATTCATTCCCCAGGGAGCATTTCTTTGCTATGTTCTGTACTGAGATATGTATAAATCAGACAGACTGTGTTAGTTGTGGAGCTGGCATGAAAATGCCAGGTATTCATGGAACTATTAATTGCCATTAACACTGGACTGTGTAGTGGGTAACACAGAGGCATAGAGATCTTATCTCCTAATGTATTTTTGTAGCCAGTGATGTTCTGTAGTCAGAAAAAGATGTTCCTCCAGTGGGTGATTAAGAGCAAGCACCTGATTCTGTATTCTGAAATGAACTTTGTAGACTGTCAAAACCTGTGAAAATCCTGCAGCCTTCACCAGAGTGAAGTCTCCCTTTAGCAGCACCCATTTTTAAGGCCTTTCTGTGGAAAAATGTTCCCAGGATAAATCAGGGTTGAGAGAACAACGAACATCCTTTCTATAAAGTGTGCTGCATTACAGTTATTGATAGGTGTTATTTTCACAAATAATAATGCTCTATGTGTTGTTGTGTCTAGAAAAGGTCCATCCTTCCTCTCAAATGTGTAGTGAATATGGGAACGTATGTAGTCTTTGTTAATCTTCTGTCATTCCTTTACAAAAAGATATAAAAAAATTATAACAGTTTGTTACTCCTCATATCCATAGTCCTGCATGGGAATTAGTACCTCCAATGGGTTATGCACCAGACCCGATGATGGGCTAGAACCCCAAATGTTATACAGAACACTTAAAACAGCTGTGTCCCACATATTGGAACTCTTTCCTGTAATATTTCTTGACAAGAAGACAAGCAACTGAAGAGAAAAGAGAATAATCTACTGATAGTACTGTTTTAGCCTCTGAAGTGTGATGTGTTCTTATGTGTTCTTGAATCACTCAATGAAATTCTCTATTACAAACAGCAAGATGAAATTCCACAAAATACTTACAGTTCTCTGCATTAGTAGAGGAGCTTCAGAACAACCTATCCCTTCATCATTAAAACTTGATTCCATATTGATTATGTCTTCAATCACCTCTTCCATCTGATAAAGTAATATTTTAAGACCAATCGTTACAAATAGTAATGGAAACAATGTTATTCTGAAAATACAGGGGAAATAATCTTGAGTATTTATTACATCAATAAAACTGAATTTCAGAAGATTATGTCTTAAAATTCAAATAATTCAAGCACTTTTACACAATATTCACATTTTTTACTTCTTGTGAAAACGGCTGTGGTTTAGCAAGTTACTTCTTTCCTGCCAAACACCAGGCCATTCCCCTTATTTAATCCCTTATTGCAACACCAAGATCAGATGACAGGAGCGCTTTGCTAAATTGTAACTGTGATCTATCACCTTCATCAAATGTGTCATATCCACAGCCTACTGTGGCATTGGTGCAGGAAGACTGCAGGGAACCTGTGGGTCTGCCAGACCGTGAGCCACTCGAGATTTGGTGTTACACACCGCTCTCGAGGTTCAGCAGGCAGAGGTTTGTGTTGTGTTTGGCAGTACACTGGATGCTTCTCCAGTCAGCCTCCTGGTCCCACTTTTGTTCTAATCTCAACCAAAAGCTACTGAAGCAGATGGAATAGCTAATTAATTACTTGGGATAAAGCAGTGAAGACTTTGCAGATATATAGACATATATGGATTTGGACAAGGTAGAGCATGAGTTTACCTACAGCCTGCACTGAACCACAGGGCACATCTGCAACTAGAAAATTGCACTGTGCTGGTCGTCTCCCTGGGGCTCTGGGATGGGACTATCCCAGTTACTGGAGTGATGCCCACAATGACTTTGGCCTGTGCCAACTGTCACCCTCCCAGTCACCACGTACAGTTGAGGAGAACGATTCACAAGCAGCTGTCTCGCTCTCGAGGACAGAGAGTGGTACTAGTGGTACTACAACAACAACATCAGTTGTTCCTGGTCAGACACCCAAAGCGCCTGAGAATGGTTCCAGCACGTGGTGCTTGCCAGCACAGTGGTGACCACAGAGGCCTCCACAATGCCATCTAAAACAATCTTTGCAGACCAGTCACTCTAGTAATCCAAAAATCCGACATAAAATGTTAGTTGTCAATGCCGAAGGAATAGAGGGGCCCCAGATGAGCTCTCCAGGAAGTGTTGTTGGGTTTATTTCTTTCCTTTTCCTCTGCTTAGCTGCATAACATCCAAATGCTCAGATGGGTCACAGTGTATTTGTAAGATTCCTCTGTTCTGTTAAAACACAAGATATTTTCCCCTTTTACCTAATAAGCACTCTCTCTTGAAATCTATTGAAGTATTAAAGACCATAATGATCTACGTCTCACGCTGGCTGAGAATCTGACATTGTATAATAGCTGTACCTCTATTAAAATCGATGGTGGCACTAAAGTTAGCATATCTACACCAATTTACCCAAGATAACCCATATATAAATATATCAGCTAACTGAAAAATGAATGAGTGACTCTTTCAGTTACATCTTTAAGATAATCCGTATTTAACTTTGTTATGCAGCTAGGATAATACTTTTAGACAGAAATAACTCTCATCTGAAAAAAAAATTTTTGCATTGCAAAGTACATATTCAAAAAATGTAGAGCAATATATGACACACAGATAAAAAGATGCAACAGTATATCTTAACTGGCAGAAATTTAAAAGCCTGATCATGGAATAAGCTATTCACAGGCATTCAAGGGAATCACCTACATAATCCAAGAGGATTCAGGGTCAACCTGCAACCGAAGGCCCCACGAAAGTAAAGAAAGTCAAGTCTTGCCCACTACCAATACAGTGTGGGTCATGTAACATTTTTGTAGAAGTACGCGAAGCCCATTTCCCCATTCCTTTCACCAGCCTGGCCCTACCGCATTTTCATGTTCTCCTCCGAGGGCCAGTAGCTTGGTAACGGGGCTTTCTGGTGTGACAATGTCGCTGACAGGAGGCATGTGTCCGTTTCTCAAAATGGAGGTCACTCCCGCCGGCTGGATTGTGTGGGAGTGAGACAGGGAGAGCGTCTGGCTGGACAGCTTGGTGTCAAGGGTCAGGTACTGCTTCACCTGGTGCCTCTGGCTTTGCTGTATGTGGTATCTAGACTGATTTTCCAAGTGTGTTTGTACCTGGGAAGGAAGGGAAACAATTGCTAAGTTTCAAGTTACTGGTACCCGTATTTGCCTGTATGTTCACTTAAAAAACTTCAAAACAATAAATTCAGCTTTAATAACACTCAGATAGAATTATTATTAACCTTAAATCTTTTTTTTTTTGTGTTGCACCCTTACACATTTCCTACTTGCATACTATTTTCCCCTAACACAGCTGAATAAACCTTCTGAATAATTATCAAAGAAAAATAGAATTAAAAAAAATAAACACGATCCTAAGAAAAGACCAGAAATATGCTACACATTTTTCTCTTCCCATTTAAGAATGATCTCTGTTGAAATCACTGATCATTACAATCAAATCTACAATTATATATGTACTCTAAAATTAATATCACAGTGTATTTACTCTTTTGTACTTGGAAGAGTAAATGTATAAAGAAAACCATAGTCCAGCTAACTTCAAGTGATATCAACAGCAGCAGACATTCACTCATACCTAAATCCACATTTGGCTCACCTTGTAATAAGTGCAGTCAGTTAAATGAGGCATTGCTGCACTTTTGCAAAAGAAAAAAAATCAAAATCCCAACAAAAATAAAGAGTCCAAACTATAGTCCTGGATGACTGTTCACTGCCTCAAACCGTGCAGGCTTCTTGAAGTGCCTCTTGAGGACAGACCACTTTTTGAGTTGGTAGGACTTTATAAACTGAGTGGTCATGCCAAAATGGCTAATTGAGTAAGACTTTGGGTCATCCTTTGATTACAGAGATTGACAGTTGCTACTTCAAACAGCTCCCATTTCAGATCAATGTCACATTCCTGCAATTTAACTACCAGAGGAGCACTGCATACACAAACCTTACTGTCATTTCAGCCCTGTGGCTTTCTCCTCTTCCTATGGCATGACTGGTCACAAATTTCTTGTAATAAATTTTTCTCAAGTGGCTTCTGTGTAAGCATGATTAATATTCGTTAAATAATAGCAAGACTTGCTTTGCAGCCCTTCTTTCTCCAAAAAAAATTTCACTTATTTAAACAAACTTCTTTTTAATTCCCCTAACATACATAAGGAGAGATAAATAGCCCATAAAGGGGGTTTGCATTTAAATTAGCTATATTTTTGTACAATATTGCAGTACCTACTTTATTTTTAATCATGTTATGGTGGCATGTCTAGAATTATTTTAATTATGTTCCTTTAATTTTCTAGTCATATAAAAAAGATTAAGCCATGCAGTAATAAATATAATATTATTTTTTTTAATGCAAGCCTTAAAGTTATTAAATAACATTGCATTAAAATATTGATATAAAATCTTAAATACATTGTGTAGATTTTCCCCTGTTTTATATTAGGAAGGTATGTATCCCATGTAAGGTTTTGAAAACTACACGCGTATTTGGGTTTTGCTTAAATCATGATATTACTTGTTTTAACTGAGATCTTTGTGTTTGTTTTAGAAAGTGTATAATGCACTGTTAATTTAAGCTCTGATTTATTGTGTGTAAGGGTACATATTGCACCATCCCAAATCATTCTTATGCATCTATTTACTCCTTCAGCTTCAGTAAGAGTTAAGCTCATATTGAAAGTTAGACACTCAAGCAGTTTCTTACATTAGAATCCAAACATGAAATCTACTGCATGCCAGTTTAACAAAAGCAGCAATCTTAAGCGAAATGTAGTGTGCTGAAGGAAAGAAAATAGGTCCCGTTGTGTGGTCAGAGCAGGGATTTGCTGTGCACCCTTGTTTTCTGCTGCTGTTTCAGAAGCACCCACGGACGCTTCATGCTTGTGCTGGACTCTGCGGTCACTGAATGAATGCACCCAAGGCGACCGCCACCCAGATCCTTGCGCTGTCTAAACAGATGAAGATCTCTTTCCAGCAATGCAAAGCACTGCAGTCAACAGCTTTGAAGTCGCAGTTTCTTTGCATGGCATAAATGGGAGTGGGATCAATGCACAGGCTGTAAACGCATCTACTGCATTTCAGCCCAGCTCGTTTTTTCTTTTAAATGAAGCTGATGATCGCTCCGTAATGAGCAACAAATTGTTGTCTTAGAAACTTTACAGGTCCACCTGAAGCATGAAATCCAGAATAACAAATATTTTCGAATTAAATGGGAAACATAAGAAAATTGCAGTGTCCAAAGTCTATACTACCTTGTTTTAAAGTTTGTTTTTAATAAGGAATTTTTATGAGGAAGTGGGTTCTGCCACAAGAAGATTGCTAAAAAGTCAAAGGCTTGCTTTTTCTTTCTCTGGACTTCAGATTGCCAGTGGCAGACTGAAACCACTGTGCAGCCCTGTTTCACAGTGAACCACCACAGGACCATCCCACTGGGGGTGGGGGAAGGATCTGTGAAAGACAATCAACTAACTGTTGACTAAGTCAAAAATCAGGTTTATCACGAATGTTTATTTTGTATGATATTCTTCCAGTGCTTATATTGTGTCAGTACTGTCCAGATCTTCCACAAGCAGGAAAAGAATTTAAAGTTTCACTGATGGGATGTGTTGCTATGGTTTTGCAAACCTCTCCATCCCCTTTACTGTGCTGATCATTACAAAGCAGAACCATTGAGGTTAAAAAGGGATCTATATCCTGATTTTTAAAAAGTACCTAAAGTTGCAATCCCTGACGATCTTTATAAATCTAAATCAGTCTTAGAAGTCAATGTTAATAATAAGTAAAGCACCTTTGAAAGTCAAATCACTATGTAAAGACGAAGCAGAGTTGGAATCCTATTTTTATAATCATACTGCTAGTGCATAATAAGGGGGGAAAAAACGTCATGCTATGCTAAAGGAATACAAAGATTGCAAGTCAAGCTCTCAAAAATTAGAAATTACTGTTAAAACTGCCCATGTAACATGGGTGAAATAGGAGAAGAAACTCAAAAGTTAATAATTTTATGAAACCTGATAGTCCAGTGTCGAATACCAAGTATGATTGGTTTATTCTCCGCTGGGATGCTGGATGACTTCTATTATCTTATACCAGTAGTATTAAGCTAAGTTTCAGTTTAGGTTTTCTGAAAATTTTAGATGATGTAAACTCTTTTAAATAACTATTACCATAATTACAAACATTAAACATTGACTTGATTTTGAGCTTCTTTTTAATGGTGTAAAAATACTGGCTAAGCACTGGCACAGGTTGCCCTGAGAGGTTGTGGAATCTCCATCCTCGGAGGAAGCAAAAGAAAACCAGAAATAGCCAGGGAAAATTGAATTGGTAGTTTAAATATTGAAACTCTAGATAGCCATTATTAAGCCTGGGTAAAAAATGGTATCAGGTTAGCAGTTCAGAGAAATAGATGCAAAAAGCAAAAGAACTGAAAGATCATTCCAACACATAAGTAACCCCACGAGTAAAACAGCCCAGATTGACATGCACTTAGCTGCTTAGAGATCTTGACCATATGCATGTCTCAGATCCCCCAGATAAGGTCCTTCCACAGAAAACCGAAAAAAACAAAGATTTTTGAGAGCAGAAGTATCCTTATTTTCCCCAATAATCCCAGTATGGTATCCCCCAGCAGTGCTGGGAGACTAATTTTCTAACTCTTCATCTTTTGAGGACTTCACATAATCTGTGAGCACATTTTGTCAGAGACTATGTGAAGTTTTAAGGTGAGGGTCTCTGAATCTTTCCGGTTTAGGAGTCCTCGCATATATAAAACCATTAAAGTTTCTTTGGACCAGGGACCTGCAATGTTGATGCTGACACACCCTTTACTGCCACAACAGTCTGAACATAGTGTTTCCTTCTTTTTTTTCCTCTTTCTGGGTCAACCATTTGTTTAAAGCAGAACAGCTTTAAAGCGAGGTCCTGAGATGGTTTTCAGGGTAGAGAATCCAAGAAGCTGGCAGCTTTGTGGAACCTGGGTTCTCGCCTCTGACACAAATTAAGCAGCATGATTTGATAAAGCATACCTTCCAGCTCTCAGCAGACCATTTTCTATTAAATGTCTTTCTACCTTCCTATTTTTTTGTGAAATTGATGACATTACTTGTTGACATGCCTGATTTCTAGCAATCCCTAGCAGAAATGGGCACCCAGTGACCACCTGATGATCCAGATCCTGACTCAGACAAGCCTCGGATGCAGCTCAGGACTTAGTGTTGTCCTACTGGCACATTTTTCTAGTTCTTTGTCTAGTCAGTGACCTGACCCTTCCTGCCAAGTGCTCCTGAAGTTATATAGGCTCTTTTGACTATTAGGTGTGCAAGATATAACAAGGTGACGAATTTGTGCAGATGAAGTACCGGTTCTCCTCCCAGGCATTCTCTTGCAGTGGCTGTGCCCATGTACTTTAAATGCTAATTGTTTCAGATTATTTGAGGAGTGAAGGATGGCATAAAGTTCAACAGTAAATAGATTATCCACTGCCTCCTATGCACTCCTTTTATCTATTATCTGACTTTCCTAATCAAGGTGAAATTAAAGCCTATTCGGAACCAGAAACATCAAGCATGCAGCGAGCCAAAAGCATCCAGCCCAAACTCAAATATTATAATTCCACCAGAACAAAACTAGAACAGAAATGAACACTTTGAGATGGATTTTGTAATCCAGAAAAGATCCCAATGCACATGTGACTGACTGTACCTATTTCTTTTTTATATCTCACTGACAAGCCAGTTCTGAGAACAAGAACATAACAGCCTTTCAGAATTACAGTTGCATATTCAAACTTCTTCAATTGCTCTTTATAATTTGAATGCACATCATCATGTTGTAAAACTGCGGTAGAATTGTGTAACATCGTTTCCCACATTCACACTAATTTTACTTTCATTTCTAGTACATTGCACAATGGCATAACTAGGCCTTCAGTAGTTTATTTACACAAACTATTTTATTTCCACTTTTGCTGATGAGATTTTTTTTTTTCCATTGGCAAAAGAATACCTACCATGCCAAAAGTAAGAAAGAGGGAATATTTAGGGCACGTAAAGGAGCCATGAACAATGTCCATGATACTCCAGTAAGTAGCAGTGCTACATTTTGTATCGATATTCTGCTGAGGGCAAGAAGGTGATACCTGTACTCCCAGGCTGCTTAGCCCAACATCAGTCCTGGGAGAAATAATAGGAAAACTGGAAAGAGATTCAATTAATAAATTATTAAAGGGTAGGAATATAATTAATGCTAGTCAACATAGTTCTGTGCAAAATAAGCCTTGTCAAACAAATCTACTTCTGTTCTTTGATGAGATTTCAAGTTAGGTTGCCAAAGGTAACGATGTAGGTATAATACACTTCAACTGCTGCGTGCCTTTTGACTTAGTGTCATCCAATTTCTAATTAAAAATATAGCACTACACAATATCAATAAAGCGTGTTTTAACTGGATTAAGAATTGGCTAACGAACATGCATAAGAAAGTAATCAGCAAAGGCTTGGCATCAGAAAGGGGGGTTGTGCTTGTACTACTCAACATTTCCATCAGTGATTTGGGACTAATGAAAAACAAAACTGACTAAAAAGAGTAAATATTGTTTAGAGCAGTGATCCCACTGAAAGAAAATGTGTTCCCAGTCAGCCAAATACACATCTGCATATGCTGGAGGAAGAAAGACAGGATGCGACAGTGGAGAAAACTGAATGGAGAAAACACTGGAAGCAACAAGTCTGTAAAGAATTTGAGGTCCTAACAAATCAGTAACTCAGCAGGAGTGTCCAGGTGATGCTGCAGCAAGAAAGGGAAAACAGCATAAAGGAAGTAGTGAATAGGAGCCTGGCTTTACTTTGCTTTTTTTTATGGCTCAGGAGAGATCAATAATGGAATCCTGAAAATATTTCTACTTTAAACATTTTTAAAACACTGTTGGAAAAATTGAAAGGATGCAGAAAAGAACTACGGAAGTAATGTTAGACCAAGAAAAGGGTGTTTCAATGAAAGTTTAAAGAAGCTCAGCTATGTTCTTTTTGTCAAATTGAAAATTGTGAGATTTGTGGGAGATGCTGAATGTGACAGGGTCTTTGAGCCAGCACAGAAAGCATGGCAAGAGCTACTGACCACAAGTTGGTGTTAGGCAAGCTCATATCGGAAATTATGTGAGTAAACAGTGAAGTACTCAAAAAGAAAAGCTGTAACTGCTGTTTCCTTCAAACTAAGGGTCGGTGACTTTCTGGAAGAGATGCCTTAGCCAAATCCAAGACATACTTTTATCAAACACATTCTTGGACTCAAAGCTGAGTACTAGGATAATAACTGAATGGAATACAAATACCTGTGATTTTCGAGGAATTAGAAGGACTGGTCTAATAGCCCTTTCTGTGTTTAAATTTTATGGATTTTTGGATCTGAGAACTAGCTATTATAATGGAAACATTTTCTTTGATGAAAATTCACTCTGAATTTAATAAATGTTTAATCTCTGCTACAAAATAATATGTTTAAATATGGTCATAGTATACTGGCCAGAACTCAGCAGACTTCATTACAGTTTGCCATTTTTGCTGGATGTTAATTTGTTCCAGTATTTTTAATAGCTTTTGAAGTAACATTTCTCACCTTGATGGGATCACACGATTTATCATCAGTCCTGAACACACCACCTCTCTAAAACTGTTTGAGTTATGGGGCTTCATGTTCTTTTCAGCCACTGTACCAGAAAATAAGCATCTAATTATGAACTTTTTAATTATTAAAATGTTCTGTAAGTACCCAAAAAGTCTAATTCCATTTTAAGATAAGAAACACAGTCACAACATAGACTATTTTAGCTCTATTTCTGAGGAATTTCAAATGGATTTTGAGGGTTAGGAAAAAAAACATTTTTAGTGATTAAATAATCCTTTTTAACTTCTATTACAAATGAACATCAGTTGTTTGTTTGTCCCACTCTATTAAAATTTTTGAGAAATGCGTATTTGTGAAATTATTTCATAATAAAATGAAATTTCAATTTAACTTAGCAATTATACACTTCTGTTCTATCTTAAAAACTATCACCAAATAATGTAGCTGTTCACTTTAATGTTTAGTTTATAAAAGCCTGTGTGATTATGTCAATTAATAACTTAAGCTAAACACAGTAATTAATTTTTTAATGTGAATATTTTTCTTATTGGAACTTTGATCTGACTAGATGAGACCTTCTCCATTAATATGCATGAAGAGAGAATACAAAGCAAAAGACATCCAGTCTGGCAACTCACAGCTGTGTTTAGTTGATGCCTTACAGTAGCTTTCAAGTTAAGAAAAAATTCTCATGTGACTCTATTGCACTATTTTTCATCTTATTTAACCTTTGACATCATATTCATCAGGAACTTGTGAATGTTCTTTCAAGGGTGAAGAGACTGAAGAAGAAACATTTTAAAGTTCTTTGACAAAGGCCGTATCTTCAACAATGACTACTGCTTCTGTATTTTGGTATCTCGACGACTAAAAATATCTGATAATTATAAACGTGGGGTAGGATGGGAGCACTCGGAAATTCTCCATCACACTGGCGACCATTATGAAAAGCAAGAGGAATGTGGGGCCAAAAGAACCGCAGAACAAACTTTGCAGAAACCGGTGCTGGGTAAGGAAACTTCCTCTGCACAGTGTAGGCAGCAGAACAGCCTTTCCCTCAGGGAGAGAAAGGCAGCAGAGCTCTCAGGGTTGTGGCTATTAGAGGCTGGATCTTACAGCTAGCCGTTTCCTGTCAAACCCCTGTGCAATCACAGGGATTTTGATAGCATTTCTCCATTGTGGTATTCTCTAGCACTCACTGAGCATTGATGGAGCTCAGCCCTTTCAGGTATTCCTCTGTGCTAACCTCCTTGTGCAATCAGAAATGAGTTGGGGGAAGCCAACTACCTGCACTAAGCAGCTACAGAAACGTTATCAAAGCAAGCACTTCCATTTGCGCCAGTGTACCTGGGACACTCTTGGCTTCTTAATTGAACTCCTGCAGTTAAGATACACACAGCTCTGATGGCTCCTTATCCATCACCAGCTTGACTTCTGAAGAAAGGCTCCCTAAGGTCTTAAGGTCAGCTTGTCATGTTTTAAAATAACAATGAGCCTCAATGACTTTGTGGTCTTCACTGGCAGAAAAGACTCAAGTTTTTAACATTGCACTATAAAAACAGCCTATAAAGTTAAGCAAAGCAAACTACAGGAAGTATTTTTACAAAACTATCCCTTTGATTTAAGTTAGAATTTAAGCTGGAAATCTAAACTGTGAATAAAAGCAACCACTACAGTTAACAGGCCACACAAGCATAACGGTGGACCGCAATCAAATTATGAAACCTCAGCTAATATCCTTACTTTGACTCTGCACGGTGACCCTGTCCATGCTCTTGTTGATTCATGAGATGTGTGAATATAATAAATCTTTACTGTTCCAGTTCCTTTTTATTGTTGGTGTTATTAAAAGACAGCGAACATGACTCTTGCATTTGAAGAATGGAAAGAAACTTTTTGTATGGCTAGCTATGTTTAAAGAGCTAAGTCCTGATAGCTTTACTTAACTACTTGTCTCTGTCTCCAGAAGTCATTCAAATTAGGTCAGTGAATAAGATGGTGTTAAATAAAGAGGTTATCTCACACTTATTCAAGGAAAATCAGTTTTGAATATGGAAAGTACAATTATCTAGTTTTTACTTAAAAATCATCTGCTAATGATCTTCCATCAGTGCAGTTTGTTCAGTTCTTGCAGAAGAAACAAAACAGCAGCATTAAAAGTTCTTTTGTATTTGTCAACTGCAGCAACTAACACAGATCCATAAACATTACAGTTATAGCAGCATGGGAAATCCATAACTAGAATGATGTGTTATATTAAGAGATTCAAGATTTTCTGAAAAGTACCATACATCAGAAAGAAATCTACTCCAAAATACAGGATTCGTATAATGCAGGCTGGTACAGGAATCAGGAATAGTAAAAATGCCTGCACACATGGAAGTTTATATTTTAATGTCAGCATTTTTAACTATTAACTTTTAGATGAAAGCACTCAGAAAAGACAAAAGATGACTGTATTATCAAGATACATACAGCCTATTTTGTTATCCATAGGTAAAGTCCGGAATATAAGTCTAACACTGGAGAGAACCAGTAGGTATGTGTACTACCTTTATGTGCAGATGAGCAAGTCAGGTGGTTGAACATCAAAATGAATGAACCAAAAGAAGAAAGATCACTGCTACTTTAATAAATTCCTGAACAGTTTCAAAAGACTCTGATTTGTTCTTTGATTTCTAATTGTTTTCATGTGACAACTATCATTTTCTCACTTGTATCTCACTTTAAAGGTTAAGAGAACTCAGAGAAGTCAACCTTAAAAAGTATGAAGCAGGAGCATGAAGTAACAAGTTTCTCATTGTTTTCTGGTTCCTCAGGTGAGCAGACACCATGTCATTTGAGATTCAATGATAGCAGTAGTATCCCTCCTGTTCAGTTACAGACAGCAAAACAATCCTAGAAGCTAGAGCTAAAATCTGTATTTTGCTGTTATGTATGGATATGGACATCAAATATAATGTGGAAAAAAGTGCTGTTGGTAAAATTGTAAGAGGAGAAAACAGCACTTTGACATTTGAGTATACTGGTATTTCGGAGGGGTGAGGTGGGTATGCCTCTTTGTGCTCACTTCTTCATTCCATTGGACAAGTAATGTCTGCACACAAATAACATTTATAATGTGCTTTCCAAAAACTTTGTCATGTTTTGGCAGCACAAACTAAAGAAGAAAAAGACAAAACCTGAACACAGCAAGCCTACCTCTGGCACCCTATTCTTCTTCAAAAATAGAGTAAATTCAAAAGGTTTAGTGATTTTGGATAAAACCACTGATTTTGCCTAACACGAAAGACTGTATGCCAAGGGGGCTACATCAGTTTCCTCAAAAAAGTGAAACACAGTGGTTGAAAAGCATGATGTTTGTTACAAGTGGTAACAATTTCACCACCAGATGACAGCACTGTTTATTACTAACCCCTTTTTGTGTGTTTCAGTCCTCCCTCATTTTGAAAACAAACTGTACCGAGGTGTGCGCCCCTCAGCCCGTGCACTGCAAGAACGGAAGAAACAAAGCCAGTGGCATAAGGTGGTTTGGTGAGGCAGTCACATCAGGGAGGCTAATCTGTTTGACAAGTTATTTTAAGTCTGTGAAGGGTTATAGCTTCTGTAAAGACACAGACAAAACCAGCTTCAGCCTAAGAAATGTGCTTTCTATTGCTTTCCTCCGTCTCAGAATGATAAAGAGGGCAAGGGGGGAAGCTTTCAAAGTAGGCGTCTTAGGTTCAGCTTCACAACACGGTTTTTGTGAAATCAAGGCAGCAACATCATTTTGAGCCAGCTTAGGGTCTGGCCACAAAGTGTGCTTTCATACAAGGGGAGCAGATTGGGTTAGCTGACAGCAGTAGGTGACATTTCCGTCAAAACCAGGAATTGCACATCAAGGATAGCTATATGAGAAAAAAGTAACAAAAAATATTTCATATCAGTTGTTAAGAGCATTTTTTTAAATCCACCTGATCCATTTTGTCTTCAAATATGTTTTATGGCTGTAAGTGGCAATGAGCCTGACCACGTTCGTGCTTCAGGATGCTGTTGGCATGCTGTTCATGGGGTTAGCAAACACTACCTTCGGTACTCGAGCACCAGCTACAAATCAGTATATTCTTTCAGCAATACACTTCCACTTACATTCTGAGAGTTGCAACAGTGGATTTGCAGTGCGGTAATGATGTGATCCTTGAAATACTTTAATAATTTCATAGGAATTGTTTTTGCAACTATTCTTACAAATAAGAGTTAAATAAAGAGCCTAGCTGTTAGAGAAAAAACACTAAATATTACCAGAAACTATAATGAACATAAATTTTTAATTCAAAATATATAATTTATTTTGAGGAGTCTTTTCTGAACTGTAGTTTTGCATGTTTGAGTCTGAAAAGATACTTTTCAGCCTAACACCGACGAATATCTGCTAAAGAGGAGAAGGGAAGCCGAGAATTCATTCAGAGAACACTTACAGAGTGCAAGGCTTCAAACACTTATGTTTTGCTGTACTCCGCAGCTGACTGGAAATCTCACGAAAATAGCATAATTGATACTTGCAGCACTGAACTGAGCAAGCACCCTTGCCTTTTGATGTGTATTTAAACTAATCTTAGTCCACAACATGTTCCATTCAGCAGTAAGTCAATTGGAAAAAAAAAAAAAAGAAAAAGATAAGATATTAATACCAATTTTACTGTACAACAGATCAAAATTCAGTTCCTTTTATAATGACTTATATTCTGAAATCAGCCTTTAAAAACCTTCGGAACAAGAACTGCTGTAAAAACACCATAAATAGACTCAAAAGGCAGCCTAGCAGAAGCAAGTCCACGTCTTTCAGTGTCAGAGTTGTACTTTACAGCGTTTCCCTTGCAATTCAGGTACAAGAAACATTCGTGCACGCAGAAGATGCTACAGAATAGGAGCTGGAGGACTGATGTTAGGGTAAGCTCAAACTACTCAACAGTTTTCAGCCAATATCCACTAAATAAAAACATGTTAATTAACAGAAGATGATCGGTTTTTCTGGGATTAATCAAGAGAAACTCCCACTCAGTTTAAACGAGAGTTCTGTGTGAATATGGAATTAAAGATTACTACTGGTAAGTCATTATTAAGAGTATTAATTATAAGCTCTATTGTACAGAGCAAGTCTTTCAAACACAACAGTCCTAATGCGGAAAGGAATGTATAAGTTAAAAATAAATTAAGTTAGGATTGCCTAGAAAAATGATTGTCGTAGATATGTATCTGTGTGAAATCTTTCAGCCCCCCAAATGAATTTTTTTGGTTGAAAGTAAGAATATTTAATAATGATAATGGTATTCTAAAGAGTCTTCAGTACGTTGCCACAGAACTTTCATCAGGAAAAACATGTCACAGTGTTTGTACTGTAACAAAGTGGTGTGCCGTGAATGTTAACACAAAGATTTAGTAAGTGAGTTTATTAGTATTAACAAATTTATTTAATTATCAAGTGAGTTAATTAGCATTTATCAGCATAGTCAGTAGGCCATTTTATGGAAAGCAGGCAAAGGGTAATCTCTTTGTTCTGCCTTAAGAAGATGGCAGATAAAACTGTGATTCCATCACACAGGCAAAATAAAGCAGGAACCGACAAGCCTGATTTTCATCACACAGTTAAAGTGCAGAAACATTGGTTTGCCAGCATAGTTACCTACCAGCAGTAGCTGGATTTCTATCAGCTTTATCACCTCTACAAAACAGCATCGCCCCAGAGCCCAGGTACCTGAACACAGCAGGGCAAACAAGAAAAGACTAGTACAAATCTGGCCATGAATAATGCATGTCACTCTTTGTGAATATCCAGTTGGTTCGAGGGAGAAAAAGGAGAAGTGGTTCATAAGGGTATTTCCTTTACTCTGGCTGGAATTTCAGTTAAAGAAGAAGAAATGAGACAGCACTTTTTAGGAAAGAAACTTCCTATCTGTGTCTTAAATGCATTATTAACTGAAGAATAGATGCTGAAAGAAATCAATAGCATAATAGTATGGCCATGTTAGCAGTTTCCTTCAATCATTTTGTCAGTCTGTCATCACTGTTGCCATCCAAAAGACCACAAACACAGAAGCAGAACTCTTCCTATTACGGTCTTTTATTATTATGATCTAGAATGAGCCAATTATCTTCAACACCAAACACTAGGGTAATTCTCAACCCAGTTTACAGTCCCAGTTTATTCAGCACTGTTTAAAAGTAGTTTAACACCACAATTTACTGAAATTTACTTGGGCTCATCCCCTTTTCCTTGGCTGTATGCAGAACGTATATGTAAGATGGTTACATTTTGGTAATACCCTTATTTTTCTCAGTCAAGTTCAGATTTTATCCTTGCATTGATGGGCCTCAGGACCATCTCACTGAATTAACAGGTGCATAAATGCTTGCCAGAGTGGGGAAGGCTTCCTTACAGAAAACTGACAGAAAGGACAGCATTGGTAAAAGTGGCCTCAGACTGTAGCTGCACTGGTCTCTAAGCTGTTTGTTTGCCTTGTCCCTTCTTCTTTGACCATAGCTGCACGAGCGCACAGCTCGCTGTTACCATAAGGGTGGTCTCTACAATGGGCAAGAGTATCCTGCCCTAATGATTACAAAATCCCACTACTTGAAGTGCAGAATTCCTGCTGTCCCTCCCCCTGGCTGGATCTCCAGAAGAAGAATTTAGCTTGTCACTTTAATCTATGAGTCTCTAGCCCAGCTAAATTTAAGCCACGTTTTCAATTCCTGAAGCAAGATTTTCATGTTGGCTACTGAAGTATCATTTTCACTTCCAAAGGTACACTTTACATTATTGCAGATTTTTCTCTCTTCAAAAATATTTATAGTGCAGTTGAGTTGAAATTTACATTTGACAAGGAAAGTGAAAAGGTCCTTTTCAGTTATATCACCAACTCCCTTTTCTCCTGCACGAAGGTCTTCATAAACCTTGAATGGCAAACTAAGCATAGCAATATCAGTGGAGAATATTCAAGTCACCTGAGATTTACAGATGGCATTATTCTCCTAGTTGCTGGAACACTTTGAGGCAATGTTCAAAGTAGTGGGAAGAGCAGGAAATACTGACTTAGGATGAACAGGTGCAAAACGAGAACTGGGTTTAATATAATTATGAAAGAGGAAAACGCTATGACTAAGAAAAATTAGAAAAGTTAGACTAACTGGCTAGATTAGGCTGATGATGTAAGTAATAAAAAATAGGGCTCAGTAAAAAGCTGTCAGAAGACTAAGCAATGGAAAGAACATTAGGTTCAGTTTCTACTTAGAAGGTATTTTGGGTATCCCTTTATTCCTAGCCGGAATACTTGAAAGCAAAAATAAAGCCCTTCACCATGACAATAGGTAGAATAAAACTGATGGAAAAGAAAGATCAATCTGTCGTCATAATGACAACTAAACAACCTTAAAAGAAGAAAAGGAAAACTCAGATGAGGCAGTTACACAAGCTGGGAAGCAGACAAAACAATAACAACCAGAGAATGCTGGAACATAATAATAAGAAGAAATTTAGACCCTATTCCAGTTTTCTAGTGGATAGTTTACTTAGGTGCCAAGTCTAAAACTGGCCCTGGCAGTAAGCAGCACAAAGCAGTGCAGCCACAAGAAAATGCCCTGCATGCTTATGTAGAAGAAATGTTTAACAATTAAACAAAACAAAGAAATAGAACATGTTCAACATAAAAACAATCTTGGATGCAGAAAATCCTGATTAGCTCACTTTCTGTATTTGTACAAAACAAAGGATCCTGAGGTTACAGCTGGAGCTGAAGAGGTCACAGGGGTACATCAGTCAGAAAGTCCTTTACCAGCGTGGGCTGGGCATCATACGAAAGACCACCAGCAAAACAAGAAACAGTGATACTCCCAGCAGGACTTTTTGATCATCTTGTGGATCCAAAGTAGACCTGGTTGTTTTGTTGCTAGGGTTTTCTTCAAGATGGAAATTTTTGGACCAGACAGTGAAATAGCAGGCGAAACATTTAAACCTTTAACAGCTTCATTAAAGCAAATCCCAGTCCATCCTCCCTCATAGACAAGAAGGCAATACCAGCAGTAGAGTTTCACTGTTTAGAGGATGTACACAGAAACTTATTTGAAGTAGATTTTATATCAAAGTGTGCAAGGTGTGTGTACACTGTGCAAAAACTGCCATGGATGGGAGGGGAAAGGTGTCTCATGGACGAACAGCCCTGAGCGACAGCTAATTTAGTTACTAACCATACTTAAGTACTGAGAAGTGAGGGACCTAAGGATTTTTTTTGGCTGAGGATTTGGTAAAAGCCACAGAAAACTCCACAGTAAACATTTCTTCTCTCAGTCCCAGTATACAGATCTCAATTTCAGTGTACCAGGTGTCCGGTAGTCCCAGAATTTAGACTTCAATAATAAGTATGTGTTACAAGAGAGATGCTCATGGATATTAGTTTCCTAAACCTACCTTTAAAACCCACCATCTGGAAGGTCTCAGATAAGACACTCTGGAATTCCTTTGATGTGACAGACACAGAAAAAAGTCCTTGCATAGAAGCAAGGCAAGTTAAAATGACTCATGGTACCAGTGACTGCTGTACAGTAAAATTCTAAGGCTTTTTACTGTAGATCTGGACACTGTCTGTGAAGAAAGTGTGTGGAAGGTAAATAAAGCTGGTAAGAAGGTGAAAACAGGATTATGGCAAGAAACGGCCTGCACAGAAGTAAGAAATAGAAGTCTACATATAAGCCTTCGTATACAGAGTTTATTCACACTCTGATCAATGGCATAAATTCCAGATTCTCTTCTACAGCTGTAGAGTAAAATCAGTCGGTATTAAAACAGAGTATTGCAGATCAGGAAAAAAAGAGACCTTTCACAGTTACGACCTTCTCTACTAGTGATCAATGGAAGTTGAAGGCCATGTCTCCATCCTCCCAAGTCCGAACTCAGCAGTTTTAACAACACAGTGAAGACAAAAGGTGGACACAAAAGTAGTAGTTGATTTGAGGTAGTGTGAAGAAATAAACATGTTTAACAAATATTAATCCTCAAGGATCACTTGGTTCCTTCCATTTTTCTGTTCCTCTAGAACTTTTTGCAGTTGCATAGTTTTTGATTCCACAGTTAAATTTTTTTAATTTAACCTACTTATTTCCAATTCCCAAATTTCCCCTTAGCTAAGTAGGAGCTTACTTTGTCTCTACTTACTTCCATCTTATTCAGGGAGAGGGTGAAAGTGGGGGGATTGTTTGGGTTTTTTTAATCACTGCTTTTTGGTACAAGAATGTCTTTATCCTTGCTAATACCTTTCTAGGCCCTGATCCTGCAACTACCTACACTTTTCCCATTTTATCCTACTAAGGGCTTTCATTGATTTCAGGGAAATACTTACATGGACAATTGCTTGTAGGACTGAAGCTTTAAACAGTAATTGTCAAGGGTGTCCTGCATTAGTAAGCTATGAAACAAGTCCTTAAGAAGTGTATGATGCTTTGGTTGTGTGACAAAGAAGTCATATTTTATGCCTATTTACATTACTGAGAATTGATCATAAAAGCCTTTTAAAAGGATTTGCAATTTCAGTTTATAGCTGTAAACTATTATGAGAGCTTATCTTTTGCTCTTGAAACCAGTAAAAATTTTGACTAGCCAAAGGACATGTATGTCTTGGAAGAAGCAAGATGACAAGCTGGCATTTCTTGGCTTAAATTAACATTCTTCAATCACCAGACCATGTTGTGGCTCCACTACACTGGGTTCTTCCTGAATGCAGCAGAACAGTCATGCCATTCATAGGAAAATCACTCTTTCCACAACACTTGCGAGTTATAAAAATTACAGTGGATTGGGACTCAGGAGTTCTGTGTATTCAGTCCCTGTCCTTGCCACATTTTCCTTATACAGCTTTCAGCAAAACTTTTAACCTATTTTCCTTTATAACTGTGAATAATAAGATTTATTTATCACTATTATGATATAGTTTTTATTTTGGAAAACCTTTGGGGTAAAGATTATTTCAGACCCATTGGGTCAATGACATCTCTTCACTGAGACCTTTAGTTGAAATATCTCTTCTCCTCCTTCTTCTTCTTCTTCTTCTTTTTCTTCTTCTTCTTCTTCTTCTTCTTCTTCTTCTACTACTACTACTAATCCCTTACATATTCCCAGTAAGAAAAACAGATTAAGGAATTTTATTTTTCAAGGTAAGACACACAGCTTTGAAGCTAAATATCAAATTCATTCTCTTCTCTTGTGTGATAACCAATTAATCCCTGTTAGTAGACTAATAGTTTGTGGACAAGACTAGACATGTAAGTATTTTCTTACCAGTATAAGATCTATTCTCCTGCAGTTCCTATAACAGCCTATTAAGAAATGAATTGTTGCATCACAAGAAAATTTGCTGCAGCCTAGGTTGCTTTTTTTTTTTTTTTCTTGTTAAACCAGTGAAATATGTTTGCTCTAATATGTTTGCAATGTAAACACCAATGCAGGGTATTTTTTCATCTATAAGGGCTTGACAGGAGTATATAAAAGTCTGGATATACCTTCTCATTTTGTCTTTTTATTGATAGAACTTGATGTTTCTGTTCTTAACTAGAAATGTCTTGCCTGCTCATGTTTATGCAAAACAGATTTTTTGGAAGAGAAGAAAAAAAAGAGGTACTGTAACATCAGAAGGAAACATCAAAGGACTAGTGGCAACATCTTAAGGCTTTTATCAAAGTAGTAAGGGAATGCATTAAAGCGACAATATATGTAGCTTACAAACGATAGGACTATCAAATTCAACAGTATGTCTGACGAACATAGAGGACACGTTTTACATGCCTTCTTTGTTTTAAAAGAAAGACTCAAACAGCGGTTTTGCTTTCAAAACTATGAGAGAAATATAAAAAAAATTTAGACTTGGGTCTTTAGGTTGTGTCAATCAATGCAGCTGCAGTAGAGTGAAAGGCAGCCAAGCCCACTTAGACCTGATGACAAGTTACACCGTTATATTTTCTAAAGTCAGTGTCTTCAACACAAAAAAAATATATCTATTTTGGGCTTTTTATTTCTCTCCACTTTTGTATCTATGCGAGTTGAGGAAGAGAGTACTGGGATCTGGCCTAGTAAATAAGAAATGTAGATAGTTCTAGTAGCTCAAAACAACTTTGTTGTAAAATAGTGGAGCATGTCCACAAAATATCTTTCTGTCAACCCTGCTTCCCAAATATATTTCAAGAATCTCTAAGGTGGCTTCACTTATTAGGAAAATGTTATTTGTTGTTTCCTATTTATCCCTAAAATTTGCATTTAAAAAGTTTTGTTTATACAAGTAGAAGAACCACCACCATAAAAAAACCCTCCAGAACTGAATGAATTATACACAGTCTCACCTCAACCCCAACCCCTGTGTGGAGCACAGCTGCCTGTTCTGTTCAAATTTATGGCTTTTACAGCCTGCTGTTGGAAAAAAAAACAGATTATGAATCTACCCCAGGAAGACATGGCTCCTCTCCCAGTCCCTGCAGCAATAGTTGGCCACGAGTCCCAGCTAACCCCAGCCCCAGACACTGTGACCTGTAGTCCCAGCAAGTCCATTGAATGCTCTTAATATTTCACTAATGCTCACAGCCATTAATATGCAAAAAGTCTTTATACATTGGGAGAGAATATCCATTCACCAGTTTTGCAACTAAAATAACTGGGAGTTCATATAAAGCTAGTTCAGATAGAGCTGGGATTAAAACCTAGTTCTGTTACGTGTGTGTGTGTGTATATATTCCAAAAGCCTAGTCTCAGTCATGGTGTCATACTAAGAATTTAAAAGTAAACCTGCCCCTCATAGTAGCAAGACAACATGCAGAGAGGTGTGGGAACAGCTAATTTCCATAATAAGAGATTTGGCCATTTAGTTCATGAGAAGAGTACCTGTGAAAACCAGTTCTGGGTCTGGTTCTTGCAAATTACTCCTGCTGGATCACTATTACAGCAGTTATGATTTCTGGAACCATTGAACCCTGGTCAAGAAGGACTATACTCCCTCTGCACGTCTGCTTCAGCCCCCAGTGATGTGAAGTCAGTGTGATGCTCTGTGTAGGGTGATGTAGGGATGCTAAGCAGCTGCTTTTTATCGATTTGCAGCTCTTACAACATGTTCTGTCGATCTGCAGGCTGTAAGTTCACAGGCAGCTGCTAATCCACGTGGAGATGAAAAGCAATGGATAAAAATTAGCATAGGGACTTGGAAATAATGGGCAGAATCACAAGCTTCAGCTGCTGGAGTTTTATCACAAAACACAGAAAAAAATCTGATTATTCATCTTTACTGTGTCATTTTTATTTGCTTTTGAATATGGGCACTCTCTTTTTCAATATAGGGTGTGACAGAGTTAGGGTGTAGTTGAGGCAGGCAGCAATGTCTATATGACCAGCGAGCAGAAGACTCTCTTGGGGCAGAAGGCCAAAATTCAGAAAGTAGCTATTATTCTTGAGAGCATAACTCTGAAGCTCATGGGAAAACTAGGACATTTGCTTCTATGCATCAGGTCCCCAGACTGATTAATGCTCACTACAGCAGAGATTTATGGATCTTTCTTTCTAATAGCTCTTCTGTGAGCCCAATACAGGATGATTTTTGCACTTCCTAACTCTCTCCTCACAAGCTCTCCACCCATTTATACTACTTCAAAATGTCAGCAGGCCAAAGCTGTCCATTATACCTTATTATTATTTATTAATTGCATTATAGCAGCACAGAGAAGTGGTGGTAGAGCACAAGCAAGGAATGAAATGGGGTTCCAACCCCTTCATCAAGACTTATATCTACGTCCTGCCTCCAGCCCAGCACCTGCAACCTGCTTGATCCGTGCAGCTGCACTGCATGCGCACTCAGGAGCTGTGCTGCTCCTAACAGCCTGTGATATACCAGAAACCCCTCACGCTATACATTTCACAAACTCAGAACAACATTTCAAGCTCTGCCCCACGTTGCAGGCTGCTCAGGAGGCACAATCAACCAATAGTTATAACCACCAGCTTTACAATGGGGCAGATTTCCTGCTTTTTGAACACGACTGGAAATTTTTGAGCTGCCAGAGTGCAACTCTGATTTTGAAATAAACTCTGAAAGTCTTGTTTCTGTAATACTGGTAAAAATTCAATATATAAAAACCTCTTTGTTAAAACTGAGGAAGTCAAAAGGGCTGAGAAATTTGACAAACACCCATTTCTGTCTATCTATTGGTAAGCTTGATTAGGATCTCACAGATTTATGAAAGAAGTAATAATAAATACAGTTCTGAACTAACAAGCAAGAGAGCAGGAACGAGACGTGGGGAATACACATTCATTGCCTATTAATTGCCTTGCTATATGGTCCTTCGTGCTTGTGGGAAGTCATGTTTTAGAAACATTCATGCAGATATCCAGCAGAGAGCATGATACTCTTTTCAGAAGGCTTACCCATACACCTGCAACTGCTAATGAAATAATGTCAACTTTTTATGAATATTCAGAGTGCTTTTGTTAATAAAAAAAGAAGGCATTATAATAGCCAGCCATTATGTAGGTTGGCACCAACTGTTCTACTTTTCTAACAGAAAAAAATAATTGTGTGTGAATTGTACTGTGCATGAAAGTGAGACATGTAGGAAGAAGGCAGGCAGACACCGCAAACACTTGCATCCCACCTCAGACTCCACCTGGAGCACCAGTTATTCAATTATCAGGGTTTACCTCTACGATCCACACAACCTCATGCAGCATTTGCACAATAGGACCACGTGGCTAAGGACTACTTAATATACGCAGACAATTTTTCAAAACTACAGCAGGTTTGTAGACCTGCCTCTGTCAATGTAGGAATTCTGAAACAAAAGCACTCAGTAAGACCGAGACCAAAAAAACAATGTTGTCCATTTATGGGTTAGTTTAGATCCAAAATGTTATGTAAAGTTTTATATTCCTGCAACAAGTATATCAATCAGGATACAGTTTCTAAATGTATCTGAGAGGTATGGTAAACATACAAAGGCACAGTGACTCCTACTTAAGCCTGGCTCTTGTTCTAGGGAAAGCAGAGTGGCTACGCTGCTGTGTATGAAAAAGGCTGTCTCTGGCAGTCTCACCTGCCCTGCAAAGGGTCGTTTGCGTTTCCAGATTGGTTTATTTGGTTTTATTTATATTTATATACAAATGAGTTTATTAATTTATCTGAATTCTGAATTCAGATACATAAAGGGGCATAGATATCATACAGTTGAGCAGGTGGTGCCAAATTTGAAAACATCTGCTACTCTACCCTCTCTTCCAAATGAGAACTTTCTCTCTGAGCACAGAGCAAAGGCAGACAGACATTTAAAACATTCAGAAGATGAAGTTAATTTTTTTTCTGATTGGATCTTACACACTTATCAGAATTCCTCCTTGTAACTGAGTCAACTGAATTAAATTGCAATGATATAATTATGTAATATTCTATTCATACAAAAAAAAAATCTAATAAACAATTCTCTATAAATGAAAGTGTCTATTATTATTGGTGGGTTCATTTCTTTTTCTGACCTTTTCCATGAATATTCTTCCTGTACAGGCCCTCTTTTCAGATCCAGCTCTACCATGGCACTGGTAACAGATACCCCAACAGGAGATGGCCAAGCTCTAGGCCAGGTCAACACAACAGGCCTTTACTCAACCGTAAAAGAGAAAATCTTCTTCCCATCTTTCTGTTCAGTAAAGAATGAGTAACTGAAATGATAACCTTAAATGGTAATTTATAGACAATATATATAATATGCAAACACATACGTATGTATTTCTCTCTGTTTCTCATACATGCCTTCCTATAGATGGGCAAACACACTGAGAGCTTTTAAAGCAGAATAAAAGACTTGTGGTTTATCTCAAAACTCTCCATGCACCTGAGTTTCTCATCTCATTATATTAATTAATCTTATTGGCTTCAACATGTATTTTTTATATCCTGAAATGAAAAAGAGAGGTCTGTTACGATTACTGATATTTCTAAATTAGCTTTTCGCTCAAATTGAGACAAAAGCCTGCCTTCTTTGTGTGCTTCAAATTATGAGCTTGGTTCCCTGCTCACTCTCATTACTTTTCTGTCAGTAGGATTCTGTAGACAGCAAAAGCTCTCTCAGAGCAGGGCAGCAGGCGTCAGCCCTACGAATCAATGCATGATCACAATTAAAACTGCAAAACACAGCTTTAATGAGCATAAGACATATCTAAATACACCACACTCAAATCCCTGAACTAAGTACATAGAGCTACTAACTCCTAATGAAGTCAATGTTTTGAGGTGGGTCAAGCACTATTTAAATCCCATTGAAAATAAGGCACAAAAACTTCAAGGGCTATTTCGACAACCCTAATGAACAGACTGAACAGACCACAATGTGAATGAGATTTCCTTCTCCATCGTGGAGTTTCACAGGATGCAAGCACACTGTTAGTCTTCAGCACGGGGCAAAACACCAGCTGACACATGGAAATAACAATCCTGACATCACTTCATCACTTCATCAAATCATAGAATGGTTTGGTTTGGAAGGGACCTTTAAAGGTCATCTAGTCCAACCCCCCTGCAATAAGCAAGGAAATCTTCAACAAGATCAGGTTGCTCAGAGCCCTATCCAACCTGACCTTGAATATTTCCAGTGATAGGGCATCCACCACCTCTCTGGGCAACCTGTTCCAGTGTTTTGCCACCCTAATCATAAAAAATTTCTTCCTTATATCTAGACTAAATCTACATTCTTTTAGTTTAAAGTCATTACCCCTTGTCCTCTCGCAACAGGCCCTACTAAAAAGTTTGTCCCCATTTTTCTTATAAGCTCACTTTAAGTATTGAAAGACCACAAATATTGAAAGTTCCCTGAGCCTTCTCTTCTCCAGGCTGAACAACACCAACTCTCTCAGTCCTTTCCACATAGGAGGAGTTCTCCAGCCCTCTGATCATTTCTGTGGCTCTCCTCTCGACCTGTTCCAACAGGTCCATGTCTTTCCTGTACCGAGAACTCCAGAGCTGGACGCAGTACTCCAGGTGGGATCTCACCAGAGCAGAGTAGTGGGGCAAAATCACCTCCCTTGACCTGCTGGCCACCCTTCTTTTGATATAGCCCAGGAGATGATTGGCTTTCTAGGCTGTGAGCACACATTGCTGGCTCATATCCAGCTTTTCATCCACTTCTGAAGTTGCAGATCAATACACTTCACACATGTGCTGGAGCAAAATATTCAAACTCGTGTCATTTGAGAGTTATGTTTCACTTTTTCTTTAGGACATGCAAATGAACTGCTTCTTACAAGTATGGAGAATCACCACCTTGGAAAGCTATATGGGCTACAAAATACCACAGACAGTAACAGCTCTCAGGAACAGTTCTACCTCGGTTTCCAAATGTGAACTTAGAGGGACAAGTCTGGTCATAAGACAATCTTAGCTCAGGCATTAAAGACCATATGCAGACACGGCACACAAAGCTAACATTAAATACATGCTTCTGCTGTCCTAGACATCTGTTCATGAACCTGGGGAGTAAGTGTGTTTTGAATATCTTAGTCAAAATTAAATTAATTAGCATGTAAACTCTCATAGATTCAAGTGACCTGTAACATAAATTGCATGATAGTATTCATTAGATTTTGTTTTGGTTTAATCCTGCTAAACCTGAAAATATGCACACTTTAAAAAAAACCAACAAAATATAACATTGACATTCAAGTCGGAGAACAGAGACCATTACGGGAGAACAAAGTTAGGATCAGTCTCTGAATCTCTTTTGTCCTGGATGCAGGTAGCAGCTTCATGTTCTGTACACAAGTACTTGAAGGACATGTGAGAGTCAGCAGAAAGAGGAGTTGGGTGTTGATCCTTACCATGCAAAGAGAAGTGTGACCGTTTGATGCAGACTGATGAGAATTCCTTTGGCTACTACCAATACAGCAACTACCAGGCTTTCCTGAGCTCTTATGCATACTCCCAATCCAGCTGTTAGCTTTTATGAGGATTGCAATAGTTTGGCAATTTATTAGTTCTTATCACACTATATTATCTTGGGTTTTGTAGGAGTAGTTGAAATATCACTTCCACCAATTGTAATTTTAATTTTTAGAGACATTAGTGTAATTTGAAGAGCAGTGTGTTTGTCATGTCCCATCATCAGAACAAGAGAGCTCTATTCCATGCCCCGATTGGATCACTCCTTTTTAAATACTTAATTTTTGTGGAAGCCAGTGAAAAACAATTCCCAAATATACCCTAAGCACAGTTGTGGATCTGTGTTTTAATCTTGTGTCATGAGTTAAATATATATAGACATCTCTAATCAGAGTTTGATTTGGTCACTCAACCTTGAATTCATACAGTCTTTGGACAAATCGGGCTCGATTTAGGCAGCTTAAGCTAACATAACAATTAGAAAAAGTAGTACAATTTATCTACTTGTTGCAAACGGTATCCATTTTCAGGTATTCAGGAAAAGGAAGGGAAATTATATGATTTCCGTACAGACAATCCAAATAACTATGGGATTCACTGAGCTGAAAGTTAGTGACTGGCAACTTCCAGCTGAAAGTTAGTGATGGTGAAACAGGAAGTTCTGAATAGAAACTCTCTGAAGATGTTTTACTTTAATGTTCAATAACATTCAGTTATCAATATTCATCACTTTCACAAAGTCTGCACATCTGTCGTGATGAATTCCACAGGCATATAAAGTTCTGTTTAAAAATCTTAAATAATAACATTTATATGATATTTTTAATTTCCTTGACAGTTTCCCATGCATCTCTGACGAAAAGGAGCAAAAATGCAGCGGTACTCCAGACTTTCAGTAGCTGTTGAATATGTATTTCTTTGAAGCTATCTTATTTAATTTCATTTAATAAAGTTGTTGACATTTTCCAAATATGAAACTCTGATTGTCCTCATTGTCACATGCTCTTGGCACAGCTCTCTAACATACAAATGTAACATAATTTCTCCTCATCTAACATTTAAAATAAAATCTAATTGTAATGGAATGAATTCAGAAATAGCAATGTGCAGAAAAGTAATTAAGTCAATAGAATTAACATGAAAGAAGATCTTTAAAATTAGAGTCCTGTGAAAAAAAACTACTGGAAAAATGTTTGTTCATAAAAATAGTCAACTTTAAACAATATCCAAACACACAGAAAACATTGTTTCCATTATTTTCTGATATAAATAATTATGGTAATTCCAAAAATTGAATTTACAAGTATTAAGTTTTATCATTATGTATGAGGTTACATTATTAACTGTAACAGGAAATCCACAGTTTGGATCTGACCCTGTAGAGAGGTTTTTTATCATTTAAATATGACTTGAAGGAGGAGGCTCCTCTGCATGTTACTGTGTGCTATTTCATCTTTAATTTAACCCTTTGAGCATTTTGCAGAATGAACAGGAGTCGTGCACATCAAAGAAAAAGATAAATTTGATTAATTCAGTTTGGTTAAAAAGTAGGAGTATGTCAACTTGCTATCATGTTAGTAACTATAAAGATAAATTAAAACTCCTGTTGGTGTTTATAATTGGTTGGACATCTTTTTTCAAGGACTTCACTATAAAGCACGAGAAACTGCAGATCTGATCAAGCATCTGTAGGCACTAAGGTAACACATACACTCCCTTTACCTGTGGGAGACACAGGTGCTTCCAGAATTATTTACTCCTCAGGGGAGACAGCCAGTATTTAGGTTCTGGCTTTTCTCAGGGAACATTTTTAGAAAGAATACCTTACTTTCCAGCTGCTGAACAGCTCATGGGTGCTCTGAGCAGCAGCCCCAACATCATCCACTCTGAGATGGAGCAGAAAACACCCAGAAGCATTTGGCTCACATGAGACAGAGTCAATCCCAGCTGCCTGTGGTTGCCTAAATAGACTGGGAAACAGCTCCTCTTTCTGTGGTACCAGCCTCACACCTATCACCACCCACCTCAAGACACCCCTCCTTGAGTGGGGTCTCAAGCACCCAGATACCAGCAGTGGAATTAGGTTACCCCAAAAGTCCTGCAACATTTACGGAAAAAGAACAGGAAAATTTCCCACTCTGCACTGAAAAGACTTTGCTTTATCATCATTAAATATATTAATGCCAACAAATGCTGTCAATTATACGGTCTTGGAGCTATGTCACATGAGTAAGGTAAATGACCATCCTCATCTTTGTATGCTGATCACATTGGCTGAGATCATGACTTGCTATAACTCATTTCATTAAATCCTGAGATATAGTAGCTGAGTATCTGGATCTCTTTAATTAAAGTTTATATGGCATCATAATTTATACAACCAAAATTTCAGCTGTCTTTACCAAAGTTCTGCAAGAAAGATAGCTTAACACTAGCAATTAAAACTGAACAGAGGCCACTCTCAGTTTGAGTTGACAGTGGACTCTAAGAAAAAGTAGTCTGAGTCATGCCATTATTGCTCAAAGTCACTACATTTCACTGTCCTATTTTTAGATTTTTTTTTTAAATAGATGTTAAGCCCAGAGACCGAAGATTGAGGAAAGTTAAGATGAAAAAGAACATTCAAGTTTTTCATTAGAAGACTCATTTTAGAACAGGGAGGCAAAATTTACTTGATTCACAGGTTAAATTTTGGTTTAGCAAACATCTGGAATGCTGATGTTTCTAAATTTAAACAACACCTTTATTTCATTCTACAAATAATTCCTAATTCTCATCTTCTGAGTCTGCCATCTCATCCATGTTTCTGTTGGGTGGTGAATTGTCTGGTATTGAAACTATTTTCATTTTGTTTCTGCTTTCTCTCCTTTTTTTCCCAGTGTGGAACACATCTAATGTTGAAGACTGTCCATATTATACACTGACCCTTTGTATTTACATTCACATACCATCTATGATGCAGCTAAAGCAATTGCATTTCTGCAAAAAACAAAATTAGAATAATATTTCATACTCATCAGACATATTGATTACATTTAGCCAATGGAAATTAAGAAGAGAAAAAGTGCGAAGTGATCTGAAAGGTATTTCCACAATTCCAGTCCATAACTCATGTGCTATAGATTGTGAATTTCCACTTACAGCACTGTCATCATCAGTTTTTATAAGAGTCAGAAAAATTAAGTTTCCCTTGTTTATTTGGCCATTTTCAAATCAGTACAAGTGACAGCAGCTGCAGTAAATGCTGTTGCTGAACTGGTTTGCAATGAAACTGCGTTTGGCTCACTGCATCCATGAAACCGGCTCTGAAACTGGCTGTGAAACTGGCTGAACCTTATTTTGAGGTTGTCATTATCTTGCAAAACTTTCAGCACTTCCTTTTTCGGATTAGGTTGTGAAGTGTGAGAAGTCTCTTCTCATCCTTCCTTCTTCCTTTCCCCACCCTCAGGCTTTCAGCTATTGCTTAAGACTCTAACTTAACAAGGAAGTTCAGAGGAGCATGGCAAAATTAATAATATACACTAGATTAAAATGGGTTCAAGACACACGGTGAAGAACTTTGTCTCAGGACAGCAAGGGTGTATTCCCATGCAATGTCTGAGGGGCTGAGTCACTTTGGTCAATTTCTGCCACCTCTCCGTGCTGTCCTTCTGCTGCCCTTTTGCCTGCCTTCCCTACATAAATGATAAATTCTTCAGGGCAAGCCCTACTCCTTGCCATGCATTTTTACATGACGGGATTCGTCTTGCCAAAGTTTAGATACTTCAAGGTTAGACATCTCTACCTGAGATGATCCTCTTACTGGAGAGAAATCTCCAGGAGATGATTTGTTTCACCGACCATAGACAGCTGACTGAGGACTGCACAGAGGTCTCCTGAGTTCTCTCTTCTGCTCTGTTTGTTATGAAGGCAACCTGGCACCAGTAACTCAGGCTAAGACATATGACTTCTGGACATGGACATGACAGCTGATGAAGTGTCTTTATTACAGCCAGTGTGTCCATTTAGACACTTAATACAACTCTAAGTAAAGTTTTATCTGAATTTGGTTGAGTTTGCTTTAGTTGAGCAGATTTACTCTTCATTTCAAAATCACAATTCATTAAACACCCAAAAAGGGGAAAATTATTTTGTGCTGCAATATCTCGCTTCATCCCCTAAAGCCATTGTAGCACATCCAGGCACGCAGGGAGGTGAAGACGCTGATTCCACTTATGCAAAGAAGGGAGGCTTTGAAACATCATGCGTAACTGAGGAAAACAAGTATTTCCTACAATATGTGTAGCCTGAGACTTGACAAGCAGCTTCCCCTTAGCCCACACTTAATTTTTTCCTGAAGGAACATCAAACCAACAGGTTTGGAACACACCTATATAGTCTCTGCCAAGATGAAAAGTTAATAGATCCCAATGGGTATGGCTGCTTGATCAGCAAGGTTATTTTGCGCTTGGCTGTGCCTGGTTTTGCAAGCGCTCCTTTACTGAACCGTGGTATAATTATCACTTGCAGGAAAGAGTTTGTTCAGTTCCCAGCATTGTGCTGACAACAGCCTGCGGCCATGTGCTGCTACCCCTGCTTTCACAACTCAGCAGAATCTGTCCCATGGGAGCAAGGCCAGTTACAGACAGATGTGACTACAACACCGCCCAGCCCACGTTACCTATCATCTGGATGGGCAACACACTAGTACAGTCTCAAGAAGCTGCCAAAATTAGCAGAATGACCATGAAACAAATCCTGTGCCTCTGCCTACTTGCTCACCACTTACTGCTTCAAGGTAGCTTTGCAGCAGTCTGGTGACACAACCCTCTTATGCATTTACACTAAAGGATCCTCAGAGAGATGTTCCCTTTCTCTTTTGGTGCAGGGAAAGCAACTGCTCGGGAAACCTAGTCTTGTGCACTGGAAGTACAGCTCTATAAATGTGAAGCAACTTAGAGTGATGGATTAAAACACAACATGCCAGGGCAAAACAGCGCCAGGGCAACCTTGCCTTTTAATGACCTGGTTTAGAAATTTCTCAGTTGCACCTCTGTTTTCTTAAATACATTTGCATTTACAACTGTATACACCTTCACACCTGCATTCACCCAAGGTGACCAGTAACCCTAAAGCAGAGTACATAAGTGCATCTCTAGTAAACAAACATTATTCCCCAAGACTGGTGGTCACATTTGTCTTCTTCTACTCAGCAAAGGTGTTGGGCATTCTTGTTGTTGGGGAGCATGCAGTAGGTCAATACGAAGGGAACAGAACGGCTTCAAATCTAACCTTGTTACCGTTTGGTGTTTTTTTATATGTTTCTTCCATACAAATGCGTGTCGGTTCTAGAATACGAGTGTTGGGTTAAATTAGAGACTTGCATCCTGATTATGTCTAAAACAGATGTCTCTGTGTTAGATCTGGTTTCTCCACACTGACAACAGATGTCAAATTTTTAGAACAATTCAGATAAGAAGAGCTAACTAGGAGCAGCTTTATAATATGACTTAGGATAAATCAGTTGGGGTATTTTTAATTTACCTTGATTTAAAATTAAGCATCTAAATTAGTACTCGGTCCTTTCAGTTGCCATAGTAGTACCAGAATACCTTTGTGTATAGCTCTCCAAAAGTCAATTGCTCCCCTCAGCATCGCAAGGAGCATATTGACTTTGATGTGAAAGTATACATCCAGGATATTCTTGTGAGAAACAAAAAAGTGACTCAAGAATGCCAGTCTCCACTGATCTTATTGTAGACCATGCTCTTAAATCACTTTCAGGCTTTGAAAATTCATCTGCATTTTGGACATCTGAATTTGAGAGATTTGTCCATGACCATGGAGGGAAAAAGACCAAGAATTATTAAATTCTTTAGATACCAAATAGTAATTATAGGTTTAGGGAACAGAGGGGCATTCTTGGTTTTTTTCCTTAGATCAGTGGGTTTTATTTTCTTTTCCCTTGGGGACAAATTGTCTATATTTAGAATCAAGTTTTTATGGTGGAGAGTTTAATTGTGAATGAATATAGCTGTCTATACATCTATATAGATGGACTTAACATCTGTACATACATGATTGTTAAAGTCCCTATAGTTCTAAAATTATTTCATAATTAAATATAAAATAGACGAGGGGAAAAGGTAAACTGCATAATGGAAAAGTGTGGTGTGATGTAAATATTATTTGAATACAGTCTTGCTCTGAATTTGCCAGCAAAACTTCCACTGAATTCAACAGAAGCTTTGTGTAAACAAGTAGTAAAAAGCATGTACTGTTTTATATAGTACAACAAATCTAATTTTAGAAAACGGGGAAATGGAACCTTCTCATCTCCTCAGAAAGCAGTTTATTAAGTTAATGGTCTAGCTTAAACCCGGTTAGCTATGGTGCGATGCTATGGCTATAGAAGTACAATAGTTTAATTGTAATGCGGTCCAAATCCAGATGGCATTGAAAATGTCTTGTTAACCAACCAGCTCCTGCCACAAAAATACACTGCAAGTTCAATGGCAGTTAAAAAATGAGCATTAAAATCGATTATTAATGAGTAGACAGTTAAGCCCTGTTGTGCAGTAGCTGCTCTCGCACATCCTGGTCAGGAAGCGGGGCGCTGCCTGCCAGGCTGGGAAGGGCACTCAGGCTCTCCCCAGCGCCAGTACTGCCACTGCAAGGCCCTGCACCCACTCCTGCGGCCCCTGAACCCAGGTTAGACCCTGCTAGCTAGTTGTCCCCACTTTCAAGAAGCAGAATGGTTCCTGGCGGCAGGCAGTTGCCTGTCCCCGTACTCACCCTAGCTCCTTACCCATACCGCGGGTGGCCGACGTGACCGGCTGGCTGGAGGTCAGTAGTGCCGAGGGAAGCGAGCACCAAGGGGGTTTCACAGATCCTGCTTCCCTTCCCATGAAGGGTGGGGACAAGGTTCGCCTTTTAAGGAACTACTAGAAATTTGGTTCTATATTTGACTTTCGATGGCTGTTCAAGACAACTGCTCACAGCAAAGTTTGCGTAACACCACCTTCCTCTCACAAACAAAACATGTTTTTTGGAAGCGAGATGGAAATTTTAGCTATTACTTTAACAGCTTTAAAATTCTCAGAAATATACGAGAAAACCTGCCCCAAAAGCTATAGCATAATAATATTCCATGTACCGAGACAAAATTAATACGAGATGAGATGACTCTTTCATCACAGCAGGGAGACTCAAGAAAAAAAAACCCTGAATATGGATCAAGGTTTTGGGTATTTAAAAGGGCAACTCAGGTGTATGTGGTGTTGAAGACATGTTTATCTTGGATTGAGATTAAAAAGTTCTGTAATCAGGGTAGGCTCTTGTAACGCAACGATTTCCTCCAAATTATGAATATCTTGAAATCATGCTAAGTCCCCTAAGCCTTTTTTTTTTTTTTTTCTTAAAGTAGTGCCTATATGCTAAAGCCTTGAGGGAGGCAATTTTGTCTCTTTTAAGCCCAGTTTTATAACTGCTGTAACTGCTATAGGCATATTTGAATCTTCAGATTCAAATACTTTCAAAGGTGGGAGTGACATCCCTGAGTCATATTTGTGAAACACTCATTTCTCTTACACTATATTATTCTCTGTGTAACAGCAGAGTAAAGGATTCATCTAACCCTTCATGAGAGGCAAGAATTGGGATACACAAGCAATAACAGGTGCGCTGTAACTAGTACAGTATTTTCCTGGTTTACTTATTCTTTGCTTGAAAGATGCTAACACAGTTTGAAAGGTCTCACATTCACAGTCAAGTTTTTGGTGCATTGCGCAAAACCAAAAGCCAAGGGCGCTGAGGTTCAAAGAGCAGCTCACAATTTTTAGTAACAATACTGAAAGAAGTTAATAGTGCCTCTGATCTCACCAAGCAAGAAAGAGGTCCAGTATGGCAAAAAGTTATAGAGGGACAAAACCATCAGACAGAGATAAAATACTCAGACACTGTCCACCTCGGACACTGAAACAGAGCTGCTTTCTCTTAAAGCTGCTGAAGACGCCATTGCAATTCTCACAGCATTACAGAACTTAAAAAAAATCATGGGACATGCGCTTGCCTTCACCTGAGCTCTGTCTGCTCCAGAGAGGGAAAGCCCAGATCCCCACGGGGCACTTGAACAGCTGAGATGGATTCAAAGCCCCACAAACAAGACAACATCTTTTTTTTTTTTTTTTCCCCCCATGAGAAAACCTGTCTGGACCTCTGTCCAGAGAAAAACCTGGCAAGTGATATAGGAACCGTCATGGAGGAGATCAGGATTGCAAAGGGGACAGAAATGGAAGGCCTGTCCTTAGGGGAGAGCGGAGAGGTGGACTAGTCACTCTCTTCTTGTTTGGCCCATGACATGTTAGCAGATACAGCATTGAATACATTCTCCTCTTGTTTCCTGTTGTTTCTGGCTTCCACCTCACCGACTTCCATGAGAAATGGCTGATCAGAACTCTTTATCCAGCATTCCTGCACCCTCCAGCATCCTGCCACCCTCTTCCCTGAGATCCAGAGGTGATTCCTTATTCATTTGTTTAAGGAATGCACTTTGTGAGAAAGTACAAACATTATTGATAACAGAGGTCAGCTCTCCCCCTCTGCAAGCTATGAAGATTTCTTTTTTTTACTGTTAGAGAAATAATTAAATTTGAATGTCATTATTGTAATATTTCCCTGCTACATAAACCTTTCACCTGAGAATCTCAAAAATCTCCTGGTAAATATTGTCATCTTTGAGAGACCTGATAATAAAGTTGGTATATGACAGAGTTTAAGAATAAAACTCAGACACACAGATTATACTTCCTGCGTCTAATTACAGACATCCTATGCTTTTCCCTTTCTGGCACCTATAAATTTGAAAAAAAAAATATTATTTTCTCTCCCAGACCCATTTAGACCATATTTTACTAATAGTCCTGGTAAGGCACTGTGCAGTGGATGACAGATCAAATGAAACCACACCAAATGAAGATAAAAGAATCACCTAAGAAGAATCTGAATTTTGCAAAGTTTACAGCCTTTGAGATATTCAAGCACATAACATCAGCCAAATGAAGACCCTACTTTAGAAAGCATCCGTTTTTTAGTCAAAGACACCTAAGGGTATGCTGAAATGCTTTTTTTTTCAGGGAGCAGTGACTTGAACAGAAGCTCAGCACTTCCCTGACCACAGGCCAGCGTGGATCCAGCCCCTGGGTCCCTTCCTATGGGAACACTAGGCAGAGAGACCTCTTTTCAAAGGAGGTCAGCCTTTGAAACAGCAACTGACCTTCAGCAACCAAGACTCCCCTCTCCTTCGTGCGCTTTCTATTAGAAAGCAACGCAACGGGGTATATTCTAATTCTCATCTGCTAAACGTCCTTAAAAGCCTGGAGTTGTTCCTGTTCTGACTAAAAGACAGGAACTGAGCGCATTTGAGAGACAGGACTGTCCTTCGGCTCCTCTTCCTCTGCCTTTCCCATATATGGTTAGTTCTGCTATCAAACCTAATCCATTGTCAGTGTATAAGAGTAATTTTGATCATCAGGGGTAGAAAGTATGAACTCCTGTGTGTTTCTGCAAAGCTTTCTGTGGGATAACAAGGGTCCAAGCAACTGCCAGGGCACATTCAGCTTGCTGCCGTTTCTCTGGAGAGGAGGAGGAGTGGACATCAGGGCCAGGGGTGCAGCTGTTTGCAGGAGGCAGGGAAGGGGAGCAGGGAATAGCCTTCTGCTATTGTCATTTGCAAGAGAGAAGAGAAAATCAGGGAGTAACTGCTGGAACGGATGTCCTCAAGGGGGTCCAGATCCCACATCTCAGCTTGAGATCCAGATTTGTATCCTGCTGCTACAATCAGAACTCCTACCCTAAATAAATATAGACTTTCTTTCCACACAAAGGGCAGCCATTTAGATAAGTCCCACATCATAAATGCATTGTGATACTCAAAGCAAGAATAGCGCTGCTCCCTGCAAGAACAGCTGCTCTTTTATGGAGGTTGATAGGTGAGAAAATGGAAAAAGTTTTATATTTCATTTAAAATTGAGCCACAGAGCTTTCTAAATCAATATCAGTGCCCTCAAATCTCAGACCGAAAAATACCTGTCAAAGGAAGAGAATGACTGTTCTCATCATTCTAGCCATCAAAGTTATTTTGATCAAGTCTGTGTGTGTTTTTAATAACGATTTTCCTTCTCTCCCAAAGTCTTGTTATCCACTTGAAGGTAAAATTATACAAAAAGAGGAGCAACTTTCTGAAAAAGTATGAGAACCTCTGGGACAAGATAACCAGTATTTAGTCAACTCAGGATCTTGAGTTATATGTGTGACAGACTGTGGGTATGGCTTTTCATAATATAAATATTTTTTAAATATTTATTTTAACAACATATAACAGTGGCAAAACTAAAATAAACAGGAGTTAGTATACTTTTTGTTTGCCATTGTTAACATTAATTATTGTGAAGATGATATATTTATGGCATCTGTGTCCCAGTGTGAACAGATGGAAAAGACTTCCTCAGCGCTATGAAAAGCCTCCGTAAGAACAAGAATTTGAACTTAAAAGAACAACAATCCTGAAATTGTCTCAAAATGTTTCATATATCATCTAAATCACGCCAAGATTTACACAAGGAACCTCCAACAAAACCAGCTGGAATCAGGGAGAGGGGAAAGCAAACATTCTGAGTAACAGCTTTGACATATTAGGCTCATAGCATTGTTCCCAGTGCTAACCAGTGTCCTACTACAAACATTTAAAATTTTTTAAAAAATCTAAAGTGTTACTTAGAATTTATCAAAAACAACTATTCAATTTAGAATACATGTTAATAAAGCTTTTCCAAATGAGAATACTTTTGTCCATGGCACAGACAAAGTTATGGGTAAGGTGTGTATTCTAATGGATGAATTTGCGTGACAGAGTATAATAACAAAGAACTGCTACACACAGATCGGTGACAAAGTTATTTTAAACAATATGAGTGCATTTAAAGTAGGGGAGGCTGCTGGTCATGCATCATATTTATAGCTGTATTTATACACTGGTAAATCATACTTTTATTTGAATATTTCATACGTAATTGTTATTCTCAGAAACATGACTAAGATCAAAATTAAATACCACAAGTTGTACCAGAAACTTTTTATCTAAATTTATTATTATTCAAGATTCTACTTTATGATTTCACATTTACAAAATACAGTCCTTCTGAAATTAAAATCTGTATAAATTTTGTTCAAGTTATTTCAAAAAAAACCAGTGATATAATGGAGATCAAAATCTGACCTGTAACATGTAGGCAGCCAAGAGTTGTACCAGCAGCTACCTCTTAACAGACTTGTCAGAGGTAATGGGAAGTTTTTAGAAGGTTGTCCGTAAGAATATCAAGCACAATTTACAGCATTTTGCACATTGCTATGAACCCAAATTCAAAATAGCATCTCTTAACTTAAAAGAAAAATAATTTTATATTATTTGTGCTCATAAACATGTTTCTAAAAAACTACTTCTAATGTTTTTCAAATACTAAACCAAAAGGGCAGTTTTTAACCATAGTACCATATAGTTTTTAAGTATAAATGCAATTGTATTTAATCTGATCATAATAAAATAATAAACAACATGTTACAGCCTGTAAATAGGGAGGAACAATGATGGCAAAGTAAAACAGCAGAGTAAAAACACATGTCATTCACTCATTGAAGATGACTGCTCTAATATTTTGCAGCTTTTTCTGTTCTTCAGGACAAGCTATTCTAATTAATTAAATAGATCCTCATCAGCTAAATCAACATCTTATGACAGCATTTGCACTAGAAACAAAACAGAACAGTGGAGATTCCGTTTCTGATTTTGCCAAAAAATCCCTAAACCCGCCAGTAAAATTTTGCGGATCAGAAAGATATTTTTATGGATTAAAAATAATCAACTTTCCTTTTACTGCAATGCCTCCAAAATGGGGGCAAAAAGCCTCTAAACTATCTCCATTAGTATGCAAATAATGTCATGTACATGTGACACATGATGTCAAGAATTCTATTTCATTTCTTACAGCCGAAGGAACAGAATATAGATGCTGCTGCTATAACGGGGTTTGAAGTGGAGTTATACATACCTGCCCATACCAACTGTATTCCAGCATTGTAACCTCAGTGAACACCAAGTCTTAGAAAACTCAGAGCAAATTCGTCAATACCAGCTGTTTCATGTAAGACAAAGCCTATGACTATGCTGCTACTTCCCCTTTCAAGGGAGTGTGCTACAATCGACAACTTTTTACTTAACCACCAGCACTGCTACAATCATAGCTTTGTTGAAGTGTTGTGCTCTTGCAGCTAAAACCTGTTGATAATGAACCTGAACCCATTATTTTGAGTCAATGAATTGAAAGAAATAGGGCAAAGAATGAAAGCCACAGGGCCAATTACCAGCATTCTTTGATGTATTACTTGCTAGCACCCACCAAATCACTTTGTGTCTTTGTCTTGATCCCCTCTGTTATTCATTAATTATTCTGGAAGGGTTAGAGTTCAGATAGCTAATTGCACAGACAGTCTTACTTGGTGGGGATTCTCCCTACACTGACACTTTCCCCAACTGTGCCCAGCCACCTTGTATTATGCCAATTAATCCAATTCTTGGCATTTTTGTACAGTTCTCCAGGTTCTTTTAAAGCTTTGCCTAAAATGTTTTCACTCAGGCTTGTACAACAGAGGCTGAAGATTTATGAACTGGATAAAGTTTTACAATTGTCTTCTTCGTTCTTTGTGGGGATCACTGGCCTTGGTGACCTTTTTTTTTCCTCCCAAAATGCTTGTCTCTTTATTACAAGCATAGTGTCTAGCATTTTTATTGCATATGTAGAAATAAGAATTATTTTACAATATTTCATTTTTCCTTTCTCTGCCCCTCCCCACTCTTCATTTTTGTCAGAAAGGATCTTTGTTGAATTAAGAGGTAGGTATTGCTTTGCATCTTAAGAGACAATTTCTAGGAATAGTCTTGTAGTTAAAAAAGGGAAAACATCACATTTTTTTTGTTGATATTTGCACTAGGACTACTTCCATGTCCAAAACTTCATAGCAAAAGTGGAATGGATTGTAACCATGAGAATATAACTAAAGGGAAAAAAAAAAACTTTCTGTTCTGTGGGGTCAAAGCCCAGGCTCCTGTTCACAAACGCAGTCACTGCTTGTTGGCCTCCAATTCCAGAAAATGAGCACTTAAGACACTCTTCATTTTCACCCAAAATGGGAAAGAAGATGTCTGTTTCTTTGGTTTGGTCAATAATTCCACATTTGTTATTATGCTGCCACAGATACCCACATTCCTGCTCTTAAAACCCTAGAAAATTAGGAATTTGGGACAATAGTTTGGGGGCACAAATCAGAAGAGGCACAATTAGGACCAAGCCCATTCACAATGAGGTATACCCTACTTTTTAAGTAGTTCCACTGCAGGCAATCTCAGTAATTTTAGGCCCTCGTAGTCACTGCCATGTGGCTGGGAACTGTGACATCAATGGCTGTACCTGAAACGCTGGAAGCTAAAGAAAAGAGGTAAAACTGAGTCCTCAGAGAGTACTCTGAGATTCAGGATGTGCAGCCAAGAGGTCCTTTAAGAAAGTGGTTACCGAAATAAACAGAAAAGAACAGCCACAGAGAACACACTCTAATTATTTGAAATCATAATATTAGGTACCGAAGTAATTATCTAACTATGTAATTATTGTTTTTCAGAGATATCAGTTACAGCAGACATAAGAGCGCTTAGTAAAATTTCACCCAGGGAATGTCATCCTTGAATTACAGTGAACAGATACTACAATGAGTTAAATGTGAATACAGAAGTCCAAGTTAGGGGAAAAAAAAAATCTCGTAATAAATCTGTTTTAAAAAATTAGCAGTGTTTTAGCACTTCAGGTGATCTGAGTGTTAATCTCCATTTGCAGATAACAGAAATCCAATATCCTCCAAGCAACCAGGTCAAAAGAACAGTTCAATAATTACAGGACTCTTATATAAGAATCTGTAATACACCCAGGAGCATAGGGTAGTTGAGGAAGATTAAAGAAAGAGAGTTTGTTTATAGATTTAATTTTTCTGCCATAAGAATCTAAATAAGCTTAAGATGGTGCTTCTTTCCCTATACAAAGTCCAAACAGAAAGTTATTAATCTCAGTTCTGTGAAATGAGTTATACCTTGCATATATAATCAGAACCACTCAAGCTCCATCTTCAGGTGAATGACGTGCAAAATATTTCTTTTAGTCTGAACAAAATACTACCTCTGACTTCACTTCTTAGACTGACCTGTTGACTGGACTGATGCAACACTCATCATCCATGATTCCATCCTTATTAAGCGTTCAATTTCAAACTTGGTTTCATAAGCTATGTTATCATCAAAACTAAAAAACAGAGTTCTGTGAAGTAATTAATTTTTACATAGTTGTGTCCATGCATAAAATATGGATCCTTCACACTCCATGACTTGACCTCTTCCTTATTAAACAGACCAGACATAAGGTTTCTGTCTCATTAATATGTAATTCAGGCAAACAAGATATCAAGTCATTTGTCTTCAAAGAACAGTAATTTTTTAATATCTGAAAATGAAAATAGTTTATAGAAATAGAAGAATGTTACCTAGCTCTAAAGCAGAAGCATACCTTGAGGCAATGGTACAGAGTTGGGTTTGTGATACTGTAAAGCTCAACATTCAAAAGGCTAAAATATTCCCAGAGAATTATTCCTTACAAGAGAGAGAGATTTATGCCAAATCCATAAACTGTCAAAACCAGTTTTGGAAAATCTAGCCGCCGATTTCTGAATCTCTTGATAATGCTGAATATATCACGTAAGAAGGGGAGCCACCATATATTGTGTTACCTGCAGCTGTGCAGAGGAATACCTCCACCTGGTAGAGGAGGATAAGGGGAGCTCTGGTCCTCTGGGATCTAACCTAGAAAGCTGCTCACAAAAGACTATCCACAGCTCAGACAGTGGAGGATTGGCAGACCCTGTGGATCAGATAATTTCTGTACATTGGTTGTCTAAATTTCTAAATATTGCTTTTCTACACTGAAGGATCCAATAAAAATTATGTTGCACAGAGTTTTTAAGGAAGATTTAATTGTTACAGAAATATTTTAGGGCTTTCCAGAAGCTCCTGCCCCACTCCTTGATGTGAGCCCCAGAGCTGAGAAGAGCTCTTTATTTCAGAGAATAGGTCTTTATTTTGGCTATAGCTCCAACTATTTTTTTAACATAGAAAAGTAAAACTTTACCAACAGCACATAAACAAACATACAACTTAAGTATCTGCATTGAATGATTACTGCTATCCTCTCCACTATTTTCTGTATTCCTGGATTTGACATTGAGACTTTAGAAGACTAAGATGTGTTTTCTGTCAATGAAGTCCTTTCTAACTGTAAGGCCCTGAAGGAAAGGGGTTCACCATGTCTGTAGAATGCTTTGCACACCTGGGCACTGATCTGGTTGAAGAAACCAGAATTACCCAATAACTTCTGACTACAAGCTCTTTCAGTCATGGCTGAGGCTTCTGAAAGTGCTCTGTTGCTGAAGTCAATAGAAATTCCTTACAATTTCCACGGGAGCAGCCCAGTGCAGAGGTCTTTCAGAAGTCCCATCTCATGTGTGGTAGCTAATTTTAGAAGTCTCTAAACTCCTTTCTCTATAAATAAAGCAATATGAAACGGAAATTATTTCCTCCTTGAGTAATCAGGAAGAATAGAAATTCACATGTGAATAGGCTTATTACAGTTTACAGATTAATATTTAACTCCTAATTCAGAACACTTTAATAAAGGGCGTCCGAGAACCATGAGACAAGCTGAACTTGCACTAGATACGCAGTACCGCAGAGAACAGAAACAAGAGTTGATTCCCTACAAGAGCAGTTGCTTTGAACTTGAAGAAAAGTGCAAACAGCAACAAAATTGCTCAGAGAAAAAGTCCAAGTTATTCTCAGCTAGATTCTTAACTGCTGCCCTGGTGGACTTAAGCCTGAGTATCTGAATCCTGTATGAACTGAGCATCATTAGGCTAAAGCCAGCTTTTTTTCCAAAGTAGTAACAAATTAAATATATTTTCAGTAATACAATAAATGAGATACATTAAGAATTATATCAACCTTCCTCTTAAACACATTTACAATGCTGCAGTCCAAAGTTAGCTGTCTGCTAAATACAGGAAGAATGTTATATGATTTTGAAACTAGTCACGTTAATGCATCTTTCTTCTTTCAGTATTGAGATTCAGAAATTGAGCTTTTTCCCTGGCAATTGCATCTTACTTTTAGATCCTCTCTCTTAGCTAATAAGCAGTATATCTTATTTTAACAGCGGCAAAGGCCTACCGTTCTGCTTTTAAAACATTGCCATTGATTAGGAGCTTTATCTGAATCATAATTAGAGGAATAATAATAATAATTGTTGTTATTGTTGTTGTTATTATTATTACCTTTTCCACATTAGAGGTGCTTATGACATTTTCCATTAACTTTCTGCACTGCACAGGGTTCTGATGAAGTAAATGAGGCACCTCAAGTTTTCAGAGGAAAAGAATGTCTATTTTCACACGTGGAACATTGTAAGCATAGCAACTAAACACAAAACCCGGTTCAAAATTCAACACACAAGTCAAAAGCATTGATTTGTCACACTACCCTAACAACCTGCAGTACAAAAATAGACATTGACAATCAGCCTCAAAATGAGCGTGAGCTGAAGAAATATGATAAATAAAATGCAGCAGTTGTCTCTCTTCTCATGACAATGTTACATATACACAACATAATTTGAATGTTGCATATTAACAAGCTGGTCCATGAATAGCAAAACTGATACAGTGCTGTTTCCTATGGATTTCTGTTATATTTCCCTTAAAGTTTTCTTTCCCAGGACTCCCAGTTACCCTGTTTTAGATTGGTTCTCATCACCACTGCACCGCACCTTCCAAGGGTCGATCGCATCTGCCACCTGGGAAGGGGCTGGCAGCACACGACCTCCCCAGCCCAGTGCCCCACTTGAGCCTGAGAGCCCACATGCACCAGCTGCCCTTGCTCACAACCGCGGAGTCATTAAGAGCTTTCTTTCCCTGTGGTATAATTTATACTTTTTTCCCCACCCACCTGTGGATGTCCATGACACCTCAAGGTACTTCTGTTGAAATTGGCCTGCAGGTTCAAGAACTACTGAGATGGAAGGAATGAAAGGTTGATGATGATCAAACAGATGGCAACAGCCGTCAAAAAATGCCACGTTTCTTTAGGAAGCTATGTTAAAAATGATCAAATATTGCTGCCTCGGGAAAGTGATGGATGCCACTTTGAAACTGAGCCTCCTGGAACACTGCTTCACTATGAGGCATATTCAAAAGTTTCTTATTTATTAAATACAACACAACCTGAAGAAGCACCACAGACTTTATTCCTGTGGGAGATAACAGAATGAAAACTGGACTTCCATAGTATACTTTCTTACAAAAATGAAAATCAAATATATTTATTGAATCTGATTTTATAGAAGTTTTAGGAGTTTTTAGCCAAAATACAAAACTCTCAACTGATTTCAGAGAAGTTACAAAGTCACCATGGAGTCCTTTGAATCCCAGAAAAGCTACAAGACCACATATCTACAATGATATGAAGATGAGGCAATACAGAAGTAATAATCCTCTTTAAGCAAATATTATTTTGAAAAACCATTGCATTTTCTCATAATGTGAAGAATTCTTGTGGAACAACTCTCTAATGTTAACATTAACAGAAAGGTAAGAATAGATATGATTGAGAATATAACTTCAGTGTTTCTAATATGTGGCAAATAGCAGTCAGAAAAGGTAGAAAAGGTTTCAGGCAAGGGTATGTATAGGAGAAAAAATCTGATGCCATAAAACACTGATATTAAAAATACTGGCAAAAAAAATACCAAAAAAACCCTCAAAAACCAGCTGTGAATCAATCTACACTAAACTGGATTTTCAAGCTGGTGAATGGAAACTCAAATCTTTCTATTAAGTTTCTGAAGTATTAGGATTTGTTCAAACTTACCATCAGTGTCTTGTGTAATCCAGTCGCTGACTAATAATTGAAACTACAGTGTCTTACTTACTGAAACACATGCATTAAGGATGTATATTTTATTTGTTGAAGTCTTGAAAAGCACCATTTAATACTTCACCTGGGAAAATTCCCTTTTCAGTGAGTATTTCAGAAATATTTTCTGAAAGAACTAACATGCATGGTGAACTTAAGAGCTGCAAAGAAAGCAAGTGAACTGAATGGCTGCATACGGCCAGCAATAGCAGCAAGGAAACTGCGTAAGAGACTAAGAATACACTTATATTTAGAGGAACTTCATAAAGCTATAAAGAAAATCCACTTTCATCTTCCAACTGTGAAACAAATAAGTGTAGAAAAAAAATAATTGGTAGTATAGGTTAGGTTAACTGTATGAATGCTGTTGACACATCAGAGAGATTTAGGTGTTACTGTTGAATGAAGAAAATTATATATTCACCTGTTTACTGCATAATTTGGCATTCATTAATTAGCTGAAATCATGGAGACTGCATTTCTAAGTCATGTAGGCATTTTTGAGGATCTCATCTTAATGTGCCTCATCTAAGCAGCTGATATAGGCATATCTGATCTAGGATTTTAATTTTGAATGTCTGTCTTCTGCAACAATAACCAGTGGGTCAATTCTAGCCACTTGTTTTCTTTTTTAAAATAAAAGTGTGAATGTAGTAAATACTGTATTGCAACCACCTTAACATCAATCTTATGATACTTGTTTGTTTGACTACCAGGTCCTATGTGTAAGGGAATCCTCATTTCTATACTGAAACCGACGTGGATCCATTAGGAACCGCCAGAGATTAGACTCGTAGAGAGCAGACATTTGGGGCCCTGACTGACTGCCCATATACGTATTTACCATGTCTTATACAATGGACTGACAATGGGTCACTTCTCAGAGCTTTTGACTTTCGTATACACTTCCATACATTCACACATACATATAGAAGATATTTTAAGCAGATATATGTATGCGTGGAAGGGGCAATATGTATATTTATATATTCGGTAATACTGAACAATAAGGAGAAAAAACAGTTGGCAAGTGTCTACCCCTTCAGTATATTCTCTTTTTATTCTTTTGTCATTTTTGAAAATAAAGTCCAGTTAAGCCTCATTTCTTCCAAATCCATGTTTCATGGAGAATTGTTTTAGTATTGTTTTTTGAATCAATGGGCATAATGCAGAGAAAGAGGCTTTTATCTGCAGAGGATCACCACATTTTTAGAAGCAATGATGTTCTTATCACAAGAGTGGCCCGTTAACTGTAGCACAGCAGTGAGGGAATCACTTCTGAACTGTCATCAGCATTTCTTTTGGTAGAAAGTGTACTTAAAATAGCCCTGTACACATGGAGGCCTGACTTCATATAAAGATTTCAAATATGACTACAGAAACGATCCATAATAATACCTTCCATAGCAAGGGTTTTTTTAATAGTGATTTAAATACAAATCAGCAGAGTGTCTGATCAAACCAAGTCTCTTGGAAGTATCACTATCTGAAATTTTTTCAAAATGTTTTCAGAGTTATTTTTCTTTTTGAACACAGAATTATTCTTCTTGTAACCCTAAAAATGCTGCTTTTGTAGACTCAAAGTAAAGCTCAATAACGTCTGATTGTTTTCAGTGGGCTTTGGAACTGGTTCCAGGTCTTTCAGTTTGCAGATGGCAATCCTTAACCAGCCTGCAGGGAAGCTACATTTGAATTGCTGAACTACTGTAGAAAACTTTTTTACTTTGTGAATACTCCAGATAATTAACACACAGCATCTGACATGAAATACTTTGTGTTAGGTATTGGAAGACATCACATTTACCAGTTCATCTTGCTCTACTTCTATCAGCGGTCAGCATCAGAGGAGCAGAAGGCTGTAAGATGAACATACTCTCAGACAGGTCATAAAGCTGTCCATATTACTATCCTAAAATACGAACTTTAGCATCCCACAGTCATTTGTGGAGCATATTTGTTGTAATAGGTGCTGATCCTGCTGTGAAAGAATGAAGCACATATTACTGACTTGAAGGGGAGAAAAGACTTCGTGCTTCACTTGGATGTAAGAGAAGTGGATGGAGTCTCTGGAGGAAGATCATCTGTGTTGCAAGAAGAATGGCTCAGTGGTTACCTGCTACATGAAGTCTTCAAAGAGTCTGGTGCAATTTCCTACCTGCACATAGCTCCCTGGATAATTTTGAGCATTCATCACAAGTGACATTCATTTCTAAGAGATAGTTTTCTAGTCTAAGTTAAGAAAAAGTCAGCCTTTTGGACAATAGCAAGAGAAAGGACCTCCAGAAAGTCAATCACTTTCAGATACCTCTGAAAGACTTCCTAGAAAGGCAGTATTTATTTATCTATTTATTCATTTTATTCCTCTGGACGTGCCTATGTCTTGCCATTCATCACAGAGGGACACTTGGGCAACTAACTTTAATTAGACGCCTATTATTTACATGACTAAAAAACTGGATCCATTTAGGTATTGCTGGAAGCTAAGCCTTATACTATGAAGAGCTGATTTTGTGTCTCTGCATCTTAAATTTTCACCTGTAAAATGTGACACCTTCCTTACAGTGAGACTGTGGGGGGTGAAACTTTAAAATTTATATGATGTTGTCAAAATGTCAGTGGGGGCCAGAAAATTGCTTAAGATAAAGAGATAGAAAAAGATGCTGGAGGCAACGAGCCCCAGCCCCCAAAAGGTATGAACTGAATGTTTTTTTTCTAATGTTGTTGGCATTTTTACTAACTAAAGGAAAAATCTAGAGACAGGACTAAGTTTGGAGTTTCAATGAACTGTACGATACTTCAAGCACTCTGTATGAAATGTCTTTTAACTATTAATATTATCACTTAAGCCATAAAATCCACATTTTCGGTAGCACAAAGTGGATGACGTTGCTTATTTGTATTCAGTCCCACTGAATTTTTCAAGGCAAAATTTTCAAGGCATTTTTCAAGGCAAAATTCTCACTAAGTCAGTTGGAGGTTGTAGCAACATTCAAGGTTTTTTTCATTTTCTGTGTGTTAGATACCATAGCTTATCTCAAGACCTAATGTAACTTATTATTAATTATTCACACCCTTTGGCCTGCAACTGTAATCTGCCTCCTTCAATATTAAAAAGGGCAGGACACAGTTCAATTATTTATGGTTTAGATATGAAGAAAATGTGGAGTCTGTTCTTCTTTAGAAATACGGCCGTGACTCATAACAGCACTAATGAAAGTTACAAGCAGTTCCAATCCAGTTTGGGTTTCATACTCTCATCAAAACAAAACAAAACAAACTCAAACCTTCCCATTTTCTTTAGAAAGCAATTGAGATCTGTTCTGCCTAAGGAATTGTCTATGACTACAGTCGTATTCATGCAGCCCACAAAGTTACTAGACCTGCACGGACCCCAGTTTTGGTCTAACCTTGCAAGGTCTTTCAGTGCAACAAACTCTGCAGTAAATTAACATAAAATATTAACGGAAAAATTGTCATATAAATAGACAAAGCTTTGATTATCTGTACATTGATCTGAAATCACAGTGCACAGAGCAAGTGTTCAGAATCAAATATCTTACTCTGGAATCAGCTTTGCTGCCATTGCTGGTTATACATTTTGACCAAATGGCTTGTTTAGACTATCTGCAGTGTTCATGTGGTGGACAACAATTTCAACAGAAAGAATAAGCAATAATTATCACATTTTATCCCATCTAATGTAAAGTGAATGGTGGAGATAATATTTTCAGCTGTGTCCTTTTTGCTCTGCTGTTTTCAATGTTTTTCTCTCTGCCTAATTTTTCATCTCTTGTTGGCTTTCTTTCTATGTTTTGATCTCTTTGCTTGTTTACTCTGACTTCCAGCATTACTTCTTATCATTTCTCTTCCTCTCAGGCACCTTTTTTTTCTTTTTTTTTTTTTCTGGTATCCATGACATTTCAGCAAAATATGGTTCTGAGAAATACAGTTGCTACTACTACGCTGCTGGAATGATTCCTGTGTTGTGGTCTCTATCCAGTTTGATCTGAAATCATTGATTATAGCAGTCCCAAGGGTATAATGCTGAATATGCACTATGGGTATGATAAAAGCAAGAGCTTGCAATTCCCGATGAAAAAAAATCAGAATAATGGAGAAAATAAAACTTACTTAAAGAAATGTTTTGTTAGCTGGTTTTCCAAATATTCTTTAATTAGCATGTAAAAAAAAATTCCAAAACCACCAAGTCAATGGATATTTTTCTTTTAATTTCTTTGACCTTTGAGCAAATTAACCATTTGTGTCTTTGAACAATTCATTTTAGGAAAACAAATGTACTTGTTTCAGAATCTGAAATCAAAGAGGTGGTCTTTGTTCTGGGTGGTCTTTGTCCTTATTTTCAGTCATAAGCAATTAATCCAACATTGTGTGCATATCTTATGAGACATTCTGCTTTAAAATCACAGTCATTTAAAAAGTACTCAAATCCAAAACATCATCCAAAACTGGCACACTTGCCAGTTATCTGCAAAAGCCTCAATGGAAGATTTGAAACGAAATAGCTCCTGGGTTAGAATCTTGCATGCTGTATTAGCCTTGAGCAAAATTTTACAGTGCAGCTACTTAACCTACAAGCAAAATTTCATAATGGGAATACTGAGAGACCTGTAGCTATAACCAGTACTACTGGGCACCAGTATAATATTTCATTTACACTTCTTACAAAGCAATTTTTGTTAATCTTGCTGCATGAATGAAAAATCTCATCCCATAGTCTCTAATTCACTACCCTCATGAACTCATATAAAGGTCTTTTAACCACTGCTGTGATTTTCAAGTGGAAATAATACAATGGCAAGAGTTAAATATTAATATTCAGTTCTTGCATTGTGCCTTTCTTTGATACCAATTACAACTTGAACTTCACCTAACTCAAAAAGACTGCAGACTTCACTCAATTAGCAGTAATAGGATTAAAACATAGCTTTGGAACTGAAGATTTAAATAGGGGAAAAAAAAAAAACTTGGCAAATGTACACTACATGTACCAAATTAATCTCAAAATAAATATGCAGCCCTGGGTGAAATAAGTGGAATGTGGAATGCTAGAGGTGTGGGGGTTATTGTGGGTTTTTTGCTTTCTTGACAACCTCTGCAGGTTGCATTGCTTTGAAAACTACCATGGCTGTAGAATAACAGTATTTTTTCTTCCTTTAGGTTTATGGACACTAGAAAAAGTTGCTTCCATTCACAACAGGTGTTCTCCTTTGAAGAGCACCAAAGCCATTTCTGTCTGTTACAATTTTCTACAATACTAAATTTGTATGGTTCTCAGCTTTGTGAAATTTAAGCAATCCCACAGATGCAAATTATTGCATTCAAATAACTGTCTCCTGAGTAAGGATAAATGTGCTTGTTCATAGCTGAAAAGTGTCATGGGGACGAAAGCAGGCAATTGAATTTGTGGAAGAGAATTCTTGTGTTACTTTACCCATGCTGGAGTTGTTTGTGGTTTATTTTGCATTTGCGTTTGATGGGCAATGAATCACTTCTTTTTCACTGCATTTTGAGTATCTGCCTCTGCAGTGTACAATACAATGCCTCAAACCGAAGATGCTTTCCATTTTAGGGAGTACATTTGACCTCTGAGATAAAATTGAAATGTCCTAAAATTCCCTGTCAGATCAAAAATTGCTTGACCTCAGTTATAAAAAGCTGCTTGTATCCTTTTCTCAGAGGCAAATATGAAAAATTTACATCATGTTTTACTCATAAAAAACTCGTATAGCAGGACATTTGAAGTATAACTAAAGAGATCCAGAACCAGCTGTGAGTCAGGACAGATGGAAGTGACACACGTAGGTTTTTCTTATTTCCTTCCAACTAGTGAAGAAATCAAGCCTGAGACTGGCCACAGGTTTCTGTTGACAATAACCATGTGCTTCATTTCTGGAAAAATGCCCTTCAGGAAATACCAGGCAGTGACTAAATGTCCTTTTTCAAAATTGTACAAAAAGATGCTACAGAGATTTGGAAATGAGCACCAGTGATTGCATATTTCCAAAATCTGACCCTAGTATTATGACAGATAAGAACTCCACAAAAGAAAAGAAAGAGTAATGCTTTAATGGATAAAGCTGATTACCCAGGAGCGTTGTTAAAGACTGCTTTGTATTTAAGTTCACTAATAAAAAATTTTCATCGGAGTGGATATAACAGCAATCAGTATGAGGAAAGACGGTGTAGTCAAGATCACAACATGTCAGAGATCAATGAGGGTTTAGAAGAAACAAGGTTGGGAATAAAAGGAGCAGAAACACCATGATGGAGATACAGGAAGGTACTTGAACTCATATGGGCTACCAGTTGCAGCACTCCAGAGTACCAAGAAAATGGTCTGTTCAGCTGCAGACCTTCAAAATAAGCAAAAAGTGTGTGATCTCTTACATCAGATTGGCTTCAGTCTCTGTTGTTTTGCTGGACTGCAGGTAATCACAGATAAATCATGACATCCTGACACTATTTCAGTCATATTTCAGTCTGATTTCAACTACCTGTACAGGCTATCTGGAGTTTATTCATTTCAATCTCTTTGCCTCTCACTCCAATAAAATAATTTAACCTGAAATCAATTGATCTATAAATTGCAAGGATTCAGTCTGGTTTTTTGTAGCAGACATTTTTAATGTCCCGCCTCTGAATAAGTATTACTTTCCTAAGTTTTGAAGTGCTGGCCTCCACAGGTCCTAGACCTTTGCTCAGAAAATAACGTACAGAAGCTAATTCAATTATAATATAGATTTAAATGAACCTAACCCTGTCTGGCACCTCTCAGAAAGTAGACAGACCACTTAATTACACAGGATCATCTGCCTCATGGTAAAAACACACTGAACGTTTGGGGATGGTTGGAAATAGTTCAGGGTGAACGTGTGAGATGCATTAGCACTGCTACAGGGCTAGTAAATGGCAGCTGAGATAGTGAAAGTCCCCCTTTACACTGCTGGATCACAAAAAAGCCTAGAGGTTTCTGGCATACCCACAGTAAAAACGTCACCACCTTCTTTCTAGAGTTTGATTTAAAATGCCCCCTTTATAACAAAGAAAATCACGCGATCACCTTCTCAGATCTGTCCAACTACAGAAGTGACCAACACATGAAAAAGACAGGCTGCATAAGTTGATCTGGACAGATTTGGAACTGATAAATCTCACTTTGGTGAGGAGGGGAGAAGGAGATGAACCCACAACACAGAGACTCCAGCCATTTAGAGATGGTTGTCAATCTTTATCAAGATTAAGGGACTTGTAGCTTTGCATTCCTCTATTAATCCAAAGGCCAGCCATTGTACAAACTGCCATAGTATAAGCTTCCAGACACTGCACTTGTGATCAGAACCTTGAGCTAAATGGACTCCCATTTCCATGCCAGATTTTTTCTGGCTCAGCTATGTTAACTTCACATGGCAGATAAGCAACATTTGATTGCAAAGATCTTTAGAAACCATTTGAGAACAAAAAGAGCAATAAATGAGGGCAGTTGAAGAGCAGTCTCTCATGCAATGGCAAGTTTACTCGTATATTGGAAGAATATAGCCATATGAATATTTTTCAAAATAAGAAAGCTCTTACACTAAGAGATAAGACTCAAACTGTTGGACAACTTGCACATCTGATTTGCTTAAGGAGATCTATGCAAACTGCAGAGCAAATGAAGGCTCACAGAATAATGCATGAGGACACAAGGTTTTTTATTTTTAATATATTAGTACAGTTGAAAAGAAAATAAATAATCCTGATTTTTCTAGGGAGGTAAGGGACTCATAAACACTACGGGGACTTTGCCCCTAGCATCCAGTGATTTACATACTTTTTATAAAAGTCAGAGTTGGTTTGAAGTCACAGGAAGTAGACCAACCACTGTTAAAATGATTACTTTTCCCCTGTTATGCCTGGGTCTGGTCTATGCCATCAGATTCTCACTTTTATGAGCAATATAAAATTCAGTTACAGTTTCCAGTTGAAAAGGAAACCATTTCTGCTGGGTCTTTATAACAACCAACAGCTTCTTCCCTTAATTTTTTTTTTTTTTTTTTTTTTTTTTTTTTTTTTTTTTTGTAACTCAGTGACAATTCTGATATCCAAAGTGGCAACTAATTGCCCTGACAATTAAATGGTATTGCCACAGCACAGCCTTTATGCATTTGTCCTAATAAATGTCAGATGAAGCTCAACTGCTCACTTCGACAGATGCTAATTTAGGCTGAATACCGCCAGCTATTCAGAGAGGGAATTTTTGCTTTAAATAAGATTAATCTCACAAATGAAGTGTGGGTTTCCTTCTTATATCAAAGGCCATTGGTTATTCATTAAATCTGAAATACAGGTTTAACAAACACTTGCATAAGAATCATTAATATCATGTTATGTAATTCCTAATACAGAGTATAATGCTTAATATCTCAACAGTCAGGTCTCTTCAAAATTCAATTACTATAGCCCTTGTCATAGAGACTAGCACTGCTGTTTCAAAGCTCTTTTTTCCCTAGTGACCCTTCAGCTTGACTACTTCTTGCTTGGCTGCCATTTGTCAGTTCAGGAATAGTATGACTGTCAAGTCAAGTCTAGACTTATATTGGACTCCTAACTCACATCATGGTTCCTACCTTTCCACTGAAGTCAATAGGAAGCTGGGAGTCCTGTTATGCTGTTAATCCCTGGCCAGCATTTCAAAAAATGATCTGTTTCGCAAGTGTGTGGAGCTGACTCATTTTCTCTGTTGCAGGTGACAAGACACTGAGCCTCCTTTCATTAACACTGGAAAAGCCTGCACACCCTCAAGGTAGGGCCAGCAGAGTTTGCACTATCATTCTCTACAATTGCAAAACCTTTGTTAATTGCACTTGGGACCTGTTAATATTCTCCATGGGAAAAAGAAAATTAAAAATTGCTTATCCTTTCTTGCAAATGAGTTCTGTCACTGTTTGCATCACCCATTTTGAAATATACACTGAACAGCATATGGCTGCCAAAAAAGAAGTTTTACAGGACCCTCTCAAGCTATAAGTTTATTCATAAAATTGATATGCTTGGGAATGGCGGTGGGCATTGAGCCCAGAAGTCATGGAAGAGCCCATAGTAAATTCTTTACCAACTACATCCCCGGAAGTGTTCAAGGCCAGGTTGGATGGGACTTTGAGCAACCTGGTCTAGTGGGGTTGGAACTAGATGATTTTTAAGGTCCCTTCCAACCTAAACCCTTCTGTGATTCTATGATTCTACACAAGAGCACAACTATTTGTGAAATGCCAATTATGAACTGCCCCAGGACCCTGTAACTTTCAGACCTCACTGAGGGAAACACTAGTTGGCATAGGCCAAAACTGTGCCAAGAACTCTTCTAAGAGCTGCTGACAGGATGACTGCCTGGACATGTTCTGGGCATACTTAAATGTACAAGTGTGGACAGACAGCTCACTGCTGCTCACGGTTCTGAGCTGAGAATACATGGGAAGAAATCAGGAGATCCTGTGATTAAAGCATGACTATTTTTCTTCTTGGACCTGTCTTCCACACTTCTTGGCCTCCCTCACGCAAAGAATCACAATACCCTTTACCCTGAACCATCCTAACAGTAGTCAGCTTCAAGTCCTTACAGAATTGTTACCTGCGATGCTAATTTTGAGTCAAAAATCAAATTTTGATCCAGTATTAACACTTTCTTCAACTGATGAAGGTGATGGACCTGCTGAACTTACTCTCTCAGTAGCAGCGACATCAGTGATTTCCGTGCTACAGGAATTATCACACAGAAGTAGGTCAACAGCTGTGCTCAGATGTGAAGAGGTGTGTGCAAGAATAGACACAGCAAAAATAAAAAGGTCTAAAAAAATGAGAAAAAATGATCAGGTATATGGGAGGAAGAACGGAGACAGTGGACTTTACACACTGTAAGGTTAAAAAGATGAAGTCTGTGAAGTTTGAAAAGGAGAAGAGATATTATAAAAGTCTACAAAATAATGAGTGAGCCTGAGGATCCTACACAGATGTCTCTATTTATTTCCCACTTACCTGTATCTTTTGCTCTCTGTTCTACTCCTCCTCTTTCTAGATCTTCCAAAATGTATTTTGCTCTCCTTCCCGTTTCCCTTTTCCCTCTTATTTCTGAACCTCTTCACCTCATTTCCACCTTTCCTCTTCTCTATATACTCTTTCTCATTATATAAATATCAATACCAAATATAAGGATTTTATTCGTACCAATAAATGTATTACATTAAAAAATAACATCATAGTCCATAAAACTAAAAAGTACCATATTTCAAATTACTGCCATGAAAAAATCTGTGTGAATTCAATGAACACACAGACAGCTGCACTGCTAGAAACTGTTTCAGCAAACAGTTCAGGAAGAGTTAAAAAGCATAATAGCCTCAATTACTTTACTTGTGGTAATTTGACATAAAATTAAATTTTAACCCTCAAGCATCAGCTCATAAGATAATATTAAAGTGGAATCAAGAAGGTTTGAGACTTCTGTCCTTTCTCTGAAGCAAAAGACATAGAGGTGGAATTCATTTGACTTTATGTGTATGAGAAAATGAAGGTGCTTACATCCAGGCTAATTATCTAGACTTTTTTTGAGTCAGCAGGGAGAAAAAAGGCACTTTGAGGGTGTGATCCATCTTACTTGAAAGTAAATGCCCGAGATAAGCCAGATAAATTGGGTCTTAAAAGGGTCTGCTTGCCTCACTGCCTACAAACAGTCACTAAAGCGTCTAGTTCAGATTTAGATGCTTGTTTCAGAGATAGGGGACATCTCAAGGAAGGCATTTTGAAACAGATTATCAAGCTATATGGACAGCTGGTCTGTTCTAGCTCAAGTATCTTTACGGTCCTGTGTGCTGCTAATATTTCATTTACACAGGAGTTGTGGTCTGGAGCAAAGTCCTAAGATGGTATTACAGAGCATACAGAGGCAGATGAGATATATACCCAGATCTGAAAAGGATGTTCTTGGATATATAGTGCATCTTCATGCTTTCAAATGATATATTTTTGTGGGAGTAGTAAGACCATGCCATTCTGTTCTCCCTTTCATACTGTCTCCTAATCTGTCAAAAATCTATCAAATTTTGTGTTTATCCACCAAAAAAAAAACCAGCTTTAGGAAGTGTTTGCACTGTTGTATGAAATGTGGGGAGTCACTGCAACCAACAGAGGACATCAAAAAAAGAACCTGAAAGATGTAGCAGATACGGGGTAAATGGGAAATATAAGGCATGCAGCACAGGAGTTTTAAGTGTAACAGATATTTGTGGCTATTGGAATACTGCAAAAAAGCCATGACTTCCCTCCTAGCAATGTCTGGACTAGACTTATTCTGTTTTTAAATATAAAATTTGCCTACAGAAACGTTCTAAAATTGTAAGTATTAAATTAAGCACCAGCAGCTTTAAAACAACTATTTCCGAAAGAAATGTAGACATTTATAGACATGTTTGTGAGAAGCTTACCTTCAAGTTCCTCAGTGTCCCAGGTCACTGCAATAGTATTATTCTCCCTAGTCACTCATATAGCATATCGTAGCAGGGTGGGGATTTTAAACTGGTTAACAGACAGACCCTTATGCAGAGCTTTTCCCGGTATATGCAGGCAAGCATCACACTGGCCTCACTGGGAGCTATGGGAAAGTATTTACCAAATGCCTACCTTGTAGGTGTCCAAAATCAGCTGAAAAAATTCTTATCCAGAGACTTCAACTTCAGCTTCCAACCAATGTCCCCTCCGTACCTTTGCTGTGTATATTGGCAAGCCTGTTCTCAGCGTTTTGGTATCTCTACAGCTGTTGGTGGATTTTCTGCAGGTCGCCTTTAAACTTCATTTCACATTAATTGAACAGTAGGGTGCTCCCCAAATCTTTCATGATAATTTAGATCTTTTTATACTTTAATAATTTGCTGGAGTCTTTAACTAGTCTTTAATTTCTTACCAGTTTCCTACTGGATCTGGGGAGATGCGAATTGACACAGCATCCAGTAATGGTCAAACCAGCCCCAAATACACAGGTACACCAGTATCCCTGGTCCTATTCAAGGATTATTTATTTATTTACATTTTTAGATATACAAATTTGATTAATTATTTTGCTGCAATGCCTTTCTGGCAGCTCATTTCCGGTTGATCAAGGTCTCTGACTCCCAAGTCTTTGACAAACTTACATGTTCCCAGGATAAAGCTCCCCATCTTATTATGGCCTGATAGAGCTTTTCATTTTCTGGACGTGCAGTTTTTGTACTTCTCCTTAAAATACACCTTATTTAGTTGGGCACACAGTGTGACAGTTTGAAAAGCCCATATTATTCTATACCAGTGGCATTTTTTCTGCATTCTTTTCCACTCCTTCAGCAAAGAAGTCACTTATACATGTAAACTGTTTTCAGTAGTTGATAATATGTTTATGTAGCACCAGGCCAAGAATTCATTCTTGTGCTACTCCAAAGGACTATGTCAAAATCAGCAATGATCCCCCATTTCCAAATCCATTTCCACATCTGTCAGTTATTTAGTTTATTAATCCAATTATTGCACGGAAAATTAATTTGCCACGGGTACTAATCAAACACCTTGAAGAATTCTGACTATATTATATTAACAATCTTACCTCTATCAACCAAACTTGAAATTGGATCAAAACAAATACAAAGTTAGTTTGACAAAATCAATTTTCCATAAGCCATGTTATCTTTCTTCCATTCTTTGTTAAGCAAGTCCCATATCAGCCATTCTTTTGCTAGTTATTATGAATAACCTGTTAACTCTTTTAAAATACTGCCGTAACAACAGGGTTCTTCCAGACACAACACCTTCTCACCAGGGAATATATCTTGGTTTTAATGTTTGTATTTTAATGATTATTTCTGGTTTTAGCTATGACAATTACTATAACATAATATTGCTCGTTTTATCTAAAAGTCACCAATGGTCTTTACAAAGGACATTCTGAACCTGTGAACACACAGTTTATCACTGACAGCAAAGAGGCATGCCATGGAGAAGGGAGAGGCTTGAGAAGGAATATACACATAAATTCAATAATTTAACCTCCACTCAAATGTACTCATTACAGGATGAGAGAAGGAACAAGATAAGTGGCAACCTGAAATGCTAAATAATTAGTTTGCTTTGATTGACTGCTTGAAGAATAAAAGACACTAAAATTTCCACTAAAACCAATATTTGATAAAAGTCATTCCTAAAAAAATAAATTTTCCTTCAAAGGGTGTTCCTAGTCATTATCTAAGCTGAACTTTGACTAAGATACTGGAACACTCCTGAGAAAAAGGCAGCAGGGTGTAAACACAGAGGGTAGGAACCTGGCCTTTGCCCATCAACTGAAGGATGGCATTTCTCACTACACGTTTCCCTTCAGCTCATCAGGCATTCATTCAGAAGCAGAAGTCACAATTTTTGAGTCACAAATGGCATCCTACTTTCCTCTGGATTTTCTTTCAAAATCTGCAGTCCAGATGTTTGCGAAAGCCAAGGTTTCTTTGTTTATAGGGCTTACAAATATTGAGGGAGAAAACCTGGTAGCTCTTTTACTGCTTTTGGTGTTTCTATAGCTTAACCTGCCTTCCTGGAGAGTATAGGTGACTCTTCTTGACCAACACAGAAATTAATCTGGGTCCAGGTTTTGTGTCACAAAAAGAGGACTTAGCATGAGGCCTCAGACTTCGAACTCTCTTTGTTAGACCTTTGCTACTGTTTTTCTAAAATACCAATCTAACCCTTTTTTGCTACCTTTCCAAATCCTTGATCTCAAAGACGGTGTTCTCAATGGTATTTTATGGTAAATTTTCACTCAGGATGGGTTCCTCCTTTAGTGCTCGCTCTGGGCAATGAAAAACTATGATTTTTTATTATTTGTCTGCCATGCAAACATGCTACAGCTATCAATGCCAAAACTGCTGTGCATGCAAAGAAAATGTGGGACTTTCAGAAAGGTATAGTGTCCTGTCCTTACATGCTGTTAGCCCCAAGTTCCCACACCTCCTAGACTTTATAACCCCTCAGAGATTTATAATTCCTCTATTCTTCCCAACAAATCGCTTTTCACCTTCCAGACAGCCAACAAAGGACAGACTGGCTTTGCTGTGAAGCCTCTAGTAGAAAATTTACTCAGTCATAAGTCTTGGTACAGAGCAATGACAGTTCTTAATAGCATGCTGGCAGCCCACAAATGCTTGAAAAGAAATCATGTCTAGAAGCCAATGTCTACAGGAAAATAACTTAAAACACTGCTACTTAATTTTTGGATTGGGTGTGATTTCTTGTCTGAAACCTGAAACCTACCTTTGAAAAATTCCTCTGGTGACCTGATCTTCTTTGAGACCTTTTGGAGATGTTGCTTCCTGTCCACCCTGACTTCTGCACGGAATATTTTTAGCTTTCTCTATTTTTTTTCCTACTTCTAGTAATTCTCTTCAGTAACTTTCCACATCTTTTTTATCATTACTTTTTTTTTCCCCTCTCCTCTTCTTTGATTTCTCACCATTTTTCCTCAGTCCTTCCAGTTTCCCTATCTCCTATTTCTTTCACATTTCCCTCTCCTATTCCCCCCTTGCTTTACCTTTCCGCAGCCCTCTCCTTACTTTTTCTCCACCTTTTCCCACTTCTCTTTTCCTTGTGATTTCCAACCTGCAAAGAAGTGCTATTCCTACAGGCTCTTCAGCAGCCTTTCATCACCTGTTAGCCTCTGCAAGTGAGCTCCTCCAGCAGCTCTACCTGCCCCAGTTAACCCAGAGACTCCAAAGGGGTTGAGAGGGACTTGCCTTCCAGCAGGAGCCAGAGGAGGGTTAGCGCTGCCCTGAAAGTTGAAGCAGAGAGGGTCAGTTTGCCAAAGTGGGGAGATTGGCAAGAAGACATGGTGCCAGCCACATGCTACCTCATTTATGTTCCCCCAATTAAAGCAGCCTGTAGGGAAAGTAACTTGCCACTGTAGTGCACTGGTGTACTGACCCCTCTGAGTGCTTGTTAGCGCTCACCATACTCAGCATTTCCTCTCACTGATTGATAGGACGATACGTGTGTGTGTGGCAGGGAGCAGATTCATTACAGCACATTAGCCAGACAGGCAGACAAATGCCCACAGGGGCAGAAAAGCCGTAAGGAATAAATAAAAACTTTATTATTTTTCTTAAACTTCTTTTCCCCAGGCTACGGTGAGGAATACTGGAGGAACAGGAGAGCAGAGGGAGCCCAGAAGAGAAAGGGAGTGGCAAGAAGTGGAGTAAAAGTTTATTAGCAGTCAAAGAAAGGTTTAAAATATTCATTGTTGGATTCAGAGTTTGGATAGTAGCTGAGTCTCTACTTATCTTTTCTTTTCCTTCTCATTGCTAAATGAGAAAGAAAGGGTCAGTGCATCAGATACCAAGCTATGAGAACATTTCTTATGTAGCATCTCTGAAATGGCTTCCTGGCTGCTCCACTCCCTGCAATTAAGCATTCCTCAGTTTTAAAAATGAAAAACAAACTAGTATCAGCCTTTAGCAACAGCTGCCACCATGTGGTATCTGAAATACCACAGTTACTTCCCATTTGAATAGAGGGAAATATGGTGGCGTCAACTGATCTGCTCAGTGACGGTTTTTAAGCATCCTTTCTGGAACACAGATCTCACGCGAGATGGCGTGGCTGACGGATGACAGTTCTGCACCCCTGCACAGACCCTGCTGAGGCCGAGGAGTGGGCAGCCTGTGTGACATTGCCCCAACACCATGATCACTGTACCAAACCACTTCCCCATCGCTCATCCTTGGGGCTGGGAGACCGGACCACAGTCCAGAACTGCCCCAGGCTGTGCATGAAAAAAATGTATTCCCAAATGGCTGATGCCAAAACCACATCTGCCAGACACAGATTTACCAAGAGGCAGCATCCTCTCCCCGTCATGTCATGAGAAGCTGTCTGCGAGCAAACATGGAGCTGCTGGGCCCTGTTCCCCTTCCCCCTCGGCTGGACCTCAGCCTGTTTGCTGCCTGGAAATATGGTGTGATGTGGAAAGAAAACCCCAGAGACATTCCACTATCTAAAGGGACGATGGAGTGTAAGTTGTCAGCCCTAGATCATTAGAGAGTTGATCCTGATTAACGATTCAAGGAGCATGTTTTAAGGCAGAATGAGGGCAAGACTGCTCAGTTGATACCCTGGCATTTGCCTGCTCAAGCCCTACATATTTTTTAGGACACGTTAATTCCAACAGCTTCACCCCTGACCTCCATCCTGGATTTCATTTAGGTGCACTCCAAAATGAGCAAATTATGTTACAATTAAGAACAGCTTTCTGCAGATAACATAGCGTTCAGAAAACTGCTTTGTAAATATCTGTGGATAATTTAGGTACCTCTTGGATTGCTGGAGCTTTGTCTGATGAAAAATGTGTTCCCACTGGAAAAAATCCATTGAACCCAGGATACTGTGAAACTGGCATATGATGCTGTGAATAATGTGCATGGGCTTCTTCTCGACGGTGCTTCTCCGTCCACTCTTGATCCTGCAGCTTTCCTCTGAGCTGAAACTGTAGTCCAGTCAGTGCCTGCAGCATTGCTTTATTTCTTCCCTTTCCACTATTAGCAGAGCTGAAAAAATCACTATAAAACACACACACAAAATAGAAGCAGCAATTTATTTTTTTGCACAACGTACCTCTACTATTGAAAAAAATATAAATTCTTAAATATAAAACCAAATTAATGTTATGGTTATAGGGCACCCATAAGGACACAATCCCTAACATACTACTGAAAAAAAAAAAAGATGAGAAGAAACAGTTGGCATTCAGTTAACAATCCTGTTTGGAGGTTTGTGACTGACTTTGTTATTCCAAGGGAAGCCAGGTACCAGTCTCTTGGGATTAGGTACAAAGACAAGAAAAAAGTGGACATGGATGAATCTCAAAGGTGACTGCTGGGTTAATAAAACAGTCTGTTTTCTGTTCACCCACTCTTCCTCTCAGTGTGCAAGTACATTAAAATATGTCAAAAGGAAAGCCATTTGCTGGAGAAAAATAATTCAGCTAAAAGTCAAAATTTCCAGCTGGTGCATTGCCTTGGTGTGTGCAAGTGCGCCAACAAAGTGACCCACACATCTCAATGGATGAAAGTTGATATCCTCATTAAAGTAGAAACAAACACTTGAAAACAGGAACAACTGCCAGTTAAAAAAAAGGACCACAATTGATATGAGAAGCCTTCGTTTTTCCACATTCTGTTTCCTACTTGCTCTATAGCAGATACAGTATATATATTTAAGTAACCTCTTGAAAAGTAATGAAAGTAAAACTGATTCTGTATGCAGAAACCATTCCCGTTTGCTGGAGGAATTGCGTTGCTAACAACCATCCACATTATCATTCTATGTTTAGAAGAAGAAACATTTTCGCAGTCCAGTTTCTAAACTGCCACATACAACACAAGGGTTGCTTCCTGCGAAGAGTAACCCTTTCAAAAGCGAATAGCTCAGGGGAAGAAAACTTTATATCAGAATTACTCACACTAGAAAGGGTTTGTAGGATCAGCCTCCAACCCTTTAAAATAAAAGCACATTTACACTGGTGTATACTGCCTTTGCCCCCAGGAAACACAATGAGGCTTGAACACCACCACTAATTCACTGCAGTGTGACCATTTTTTGTAATACGAAGAGCATGAGACATGAGATCTCCTGTTCCTTGGCTCAGGCCCTGGCAGAAAACACTATGAGATAAACAGAAAGCAAAACGAGGGAAGTGACACACTATAGCGTGAGCTGCCTTTTGTTTACTGATGACATGATTTTCTCAGGGGGAAAAAAAAAAGGAGTAAAGTAGTTTTCCAAAATCTCTCATGACCACAGCAGAGTATATTAGGATGAACTGTCTGAACCACAGAATCCCCTGATGGGTGAGGTTCGAAAGGACCCCCAGGGATCATCTAGTCCAACTGGCCTGCTCAAAGCAGGGTCAGCCACAACACGTTGCTCAGGGCCATACAGAGTTCTAAATATCTCCAAGGACAGAGACTCCACAACCTCACCAAGCAACCTATTCCAGTGTTCGATCACCCTGACAGTAAAAAACCTTTTTTCTTATAGGGGAATTGAAATTTCCCCCATTTCAGTTTGTGCCTTTTGCCTCCTGGCCTGTCATTGGGCACCAGTCAGAAGAGCCTGGCTCCACCTTTTTTACTCCCCCCGCACCCCTTCATCAGGTATTTGTATACATGAAGAATATCTTCCTGAGCCTTCTCTTCTCCGGGCTTAACAATCCCAGCTCTCCCACCCTCTCCACGTAACTCACATGCTCCAAGTCTTTCAGCATCTTTGTGGCCCTTTGCTGGACTCGCTCAAGTACATCCATGTCCCTCTCATACTGGGCAGCCCAGGACTGGACCCAGCACTCCAGCTGTAGCCTCCCGAGCCCTGAGGAGAGGGGAAGAATCATACTCTTGACCTACAGGTGATGCAATGCTGTTCCTGATGCACCCAAGGAGACGCTGTTGGCCTTCCTTGTTGCAAGTGTGTGTTGCTGGCTCATGGTCCACCGGGACCCCCAGAGCCTCCTCTGCAAAGCTGCTTCCCGGATGGTCAGTCCCAGCCTGCACTACTGCATGCAGTTATTCCTCCCCAGGTGCAGGACTTGGCATTTCCATTTGTTGAATTTCTTGAGAATCCTGTCACTCCATTTCTTCAGATTGTCCCTCTGGAGAGCAGCACAATCATCTGGTATAGCAACCCGTCCTCTTGATTCTCTGTTGTCTGCAAACTTGCACTCTGCAATATTGGACCCAGTATTGACCCCTGAGGCACACCACTAGTTACTGGCCTCCAGGTAGTCTTTATGATGTTGATCACAACACTTTAAGCTCAGCAGTTCAGCCAAATTTCAATTTACTTCACCATCTACTGTGTAGTCAATAATTCATCAGTTTGTCTATGATGATGCTACGGGAGACAGCTTCAAAGACCTTATTAAAGTTAAGCTAAACACCATCCTCTCCCCTTGTCTACCGAGCCGGTCATCTCACTATAGAAGCCTATCAGGTTGGTCAGGCATCATTTTGCTTTTTCCTTAGTCTGCATTTTGCTGTTGATCTACGTGTAGAAACCCTTCATGATGCCGTTCATGTGCCTCTCCAGATTCAACACCAAAAAACCAAAACAACCACCTTCAGTCCTGAAGAGGTCAGGCAGTTGCACTAGATGATCGTAGTAGGTCCCTTCCAACTGAACTATTCTATTCTATTCGATTCAATTCAATTCTATTTGATTTGATTTGATTAAAATGGAATTTATTAATTTAGCCAATGTTTCAATGTGTATCAACAGGACCTTTTAAAATGTGTACTATGTTCCTGATGCTTAAAATTCCTTCTCCTGTTATGTAAATGCCTGCTTAGGGTCTTTTTAAAAATGCATTTTATGAAACTGTTAAACTATAATAACAATTAAGTAGCTGTTATGAGCTAAGATGTCAATATATATCCAAGAACATAACAAAAATTTTAAAACATTACGTAGAACTTTTTTGGTAGTGCCAGCAGCAGCAGTGGAGAAGAAGAAAGCCTTGTAGATTTTTCCTTTTGATCATGGCTTTTTCAATGCATTTATTACTGGCTAATATGCACTAAAGGGGGGATAACTGTAATTGAATAAAAATGTTCTAACACTCCAACATCCCCTCTTCTTTTTGCTCAGAAAACAAACATCACTTCTAAAACTTATTCCAGTAATGCTGACCCCTGCGATTCTGCACAGAGCACTGCTTGGGTGTCCAGAATAAATGTCAGGACAAGGATCTGGCTTTGTTCTTTCAGAGCGTCTTCAACTGAGGCTCTGATGTAAATACATCACAAAAACTACAGCACCACTTCTCACTGCAGCCTCTTCTAATAGGTATAGACAAGAGGGAAAGCTGAGGAACAGTTTAGCTAACTCATCTGCACTGATTCAAAAATAAAGTAAGAACAGAAACATGATGTATATCCTAACTGCTGATGTTGTTCCTTAGCCACAAAGAGTAACTGGTTAGTCCTTTTGTACCCAGCCTTTGATCCACCATGCCTGAATTAATTACCTGCTTTGCAGGTGTGTGCATACTCAGCTCCATGCTAAAGCTCAGCAAAGAACCGAAGTCTTCGTATGTTCCCAGAAGGTCACCTTGTTCTTGTGCCTGAGCACCAGGCTGCCTCAACCATGGGACTAGCTAGCCTGTAGCGTGAACGGTTTTTCTTCCTTCCCTCACTGGCCCTGTCTCCTGGTATGGCCAAACTACTCCAATGTGAATACCTGCAAAGTTCTGAAATATGAAAACTGAGAAGATGGCTGTAACTGCCCCTTCCTGGTCACTGCAGTCTTACCGTGCCTATTTGCTGGTCACACATGCATACTAAGAACCTCATCTTGCAGTCCTTTTGCAAGCAAAACTCCCCATTGACTGGTATGTCTTTGTATTAAAAAAAAATGCTGGATATGCAGAGCAGCAGTTCTGAACAAAGGAATTTAGTCATTTTTCTTTTAGTTTTCCCCTTCAAAAATGGCCTAAGGCAGTCATCTATTTCAGTCAATGGAAGGCTGAAAATGTTCACTCAAAAAAAAAAATCTATTTTTGAGCAATAGAAACATAAAAGACATCTAAACCCACAAATATTATTTTTGTACACATTGAGGACCAGATTTCTTCACATTTCACTGAACTTTTTATTAACTCTCTGCTTGCCAAATTTTTGCCTGGAGCAACTTCTGCTAGTGAAGGAATCTTTGTTTATTAAGGAAAGCATACTTATGATCCCTTAGTTATATTAGAGGGGGAGGAGGAGGACAGTCACATATACAAATATCTCAGCAATTGTGCAATTTAAAAAGTAAAAAGTGAGTTAAATTAATATTTTGAAACTGAAATCCAATGATTTGCACAATAGTTTACAAATAGCTAAACAATGTTAATCCTACTTAATTTCTGCAGTCATTTAAAATACAATTTGCCTCTTCCCATGCTGCTTTCTTCAGAATTAATCAAGAAGTAGCACCAAAAAAATCACGTAATATCTTTTTCATATTTTTATGACCAACAAGTCAAATAATTCCATTGGAAATAAAAAAATTTGAAAGCTGCATTAAAATTAGAATAAAAAAATCTCATAAATATTTTGCATGACGATTATGTTTAAATGAAAATAATAAATATATACTGGTTTGGAAATATTCAGTGAGTTTATCCAAAGAACCTTAACTCTGATCTGTAGCAATGCCAAGCAATAAATGTATATTTATGTTGATAGCAGTTTAGTCTTTGCAGCTTCAGAAAAGATTAATTTGATTTTTAAAAATTCAATACGGTATATGTAACTCAAAGTCTGGCACAACTTTTTTTATTTCCAGTTTGAGTAAAACATAAGATACAGAAATTCTGCAGAAAAAAGTTTCACATTTTACAAAAGGGCACGAGGAAATAAGTAGGATGAGTTAGAATACTAAATGATGAAGACAATGAACAAGTGCACTTACTTGAGAATTGGAAGGATGATACACTAAAATAGAATTTCAGGAGTGTGTAAAAGGTATATTGGTGCAATAAAAGCCAAGAATAAGAACTGGTCAGAGAGCTGCATTAAGCTATAAAGGGGACCACCGAGGATATTTGGAATTACATATCCAGACGCATCACATTATGACTCAGGCAAATGCCTTGCTGTAGAACATTAACGCTTGAGAATCACGTCCAGAATAACCTAATGAGCAATACATATAGTTTTGAGCAGCCTATATCAGAAAGATGAATAAAGTGGAAGGAAATTAAATGCAGGCAAACAGCAAATATTGACAAGGGACTTCGGAGCTGAGTTATGAAGACAGCTGGAAAGAATTGCATGACAAATACAGCGCCTTTAACATGATGTATATGAAACATATGAACACCAAGAGAAAACAATTATTACTAGAAGAAAATTAGTTATCCTTGTAATTATGGTGATATTAAGAATATTAAGTAGAATATCATAACTATTCTTCATAGAGAATACTAAGCAACAGGGATATATTGTCCCGAAGAAAGTGGTATAATCCCCATCACTGGATTCATTTAAATTGAGACTTGGCAAAACATTAGTGAAGTTACTGTACAGTAGGTCATGATCCTGTATTGGCAGGGGATGGACAAAATGACCTAGCGGGTCTTTTCCCTCTGAAACTTCTTTGATTCTAAAAGGCTCTAAGTCAGATGCTTCCATCATTTGTCTGTGAGATCAGCAGAGCTCAGAGCTACCACAGGGAGACCTGTAAGGGTGAGGGTGAATGTAGACTTGACTAATAAAATATCAGAAGCCCATAACAGTCAAGAAATTCTTTCTCTTTTATTGTTACAAATGTATATGTATCTTCTTTTCAGGGTTCTGCATGAAGGACTGCACAGAAAACTAAATTTTAAGACATTGAAAGGCAAAATAAGCATAGAGGTCACTACCGCAGAGGGATTAGGCTGGACTAGCAGCAAAAGAAAACGTACAGTCCCCTGACACCAACTTTTTGAAATGCAGGTCTCAAAGGTAAGACAGTAGCAAGATTTCACGCACAACTTTTTTTTTTTTTTCTTGATTATTATTCACATAGAAACAGGTTTTTGAAGAAAAACTCCTACCAAAATCTTCATTACTGCCCATCTATGCTGTTTCCACTCTTTAACAACTAACAGCAGTAGAACGTAATGTTTGAGAAGTAACCTGGAACCAAAGAAAACTATTTCATTTGAAGGGGTCCAGGGAAATTCAATACCCTAATGACAATTACAGTTTCTTGTTATGAAGGCAGGAGGTGGTGAGACAGGAGAGTAACTACTGATTATAAAGGTCTGTAATGCCTGGATTTGTTGTGACCATAGAGTCTGACCATCAGCCCTAGATTTCACTGAGGTCTTCCTACCTCCACTCTATATCAGCAGTGTGTTCAAATCCGTTGGGTGCCAGCCAAACAGCGTGTGAATGGGACAATTAAATATTACTGCCTACACCACCATTAAGGTTGTGTGTCGCACTGACCTTGTGTAGAAGTGGCCAGCCGAAAGCACAAGTGTAAAAAGACATAGAGAAAGGGCAGCATCAGTAAGCCGCCAGCTGATGACCTACAAAAATGGGGGCAGCTGTGCCCATGGCCACCCTATTTTGCGTCCTTCTGAAGCTGAGGAGGAAGCCTGCCGATTTGCTGGCAGCTTCATCTGGGGGACAAGATTAGTGTTGGTTTTCTTAACCTGACTGTACATACAGATATGATGTTAATGCCAGGCAAACTGTTAAAGTTGTAAAAGAGAGAGACTGTTAGACACATACAATACTTGTAACAATATAAGGTGATAGCGTTAATGAGTTTTTTGCTGGAAAAAACCTGCCTTACAGATCTCTTAAATTTCTTTAAGGCAGTCACTGAGCATGTGCAAAAACTAGAGGTAGCTTGTCCAGTTCCCTGGGACTTCCAAGAGGCTTTTAGAAAGTTCCCTCACCAAAGACAGCTAAAGAGGACTACAGTGCAGAGTAAGAGAGCTCCTCATCAGGATTAATATCAGGCTGAAAAACAGGAAACAAAAAATAGGGATACCGGTTGGTTTTCTCAATGAAAGTCATAAGCAAAACCCCAGAGGTATCACTGGATGCTTCAAGTGTTCAGAAATAATCTCTAAAAACCGTAGAGAGGAAAGTAAGAAACTTTGCTGGTTAATGAAGGCAGTATAACTGCTGAAGGGTCTCAGGACACTGACTGGACAGTTAAAAATGGCAGATGAAATTCACATTCAGCAAAAATTATGTGATGAACTTTGGGGAACATATTTCTAACTTTACACACTATTGGCAGAGGTTTTTATTGAACTAGTTGTTACCACATAGGAAAAGGTTTTGAAGCTAAAAAAGGCAGTTCTCTAACATGGCAAATCCAATGGTCAGTAACAGTGAAACTAGCAGACACAATATTAGAAACATCACACTGAAAAAAAGTTAATGTCATGGATTAAATTCACAGTGAACCCACACCTGAAATATTATGTCATTCTTGTCTATCCATGTAAAAGCAACACTGCAGAAATGTAAAGGTGCTAAAAAGAACAGCAAAGGTGGTTGAAGAGATACCATTGACTTCTTCACGAGGATCAAGTAAACACATAAAATTCTCTATCCTGGAGAAAAGATACCCCAGGCACGACAGGATACAGGAATGTATAAAACATGCATGGAGTGAAGAAGGTGAAGAGAAAACACTTCATACTTTTCATTAGTTAAGAAGTAGAACTGTCATGTCCATGATAAAATGACCACAGGACAAGCTCAGAACAAAGCAAAGAAAAAAACCATTCACCTCTGTCTAAACTGTGGTACTTTTTGTCAGAGGATTATGTACATAGGAAAAAGTTTCATAGGTCTGAAAAGTCACTGGGCTAATTAACGGAAAACCATCAAGGGCTATGAATTACTAAGATACCGTATCTCTGGCTCAGGAATTACCTAACTCACAGACTTCTTGATGCTGCGATTGTTTCCTGGAGGAGTATGATTGCTTTCTGGAGATGTCTTTTGACTCTTATCTAGGCTTCTACTACTACCGACTGCTGAAGGCTGGGTACTGACTGAGCCAAAAAGATGCCTGGTGTGATCCACTATGGCTAATGATTACATTCTTCTGGGGAAACAGAGGAGAGCATGTCTGGGGAGATGGGATTGTTTCCTGTGCAGTGTACATTACCAATACCTTTAAAAACTGTATAAGGCCCCACTGCAGCAGTACAGTGCTAGCTTTACAACAGGTATTCACGTGTCCTTATAGCTACAGAAAATCCTTCAGGTACCTAGTTGTCATAAATTTCATCAAGCTTTAACATGACCACTAGGACAAGAAAACAATTTGGCTTCTCTTCCAGAATGAACTTTTTTTTTCAAGCCTGTAGATTCTTAGCAAGCCAGGCAGCTTCCACGTTCTCTGTGCCTTAAAAAGAGGAGAGAATTGGCTTTGACATAGCTTTCAAAGACCAGAAAAACTGTTGCACAGGAGTCACTGAAGCACAGAGAAGTTAAAAATAAATGTGTTTCTTGACTTGTGGCATTAATGGTTAGCAACAAACAGCAAACACATCAGAAGACTAATAGGCATTGTAGCTCAAGAGGACATCCTTAAATGCTTCCAAAATTATTTTATTTTCAGTGATTCAATAAGGGTAGCTTTTATATTGAGGGTAAGGGGGTGCATCCCCACCAGAACTTAATAATCTCACTGAAATCTTGCTTTGTCCTCCTGTCATAGCTACTGCATCTCACTATTAATCACATGCAGTAGCAGCATCACCCAAAAGAACCAGCATGTAAAGAAGTAACATGAAAAAATGAAGGCAGCTTGTAAAAAGTTATAACAGGTTACAATACATAGCAGTTTTTCCTAAATTATTTAGTTTTTAAACTAATGCTTAAAGGCATTGCAAATTTCTTGTGTATTTGCCAACCTGCAAAGTAGCATCTGGGGGATTTTACTGGCTAACCTCAACCTTGCAGACACAAAGATGTGCCAGCTTCAGCTGAACATGGAAAGGAGTACATCGGATAAAGTTGCAAAGTCTTTTGCAAGGTAACAACTATTTTTTGTGTTTTCTGATGTATAACAGCTAGATATTCTTGCCTTATTAGCATTATCTTAACAAGGAATAGCCTATACCCACTTGTATTGTATGATATTGTTCCTTCGACTTCTGTCGTGTTTTTTGAAAGCATACATGCACACTCACATAAATACATGCACCTTTTTCCCCCAGCCTAAAATGCACCGGAGCCACCACAGGTTTACAATATAAACTACATGTATTAACTGACATAATCTTGTGGTGTAATTCTAAGAAGACTGTTTCCATAGCAGAAGTCTCACCGTCTTTCAGTAGGGCATGTGCTCCCCAGTCAGCAAGTGGGTTTGAAAATTCCACATCATTGCCTCTTCCTGCCTTCAGCATCAATGGCAAATTCAGGATCACAGGACACAGAATCCCAATAATTTATTCAAATTAATATTTTAATAAGACAACAGACATCGGCAACTATAGTATGACAAACAGAGAACCTCGAATCACCAGCTCTGGATGCCCTCAGTTGTCAAAGCCCTTGCCACGGTGGAGTGCGTTCAGAAGCTCCCAGGAGTTCTAGTTCCTTAGAGTATTTGTCCCCAAGTCCTTGATATTAATCGATTCTCTGGACTACCAAAAAAAAAAAAAAAAAAAGAGAATTTTCTGGTTGCTTTAATCAAAAACTGTCTAATTTTTTTTCTTAAAACACATGCTAAAATGTCAACGATGTCTTTTTTTTTTTTTTTAACTTATTTTCTTCAGTTGACCGTCTGCATGTATCATGTTTTTGCAATAATTTCATGAGTCACTTCTTCATATCTTACAGACCAGGAATAATCCACAATTCATAAATGAAAAACATTGCCTTCCAGCACTCGAAGTGGAAATTAAGACAGCACATGGTCAATTAATATATTAAAGTGCTGATTATTACTGTCAATTTTGTTCATGAAAACTTTAGGGACTCTGAATATTATGTATAGACATCTCTTTAAAAACATTATAGCTGTTATAAATGATCAGTCTGGATATTGACATTGAATGTGTAGCTTCATTTGAAAAGTTTCTTTCAGACTGGGAGGAATCTGTTTATATGCTGAGATTTGGGTTTCCAGCCCATAAAGCCAAAACCAGAAGATCTGGTAATTGCCAGTACAATGCCAACTCTTCTGTGTGAGGGCTTCTGGAGACAAGATGATCCAATTGTGCTGGGCAGTTCAGGCCTTGGGAAGGGACTCCTCAGGGCTATTTGAAGGAAGCAAATTCACCAACAACCTAGAGTCCAGAGGTGAGTGATGTAGCTCTTCAATTTATTTTATTATTTTCTTCCATTTATATGACTCACTAATCAATACAGCTGGTTGTGTTTAAAAATATAAAAGCACACAGATTAATAATACAGCCTATAAGGATATATGCTTAAGGAACTCTGTACCTCCATAAAAGAAATTAATGGTCTCCAGCAGCAACAATAAAGAAATAAACACACAGTTCTTTGATTGACACACTTGATATTGTCAAGGCAAGAGTGTCCTCCAAACAGATGGAAGAAGTAATCTCTCTTCCCTGATGTGTGGCACCACGTCATGAAGTCCCTAATTCAGCAAAGCAGCAGGATTAGTTTACATTAAATGTGTGGGGCTATATATGGCCTGGAGATGGTGAGGAAGGCTCCACACAGCCCTCTCTATCTTCATACCCAGAGGTTACCTCACATGAGAGTCCACCTTTGCTGACAGTCTGCATGCATCCTGATCAAAACTCGGTGCATTGCCACAAACTCTGATCCTGGATCTCTGCGGGGGGCTGCTTCACTGCCCAGTTGACCATGTACGACCTGCCCAGCCCTCCCACAGCCAGACACTGGACACCTCCGCACTGCAAGCACTGTGGTGCCCTAGCACAGAAGTATCTTATTAAAATCCAAAAGCACGACATGTGGCAACCTCTGAAGTTTCCACTTCCACCCAGAAGCAGTCACCCTTACGTTGGTGTGGATGCCTTAGCACTACGGGGGCAGGGACAGGCTGCTTCCTGATCCAACTGGGCCTCATGCAGTCCTTCAGTGTCCCTTCAGTGGGGACCTTAGGATCTCCTAGGCAATGCAATGCAATGCAATGCAATGCAACATCCTCCATGATCTGTGTTAGAATAAGGGTCTTTCGGATGAATGAAGAACAAATTCAGGTTTCACAGACCCTCTAATGAAAATACGCTGTATCCAGTCCAGAGTAAAAATTGGGATCAGATAAGTATGACAGTCTCTCCTTATCCAAAGTATATCTAAAACAGTGTTATGAATCCATTGAGTTCAATAACCATACAAAACCACATGTTATTTCATGAAATTAAAAAAAAATAAATAAAAATCATAGTTTGGGTTTAAGCTTCTTGATTCTTCAGATTTTGTTCTGTCTTGGAAGATCCTAAAGGTTTTTTTGGAAGAGAAAATGTGTAAGATACTACTGTATTCACATAACTTGAGGGAGTTAGGCATTAAGAAAAACAGAAAAGAGTATAATACTGACAAAAATACCTTAACTGTATGTACAATCACAATACTTGTTAGGGTCTGCATCTCTGAAGAATAGATATGGTTGTATTTTTACACCAAGTATTAAACTTTTAAAGGCCAAATATTGAGGGAGGAGGGGAAAAGGAAGCAACACATTAAATAAACAGGCATATACAGCTGATAAAACCTGCCAATGACATGAATAGTTATGCCTTGATGTCCCAAAGAGGCCTTGCACTCTGATACATTGAAAGTGACCTTTGTGTATGAAAAAATAACAGGTTGTCATGCTCTAGACCATGGGCAAGCCTGGCAGCAGCCAACCACATAAACTGAGAGCAAGGCAGACTCCTGTCATTCTTAACATTTTTGCTGAGAAATCTGTAACAAGCAGACCTGCTACCAGAAGCACAGTTGCTACATATTAAATTAGATGAAGAGCATAAAGATTCTTCCAGCAGACAGCCTAAACTACACATTGTGAATACCTGCTGGCCAGTTTTAAGTTCCTGACATTCCCCAGCTTTGCAACAGCTGACTTTCCTGCCTCTGTGTTCTTCTCCATCTCCCTGTCTCTGTACCAAGGGGAGTCCTGGAAATGAAGCTGAAGCATCTCTTTGATCCTGTTTCTGTGACCTCCAGCAGGCAAAAGATCATCTGCACAAAAATTGTCCCTTAGTCTCTGTAGCTATATGTTGCAGCAACACTCAAAGAGATACAAGAGTTTTGTTGCTATAGTTTAACAAACCCCAAGAGATTATGTGCAATCTACAACTATTGAATGTAATAATCTGGGTTTTTTCTTTTTTTATTATTATGGGGGTTTTTACATACATAAGAGGTTTCTGATCCTCAATAGCCTGCTGGGCAAATGTAAAGTACCGTCTCCACCTCATGGTAGCACAACTACTTTTCAGACAGAGAGCTATAAAAGGTTTCAACATTGGCCCAATGTATTTTTTCCATAACCTTGCTCTCAGAAATGATGGTGCTATTTCTACAGAAATTTTCACATGCATATAGAAATTTGCCTGGGGCCATGTCCAGGAATGAGAACATTTCAACACAAACAGTTAACAGTTCAGAAACAATCACACAGTTAACAATTTTAGACAATCTAAACAATAGGTGTTGCTGTCAGGTTCACCAGAGTACACAGATATTTTTAAATAACTTTTAACGCAGCCCAAGTATTTCCTCCTGTATGTTTCAGAATAATTTGTGTTCTAGTACAACAACTTCAGTCACTGAAAGTAACATGATTCTCTAAGGGTGCCCTATCCTGACAAATATATTTATTTGTGACGTCTTTCTTCCTTGCTCAAGATTTCTTTTCTCTCATGATAGGTGCTGGTATGCTGAGGGAGGTAAGTGGATAGACTCAGTGCTGAGTTATGTTACGGAGTGAATGCTGATACCTCTTCCTGCGTTCTGGGCTCCCTTCTCCGGACACTTGATCTCTTATAACTCTACTCCGATCTAGGATGTTGGAAAAATGATGTATGCAACTTTGCAGCTTCCTTGCTAGAAAGTTATAACATCTGCAAAAACTGTCAAACTTTAACCTGGACAAGATTATAAATATTGTTTTGTGAATACAGCAAACTGCTTTAGAGGAACAAAAACCTGATGGTTTTACCCTCCTCTTGTTGCACATGCTTCATTTTTGCCTTCTCACCTCTGAAGAGTCATGGCATATGAATACAAAAGCATCTCCCCAGGTAGCTGAAGAGACTTAGGGACTGTGGATACTATACATAGTTTCTCATTACTCATATTCAAAGCTTAGAGAGTGAACAAGGGTTTACATGCAGGGCATGCATCCCAATTTTAAAACTAGGATACGTGCCTGCAAGTCTGAGAAAAAGAGAAACAGAAAAATGTCTGAAACTCTTATTTAATATAGGTAGGACAAGTGTCCTGCAGTAGATTGGAAAGAAATATGAGCAAATGCCAGCTACCTCCTCATACGGTATGGTGTTGATATGGTATGTGCATAGCACCATGTAGAACTTCTCTCTCAACTCACCAGCAATCAGTCACGGAGTGAGACTCAAAGTGCTAGAGAGGAGGATCAAAGCCTCTGCCTACGCATACCTATACACAAATCTATAAACAAGACCAGGATTTTAAATCTTAGTGATGAGGCTTTAATAAATGCCACCACTGATGTGTAGTTACTATGTTTAAGCTACCAGTTTGAGTATGAAATTGGCAGCATCAGGCTTATAACATCAGTTATGAGGATCTTGTACACTCTTTTTATATCTCCCTGTTTGCCTTTCCTCTGGGTCTATCTCTTATCATTCTCCACAAGGAATATTGTTTCTGTGCTGGACTGCAAGGGATAACAGGCCAATACTTTTTACTCAGAGAGTTTTCTCCTTCTTCTGGGATACAGTTTATTTTCCCATGACTGCCACAAAATGGAAGTTTGGCCTCCTAAATTACTGGATCTTACAACAGACTAGAAGGCCATTTACCTTCGCATATCAGGGCCCCTTCAAGCACTGTGCTGCCCTTGCCTCACTGCACTTTGACTGTCTATTAGGTTGCTTCTGTTAGATTTCTGAAAGATTTTCTCCTCTTCTCTTTCACCTTTCAGTCTTTGAGCATGAACCTGCAGGGCTGCATGGAAGGAATGCGCAGAGGGTCCCGAGGACAAGCAGAATTACTCCTGAGAGAAGACTAAACGCCATCCAACTGCTCTCTGCTGATGGAAGTAGAGATCAGTGCTCCTGTCTTGGCACTCTAGAAACCCCGAACCTAATTAAGTGATTGATTACACATACACTGTTGTGCTATAAACATCAAGGTTTAAATATGTATATGTAAAAATAAACATCAGTAGAAGAGACACCAGTTACTGAGGTCTTAAGATTTATTTTGTATTCATTACAGCAGCTACCTGTTACAGAATGCTACAATTTAGGATCCCTTCTGTTCACCTGTCTCAAAGTACCCATCGCTAACGGGTTCCTTATGGAAACATACACTAGAAATGGTCTCTCCCATTTATGTACAAAGCACTGCCTTCTAAGAGGGTTGCATGTAGATCCCCAAAACCAAAGTACGGTTTATGGATGAATTGTGTAACCACACGATTTATGGATGAGTCACTACTACCAATATTAATACAAAACAACCTGTGACACGCAACAGCTTTTTACAAAGAAAGGCAGCACTGCGCAATAACTTAGGAAGTAAGAAACCCCATGGATGTATTTTGTTGCAATAGTGGAATCTAACCAATTAATCTGGAGTTTGGTTAGGGTACAGAGCACAGCATTCCTACTCCTGCTAAAATTACCATGTAATCTGTGGTGATGGCAATGAAACCCAATCTTAGGTTTATGTTTCATCCAAACTCAGCAACGCATAATGCCTCAGCTCCCTGTGGTAACAGGGGTGCTTTCTTAACATAATGAACTAACCATTTGCTAAATCACTTCCATAGCAGTGTACAGTACCTAGACTGTCCTTCTGTATGTCTCACGTTCATAAAATACCTTTCGTAAGTCCTGACAAGACTATAAAATATGCACAGCATGATAATGCAGTATGCTATTTTATGCAGTGCACAATAATATACACAGATGTATACTACTGCTTGCTAAGCACTCCTCCATAGTTGTTCGCTGGAATGGCTTGTTTTCACTGAGTTAAAATTTTAAGGAACAATCCAACAAGATGTGGAGTATAGAGGATTTAATCCAGAAATATTAAAACATAGGTGTGGTTACTTTGGTATGAACAGACATTTCGTTTAGTACCAGTAGATATTTAGAGTGGCATCTTCATTGAAAATGTTGTGTTTAACACATCATGTTCTAGAATAGAAAGTTCCCAGGAAACCTTTTTTATATTACAGAGATTGCCCTTCCTTTTTCAAGATCTGCTGTAATACTTTGCTCAAAATGGCATATAAGTCTGTTGCAAAAATATTGTAGACTTTTGTTTACCGAAAAAAATGAAGAATTCACACTGAAAACCAAAACTGGAGGAAACCAGGCTGCAAAATAATTTTGATACAACTATCAACGAGTTTTCTGTGCAATTGATATTTGATAAAATTTCAGAAGAGTTACATAAAGATACAAATTTTACAAAATATTTCTAAAAGTTCTAAACAAAATGCTTATGTAAGCACATTTTAAGTCACTTGTCAAATGAAAGAATATCAAATATTTTTGAAGACATTCTGAAATCAAGCTACAGTTCATGTGTTTTGACTAAAAAGATAAAACATAAGCATGAAAACTATAAACTTATTCATAGATAGCAAATAAATAATAGTAATACAAATAAATACTCAACTAATAATAATACATAATGTTAGTCATATGCATATGCCATCATGTTTATACAATCTTACAGATATTTTAGTTTATGTATCATTCTATTTTGAGGATATCTGTTTGCCATTTAATGAAGAACATCACTGTATGTTGATGAAAAAATTAAAATAATCTTTTTGCGTGTTGTTATGGGTTTTCTTTACCCAAAAAAGTTTTTGATAGAAGACTGATCATTTTAACTCTGATTACAGCAAACACATATATACATTTTTCCTAGATTATATGCATTTATTTTATGACTGCCTGTAACTGTGGGTTTTGTTCAAAACATATCTTTACGTATCAAGGAGCAGTTTTTTATTTTGTTTACATCAGTAGAAATCTGTTGCAGTGAAGTTATTCATTGGATTTAATGGTATTTAATTCAGGAACATTGTGTAGTGTCTTGTTTTATGACAGCTACGTAAAAATTTCCAAGAGCTGCCTACATATGCTATCAAAGGACCATACAACGCTTTTGCATTAGACAGAGAATCATTGATACTCTAATTATAAAAGCATACTTACTAGTAAAACTGCTCCAGGATTTCTACATCACAGCTTATCCACTGAATCAAAGATTCTTTTCTCCTATCATGTTGATTCGCAAAACTTACACTTGTCATTACTGCCTGTAGATGTAGTTTGGGATAATTGAAAGCAAAATTCAGAATTTCAGAATCTCCTTTTCCTTCCTCTCTCTTTTCTTAACATTTACTTTTCAATGCTTTGCTTACAGTTCTGTAACAAATACTGCTACCATGCTGGCTAAAAACTCTATGCATAACAGCTAATTGGCTATCTAAGACATCTTCTTTCAGCAAGCCATGGTTATTGAATAGAATACAGTGGTATTCTTGGAAAGGAAAAAAAAAAGAGAAGAATAATGGGCACTAGAATGACAATACAAGAGGAAAAATCTCAGATTAGCCCAAACTCCCAGGCCCTAATCACTGACAGAAGAATCTGGTAAATCAAGGAAAAAGACACCAATCCATTCAAACAGGATTAAAGGTTTAAACTGAAAACCAACAAACTTGTTAGCCTTTGTGGGAAAAATTTGCATTGGGATGTTTTAGAAGTGAAAAAGGCAACTACAATATTTCTAAATGCCTATTTAATACGTCATGTGAAAGAGAAGAAAACTGTATTATAGAAAATAAAATCAGTGTAAATGCTTAAGTAAACTGATTCATGGGAGAATATTGCAGGGTGCAATGACCTGGTAATTATTAATATTTAAAGCTGTAAGATTAATGGTATAAAAATAAATATTTATTTCTAAAGTGTATTTGTCAATGAGACCATGCCTTTGTTAACAAATACATATATATTTCTTTTGTAGACTTCCAATATTTAGGTTAGGATTACATATTTCAGATGGCAGACAGTTGCCAGTGCTCTTTACACATGAAAATAGCTGAGTGAAACCACTGTGACAAAGATTTCCATTCTGACTACAGAAGACAGTTACCAAATTCATTTTCTCCCTTTATTTGGTGGAAAAGGAAGAGACAGGTGGCATACAGTATGGTTTATATTATCCTTTCTTCTCTTAACATAGTGATTATAATTTAAAAGAATATGCAGTGAAAGAATTACAATAGAATTTCTATGGTGTGAGCAATAGCCCATCTACACCAGTTTTGTATCATTGCTGCTGATGCTTTTCCAAATGAATTTTTATTACAACTATTCTAAAAAGAAAAAGGGCTGGTTTGTAGTGTAGCTGTTTATATTTTAATGAATAGATAAGTAAGTAATTTTTTAGAAAAATTGTTAACTATAGCACCTGATTCATGAATGTTATTTGACGTACGTTTGTATTGTTTCTTACTGTTAGAAACCTTTGAAAAAGAGGTTTAGAAATTATTATTTTGATACTTGTTTCACAGGAACAATTGTTTATCAGGAGGAAAAACCACCATCAATTGCTAGTTACTGGTATTTTTATAATATTTATAATTATTGGCAATCCTGAAGCCAGTCCAGTTGTGAGATTTCTGCTAATGATGCCCGTAACTTAGAACAATTATTTGATTTACCAGTATCTTCTCTCTGTTAATAGTATCTCTAAATATCCTCAAGGAAGCTTTTTTCCAATAACTGCACTGTAGGATACATCTTATTTATTAAATTTACAGTGGACTTCTTCAATCCTAGTCAGCATATACAGTATGCCACAAATTTAAATAATGACATTCTATGTGGGACTTGTTATTGGGCTGGGGATACTTGACCTGGAATGCCATTAACTTAACTTATACATTTTAAAATCACATTTGAAATGCTGCAAAACTAAGATTGTAGTGAATTTAATTTCAAAGTCATTTTGGATGTCCTTTCAAACCGTATGTGGTAATCCTTGATTTTTGCACTGATGCTAAATGTTAATGAACAGAGCCACAGTGTACCATTTCACCTAGAGCAATGAAAACATTAAAATCTCTTTAGAAGACTGAATAAAACTTTATTTTATAAATATAATCCTTGTTGAAGCTCTACCATTTCACTGTACTTTTGAAATAAGGGCACATGGAAAATATGGAAGAGTTCCTTTGAGATAGCTAACTAAAGCTACAAAATGAGCACGGTACAGTATTTCCAAGGAACACGGTTCAAAAGTTGTACGATTACTACTAAGGTTGTTTTATTCTTTACCACATTTGGAACAGGAAGTCTGTGTTGTTCTTGAAGAATTCTGAAAAGCAATGTCACAGTCTGATGACCTCTTCTCCTCATTAAAACGTTCCCAAAGACAGCTCTCTGCATGATGTTTTGTAGCTTCAGCAGCCATGAACTAATTTGTACCTCTTATTTTGATCATGCACTGGTGAAAGAACCAAACAATATTTTTCTTTAAACACAGAGAGGTCTTTCAACAGCTCAGCATGCTCTTCTACCCTCTTTTTAATCTTGGAGCACCTATTTATTTGCTCTTTTCACCACTAAATCTTCTTTGCTCCTTTCTGCCCCCCTGCAAAGCTGCTAGTTAAAATCTTCAGTGTTTTTTCTTCATAGGCTTAAACCATTAGAAGGGTATTACCATAAAAAGGGAGACAAGGACTTAGAGACATGGTGCACCAGAATTTGCATTTCTAATTTTTAATCCAATTAAACTAAAATAATATTTATTTAGCTACAGCCTTTCTATAATGGGTATAAATTCACTAAAGCTAATGGAAAATTTTCTTCCTGGAGGAAATTAGTTATAGGTGTTCACTGCAATAACTGATTGATTCTGCATACTGAGTGTCTCCAGAATTTGTGTACAGGTAATTAGTATTCAGCTAGTTGATGTGTTTATTTTGCATACCTTCTTTTTTGTGTGTGTGCAATTTCTTATGCAAGCCATATTTTTTGTTCCACATAGCGGATTCAGTGTATGCAAATTGTTAGAAGGAACTGTACGGGCATTAGCTTTTAATACACAAGGCATATACCTGGGAAGAAAGGATGTAAGGGTTGACACATTTGCATTACAACCCTGTGAGTTTTTTTCAGACAGTTGAAAAATTTTTAAAAAATTACAGCATTATTACTTGTATTTCATTTTCAATCAATACATTTTAATCAGAAATGTATACTTTGTGTACAAAGTATACATTTGGTACATCCAAACCTATCTAAACCCACAGAGAGCATGGTTCTGCTCCCATTGATTTTGGTCCAAGTAATGAAGTCAGCACTTCTTTTAGCCTCTCTCAGGCTTTTCTAGTAAGGAGAGAGGGCAGACAGGGACCTCTTGGAGAGAAAGTACTAAATCTTGCCTTTTAAGGGGAGAAAAGCTCAGTGTTATGACTCATAAGCCCAGGGATAGCTGCAAGATGGGAAATCCCTTGCCCAGCAGAACGCTCCCCTGCGCTCTGTTGCCTTCTGTGGGCACACATCCAGCAGGGGCCACCCCATGCCTGAGCAGACCCCCTGTCCGTGGGGACTGCCAACATGCTGCTACCAGAGCACTGCATATGAGCATCTGAAAAGATATGCACCCTTCTTGAGAGAAATCTGCTATAAATCTCCAGTCTTGCTCTCCCATCCTGGCTACCTCTGTTTCCAGAACTCTGGGGTCCAAACTACTCAGGGTAGTCATGGGCTCTGGGAACGGTGGAAAGGATTGCAATGACACGGAATCAGCATTCCCTGTACCCATCGCTCCCAGTGACGGCTGTTTGACTGCAGAAGCAGGTGGGACAGCTGAGGCTGAGGAATTATCTCATTCATTTGTTTAATATTGTAGTGGATATTTTCCAGAAATATGAAGTACTCCGTTATCTGGAGAAAATGAAGCCACCAGCAGTTAACCATTCCTGGTTGCTGCTATATATTCTACAAAGCAAGGAAATTCCTGGATCTGGGATATGATGTTCCGATCTAGAAGATTCTTTTTGAAATTTGATTCTCTTTTCTTGGGCTGCAGAGAGTTTCTCAAAAGGGCACAGTAAAAATAAAGGTTGTCAGCCAACTCTTACATTATGCTTGGTTTAAACTTTTCAAATCCAAATAATCTTAAATTTATAGGAAAACTTTCTACCTTGCATTCTAAGAGGAACAGCCATGCAAATACCAGTTATATTTTTCAGTATTCCAAATAAGTAAGCAGAATTATATTCATAATGTCCTCACTTATTTTAAAATATCCTGTGTACGTGTATGGATCAGTGAACAGTCATCAAGTACTCTCTTGTTACTAAGTCTTGTTCTGTATTTTTACACAAAGAACAATATTTTATTCAGTCCTGTTCAGAATGAAGTTAATGTTCTTCTACCATATTTTTAAGGAGATAATTTCATATTATAATATGACTCGTCCTTTCTTTATATGAATAAACAAGTTTTGTTAGAGGATATAATTTATGCATTTGAGTTATGTTTTTCCTAAGAAAGAGAAAGATCATTGGATTGGATTTTATGGTGGGGCATATCTGTTTGATTTTTAAAATTAAGGCTGAAATAAATAAAATAGCCTACATTAAAGTGAACTTTCTCACAAAAAAAAAGGTTGTTTTGTGAACACATCTCCAACTGAAAGTGGGCTGTATACCATTAGACTGGTCACCTCATCACACTCTGGCAACTCTTGTTTTGGCATTTCTCTGGATCAACCATATTTACCCTTGCTGGAGAAGGATCAGATGAGGGAACGTTTAAAAAACTGGACATAAAAAAAGTGCATGTGACTTATAGTATTGTCATTGTGAGGCCACTCTTGATTACCTTTCCTGAAAGAAAGCAAATGTCACTACTACCTTCAAGAAGGGTAAGAAGGAGGATCCAGGGAAAAACAGACCAGTCAGTCTCACCTTGATATCTGTGAAGCTGATGGAGCAAAACCTTCTGAAAGCCATTTACAAAGAAGTTAAGCACAGGAAGGTGACTGGGAGCAGTCATCATGGATTTACAAAGAGGATATCATGTCTGACCAACCTGATAGCCGTCTACAGTCATATGACTACCTTGGTGAATAAGGGAAAAACAGTGGATGTCTATCTTGTCTTCAGACTGCCATAACATACCCATAGATAAAAGGATGAAGTTCAGACTAGACAAGCGCACAGTGAGGTAGACTAAAAACTGTCTGAAATGCTGGACTCAAAGTGGCACAAAGACCATCTGGTGGCCAGTCGTTAGCAGTGTCTCCCACGGGTCAACACTGGGTCCAATATGGTTTAACATCTGCATTAATGACCTAGGTGATGGGAGAGACTGCACCCTTAGCAAGACTGAAGAAGATACAAAACTGGGAGGAGTGGTTGATACAGTAGATAGTTGTGCTGCTGTTCAGGGGGTCCACAGTAACCTGGAGAAATGGGCAGACAAGAATCTCAAGAAGTTCAAGTAACAGTAAATAGCCCTGGAGAGGAAAACCGCAATCACTAGTACAGTCTGGTGGATGACTGGTGGGAAAGGAGCTTTGCAGATAAGGCCCCTGGGTGTTCTGGTAGACAATGATGCAGCAATGATCCCTAACAGCAAGGAAGGCTAACAGTCTCTCCTGGCATGCATCAGGAACAGCACCACGTTGCCTGCAAGTCAAGGGTGTGATGTTGTCATCACTGGGAAGTCAACAGCTGGAGCGCTGGGTCCAGTTCTGGGCTCCTCAGTGCAAGAAAGACACAGGCATACTGGAGGGAGTACAGCAGAAGACCATGAAGATGATGAAGGGCTTGGAGCATATGAGCTATGTGAAGAGACTGAGAGGGCTGGGACTGGTCAGCCTGGAGAAGACTAAATGCCTGATGGTGGGGAGTAAAGAAGATACAGCCAGACTCTTCTCAGTGGTGCCTAGGGACAGGCCAAATTCCAATCAAACATAAGAAAAAATTGTTTTACTGTTCAAACACTGCGGCGGGTTGCCTGGGAAGGTTCTGGAGTCACCATCATTGGAGATATTTAAAAGGCAACTGACATGGTCATGGGCAATGTGCTGACCCTGTTTTGAGCAGGGGAGGTGGACTAGGTGATCCCCAGAGGTCCTTCAACTTCAACCAGTCAGTGATACTGTGTTTTTTCAGTGCAGATGAATCAAAGACACCAGGAACAACTTCTAGGACAATGATAAATGCTCTGAATTAGTTTCCACAGTCACAGTATAATCCCAGGGGAGCCCTGTAGCTGGCATCACTTGCTGTTTGGATTAAAACTATTTACTAGACAGGGAGAGGCTGTATTTTCCATCATGAAAACATAAAAAACTCTTTCAGTGTTGGGAAGGGTGATGTCAGTGGACTGGTGTGGCTTGTTTATAACCCAGGTAATCCAAATAACCAGCACTAGGTTAGAGAGGTACATCAATTTTATGAATATTTCTGTAGCTTTTCAAAAAAATATACTCACAGCTAAAGGGACCCTATTGCAGTAGGAATGGGCTGGAATTTTGAAACAGAAAAGAAAAATCAACCCCGCTCTGCTGGAAAATTACCCTGTCTCCCTCCCCTAAGATCTGGTGTTTATATTACAATCTCTGTTTATTATATGATCTTCTGGCCACTTAATACCAGTTAGCTCTAGATTTAAGGTAGGAATTCTCACCACAATTGTGTATGGTGTAAATCATTAAAGGCATTTTGCTCAAGAAGCTAATTTTCCAACTTTACTAAACCTCAAACTTGTTAAAATGTGTTTCATTCAGATGAAAAATCACAGACAAGGGTAGGACAAAACAGAGGAAATTTCTGAAGTCTTCTGATTCCCTAGAACTAAGGTAGCTATTGATTGTGAGACAGAAACACTCCCAGTTGGACTGAGCAGCCATCTATGAGTGCTGTGTAATGGTCATGTTTCCATGCTATTTCCTCTAACTGCTGGGATAAAGGGCTACACTTTGTTTATGAAAGACAGGCTCTGGGGAAAAAGAAGAAGATGCCACACTGTACATCAAAAATGTAGATCCTTGCTCAACTGCCAGAAGAGGTGAGAGGTGCATTGAGCATCTCAAGAAAAAGGTAAAAATGAAAAAAAGAAAGGCAATGTCATAATAGGACCTGCTAGAAATAACCTCATCAGAAGGGCATAGAAGAGTGGGGTTTAGTGCTTTTTTGGGTGGGTTTTTTGTAACTAACAGAAGAATCCAAAGGGTGCCCTCTTACTTGTAGTAATGGGAGACTTGAATTATACACGGATGTGTGCTGGAAAATAATGTCAGGAAGAATAAAGTCCAATAGGCTTTCAGGACATGTTGAGGACAACTTTCTTTTAGGAAGATGGAGAAGGTACTGAGAAGCTTGCAGCTGGTTTAGAACTGATTCTGACTAATAGGGAGGATCCGGTTGAGAAGCTGAAGGTAGAAGGTAATTTTGGTGACAGTGATTACAAAACTATAGAGTTCACAAATCTAAAGAAAAGGAGGAATGAGAGCAGCAGAATAAGGACAATGGAGTTCAAAAAAGCAGACTTCATCAAACTGAGGGAACTGGAAGGTAGGGTCTCTTGGGAAGATATTCTAAGGAAAAAAGGACTGCAAGAGAGTTTGCAGTTACTGAAAGGGACTATATTAAAGATACAATGGTAGACTGTCATGATGCCAAGGAAACATGTGGAGTATAGAAAGACACCAATATGGCTCCATCAAAAGCTCTTTAAGAGCTAGGAAAAGAAAAAGGAAAGCTGAAAAATATAAATATAAATACAAAAGCAGGAACAAGGACCTACAGGTATAGATGTAAAAGAGACTATAAAGCAGTAAGATGCAGCATAGATCAAAGTGAATATGAGTTTCATCTAACCAGAAACATAAAATGCAACAAGAAAAATATTTTAGAAATGGGAAGATGACAAGGAAAAGAATGTCTATTGCTTAACAAGGAAGAAAAGAGAACAACATATAGTAAAGGCTGAAAAGTTAGTATCATCTTTGCTTCAGCACTCACAAAGGGTGAGATTTGATCGGATACTTGATACGCACTGTACTTAGTAAGGCTACTGACACTATTTTAAATATCATTCTTGCTAGCAAAATACACAAATACAGGGTACCTATAGATAAACATCACAGAATCGGTGTGTAATACCCAGGAAAAAGAAAGCACTCACAAGGGAGTCATCAAAAATTATCTGTCTGTCAGAAGATATCAAGCAACAAGCTGTAGAGATCCATTGTAGGCTGCATTGAGTATGTTCCTCAGTCCCTTGGATGATTGACTAGAGAGCACATTTGCAACATTTGCAGAGAAGTTCAAACTGGAACAGGTTGCAAATGCTAGCAGAATAGCATTCAGATTTTAAGTAATTGTCCTGGTTTGAGGTAAAACAGAATCAATTTTCTGTTCAGTAATTTTACTTTGCAGCTATGCCCCTTCTAACTAACTGAGCTCTCTGAAATTAACAGCATATTGTCCAGACACTCTTCGGTCTCAGAGTGATAAGACCTGATTATTTATAATTTATGCCAAGGAATGGTATGCAGAGAGGCTCTCGCTTATACTTACTGTTATAACAGCCAAGGCCAGCCAGCTTTGTTATGTGCCCTATAGGAGGGTCGGAAGCAGAAAAGCATAGAGAGATCGCACCTGCAGGGAGGAGCAGACAGGCCAGGTGACCCAAAACTGACCAACACAGTATTCCATCCCATCTGCATCATGCTCAGTATATTATTATTATTATTAATATTAAAGTAGTTTAGTTTTTCCCTAAATTCATAAGTCTCTTTTTCTCTCTCCCTCCTCTCCTTGGAGAGAGAGGTGGGGGAGAGCATCTGTTGTTCATTTCAGTGGCCAGTCTGGCCCAAACTATGACAGTAAAGTTAATAAATGAAAGGCATGGTTTGAAATCGACATGATGAAATTCAATAAAGGCTAAGTAAGGTGCTTAGTAAGGAACATTCAAACATAAACACAACAGGGGAATAGCTGACTAGTCAGCAATACTGAAAAAAAGTTTCTGGGCTTTCAGTGAATCAGACATTTAATTTAAGGCAAGAATGTGATACTATTGGAAAAGGACATTCCAGGATGTATTTTGAGGAGCATCATCTACATGAGAGTTGTTCAGCATAGGAGAGATGTCACCTGCAGTGCAGTGTTCACTTTTCGGCACTGCAACATAGTACAGAGATTACCTCTCCATTGGGATATCCAGCAGATAATAAGAATTTAAGAGATTTAGAAAATATGATCTGCAAGGTATGTTAAAAGAATTGTTCTATTTTAATCCAAAAAAAAGAGAAAACATTTACAGGAAACTTGGGAATATGCTTTCAATATATGAAAGGGTTTTATAGGTAGTACGACACCCCCTGTTCTTTATGTCCTCTGCATATTTGATGAAAACTAAAAGGATTAAGGCTTGCTACAAATAAGAACCTTTTAAGGATGAAGATAGTCAAGTATTTAAATAGGCTACTTGGAAAACATCATTGGAGGTTTTCAGGAGCGGGTTTGATAAACAGAATGACAGGGCTGAAAAGTCCCCAACACGCTACCTGGTTGATCTCCCCAGTATTTTCCTATGCTAATTACTCTGCCTTCACTCTATTATATCAATATTTCACTAGACTGCCGTTTCATTTGTTCTTCCAAAACTTTTTCAGCATCTCCAAAATCACTTTATGACATGAGAAACATGAAGAAATTTGCAGTTACAATGGTCAGCTTTTTCAAATCAAGCAGATAAAATACTAGAAGTGATTGTTTTAAACAGCACAGAGGGCAAAAGATTAGTGTCTAGACAAAAGTATTGTTAGGATACCCATCTTTTAAAGAATCAAAAATTTCAGAGCCCTCTTTTTCAACAGTTACAAGTAACCTTCTTGGCAAGCAAGATTTTATTTTCCCAAGTACAGAATTGGTTATCTTCCTGCCCTAGCAGTACTCTGTATCAGCACAGTGCTTTGACAGTTCTGTGACTGAGAAGTTTCTGGAAGTTTAATCAAAATCTGTAGTACCAGACCTGTATTTTTATGTTGTGCTACTCGAAAGATTTCACATTAATGAGTTCAGAAAATATTGGCTTTATTATTACCTAAGCCAACAGAATTTGAACAAGGCACAAATCTCCCACAGAAGTCCGATGTCTTAAAAGGGACCAGGCACGCTCTTGGGGTCTTCATGAACCCTCAGTAGGTCCCACCTATGCTAAATGTGGCTTTATGTGACTGTGTGTCACTTTGACAAATTAGTTCTAACAATTCTGCTTTATATTTTTCAGTCTTTGCAGTCAGTACCTTATCTTGAAGGTGATCGAACTCATCATTACCCTTGGGAACACTTTTTTCTTTTGCTCAGACAGAAACAAGTTGTTATTAATATATGATTGGGCAAAAATCTTCATTCTTTTCAAGAAGTTGGTTCACCAGGGGCTGAAACCAAGTCTAGAGGCCAATAACACTTAGCTTGTTTAAAATCTCACCAGTCCTAGAGTGAGAATTTAAGCCTTTCTAGTTTCGCAAAGACCCATTAGTGTTGGGTCCCCTGTAGCAGGGAAGCGCTACAGACTGAAAAGTTTGTTTAGCCTCTGTCTTCAAAATGTCTCCAATTTCATGGGCAGTTTTCCCAGTAACTCATATAAGGGTTAGAAATAGAAAATCTGACCGTGGTCATCACCCAGAGACAGCCTGTTTACAGGACTGATTTCTGTTTTATGGAAGGACATTTCTGATTTAATGGAAGGACAGATGCTCCTTCTATTACAAAGGTCTACTGATCCAAGAGAGACTCTGGTTACAGCAGGAAAACAATCTCTGATCCCATTTGGTCTAACAGAAGCTGATTTTTTTTTTTCCTTAATCCACTGTGCAGACACTACTAGGTCCAAATTATTTCCTGTTCACATGTAGTTTCATCAGAACTATAATATGAACTGTCTCAGCGTGAAATATCTGAAAACCACCCCAAAAACATAATTTGCCTCATTTAGCTACTTAGAGACCCTAATGCACTGGTTCTTACTGGAGTAAGAGTTGGACTGTGTGATTTAGCTATGTGCTGCATAATCTTGGCAAATCTTACTTTTCTTTTAAGCTTAAAATCTTACTTAAGTAACTGTCATGCTTTCATTACTGATTCTTCCTTCAAAGAGGTTTTTACTATCCCCGCAGTCCTTATAAAATGCAGAATGTAGAAGGGAAGATTTCTGAGGACAATTCCTGTAAACAAACAGGAGATAAAGTAACAGTTTATCACAGTCCCATAGATTCTAATACCTGAAAATTTTATCATAGATTACTAAACTGGGTTTGTTTAGTCTGGAGAAAAGGAGGCTCAAGGGAGACCTTACTGCTCCCTACAACTACCTGAAAGGAGGTTATAGAGAAGTGTGTGACGGTGTCTTCTCCCAAGTAACAAGCAATAGGACTAGAGGAAATGGCCTGAAGTTACGCCAGGGGTAGTTTAGATTGGATATTAGGAAAAATTTCTTCACTGAAAGGGTTATCAAACATTGGAACAGGCTTCCCAGGGAAGTGGTGGAATTGTCATCCCCGGAGGTATTTAAAAGACAGGTAGAAATGGCGCTGAGGGACACGGTTTAGTGGTGTTTTTTGGCAGTGTTAAGTTGATGGTTGGACTCAATGATCTTAAAGGTCCCTTCCAACCTAGATTATTCTACGATTCTATGATTCTGTACTGAGTCTCTTCATTCACTGATCTTACAGTAGAGCTCACATTCATAGTACCTGATCACACATTTTTCTCACAAGTCTTTGGAAAACAGTAATCAGAACTGGTGAGGACTTGGCTAGTGTAACCTATTTTGTGGGAGAGAGGATTATCATGGCATTTATTCTGTTTTAGGGAATTAAGGCAGGAAATTTTACCCTTGATTATGGATAACTCTTCCTCAACCTACCTGCCTTTCTGATTACTGCTTTTATAATAACTCCCAATGGGGAAGGCTCAGGACTTGTGTACATTTATTTGACTTTTCCCCTTTAACAGTAATTGTAGATTTTGCCAAAACCTCAAAACCTCTACACTAAGATAAAGAGCTGTGGTACCATTTCTTTTATTCAAAGATCCCTTGATGCACTGAGAAAAATACAGTATAGACTGAGCAGATTAGCTTGAACAATACCTCTGAGGAACTGCTATCTGTTTCCTGGTTCTCTCAAGTTTCAGATCCAAAGTACCCCAATTCTTCCTTAAGGTGATTGCTTCGCAAGCTATGCTTCTCCGCCTCTTTACAGAGGCACTGCCCAATGTCCCTGCCTGAAACTACTGCTACTGTTGGCCCTAAAATATAAACATCTTTCACCAACAAAAATGTAAATCAACACGTATCAATGGTATCCTACTTCCCTGTGGGGCCTTGGCATTTAGCTATACTCCAATATTATGTCCTTGTCAGCAGCAGGGGAGTCGGAAACAAATGATCTTTAAAGGTGCCTTCCAACCCAAACCATTCTATGGTTCTATGATTATATCATAACACCTCTCCTCCCTTCCCAATCTGAAGCTTTGCTCAGGAGTAGCTGGTTCTCTTTGGCTTTGGCTCCTGAAATCAGTCTCGGGCTCCTCCCATAAGCAGTGATTTGGCATATTACAAGCCTGCATGTAGATACCTATGTGGGTTTGTTTGTGAGTGAATTGGGTATGTAAGTGAAGTGAGATAGATGGGAAGTTGGTTACTGTGCGTATTAAATATTATTTAGCCTGTCTGTAATCATAACGGCAGGTCAGTAATGTTTTTGATACTACTTCCAAGTAGTTTCTAAAATCTGCAGGCTCCTTCAACTGACCAACCTCAACGTACACCCGTCTCACTGGAGCCCGTGCAAGTCAATGTCACTCCCTGGAGAGCTGAAATTATTCTTGACAAGGACTCAGTAGTCTGAATCTGTGGTGCGGGTAGTCAAAGTAACCATTTTGCTCCCTACTATGACAGCACAGCTCCAAACCCAAGTTGGGTTGAAAGGTCATATATAAAACATCAAATATTAAATTTAATAACACTGGTAATATTAGTGGTACAAATCAACTTCATTGACAGCTTTAATTCTGACAAGAAAGGAATATTTGAGCTATCTGTATGTACCACTTCTAACATCTTCCACCCAAACATCTCAAAATTAGTAAAATAGTTGGCAACTAGTATTTGGCAAGTATTATCTTTTTTTTTATCACAGGTAAGGAATATGAAATAAATGTATACAATTTATTTGCCAAATAAATAAAACTGTAGAAAAAACATGAAATAAAAACTGTAGAAAAAACATGAAATAAACTCCCACATCCAAAATGGAATTAAACTAATTATAATGTATTATTTAACGGCAACTACAAAGGCATAGCTGGCTCTTCTAGAAATAGAAACAGTTTTCTTTTGTCTGGAAACATTTAATTTAGGGTTTAAACAGAGTGAACCTTTCCTTAGTCGTATGAGTCCTGATTTTGATTTTACTGTAACAGCAGGCAACGTTCCTGTTGTCTATTTTTACTATTTATTTTTTCTCCACTAGATGTCCCCAGCATGTCACATTACGCTTTGCTTTCACCGACGGTATCTTAGGAGTCTGAAAGGGTATATGCTTCTTTTGAAGTGTATGTTATTAAGATATCATGATTAATGACTTTCACTCCAGAGTTCATTTTATCTGGAAGATTAGCAAGACACAGATCCTCAATAAAAAGACAATAATTTAATTCTCTGCTTAAGATATAGCAGCTTCCCAATTTAGGAAACAATTAAGAATCATGTATGCTTTCTTCTCTGAAAATATTTAAGCAATCAAAGCCTTAAAACAAACGAAAATCCTTGCAGTAAAAATCCTTCTATATCAAAAGGGAAGTCTTAGCAGGTTTTTTTCCTGCTACTCCCTTACTTTCAAAGGATATGTAACAGTTGCACAGACCCATTCACAGCTGACTGGGCTAACAGCAGGAGTCTTGCTTAATTTGAGCTTTAATGGATCTTTAACGTAAGATGAGAGGAAAATGTGGAATGATCACAAATTTCATTTTAAGCTGTTCCCACCTCCCCAAAATGGCCCCCACGACAAAGCATGGGAGGCTGAAAACAAAGCTGTCATATTAGACTCTTAAAGCAGGTAAGCTGGGCTAGAACTAATCTTGCAGTATTTTGGCTTTTCTGAAAACGCAGTAAGCTCTGTGAAGCTTTTGGGTTTTGCGCTCGCTCAGCTGTAAGTGCTGTCACAGCGGAGCAGTGCAGTGGAGGGCTGTGTGTGTCTCTTGCTTTCAGGGATGCAATAAGGATTTCTAAAAGGTGCCAGTGGGTCTCCAACTGGAAATAGTCTAGCAGCATGTTTCTGACTCTCAGGGCATCAGGTAAAACATTAGTGCTGTGTAGATGAGCAGTTCCTGTCCCAGAGAGAAAAAAAAACCCCAAAGCAAGTACTCTGAGTGACCTTTTACTCTGCAGCTCACACACACCCCTGGAACCATGGTAAACACTGACTGGGGGTCCACAACCTCCAGTGGTTTCATGGCACATCAGCAGAGCCACCAGGACTTACTGTGACAACAAAAGGCATAATTCTGCCAATACTAAGAAAGAATAGATGTAAGAAACAATGCAACAAAGCCAGGTGTTCTTGTTGGCATGTACTTGCTACAGGTACTTAGGTATTTCAGTTTCCAGAACTCGTGAGATGCTATTTGCTACCAGAAGCAGAGTGTTTGTCCTTTTTTTTTTTTTTTCCTTTTGTGCAAAAGGCTTTAAAGAATTTTACCGTGGAAAAACAGCAGTCTTAAAACTGAGCTGGCTGCAAAGGCTGCTGAAAGGCTTTTTCTGCTTTTTTATGACAGGAACCTTGGAGGGTTCGTGCAGGGTTTGTTTTTGGAAAGACAATTAGTTGTCTAACTTTCAGTTTGTTCCTCTCAAAATAACTTCCTTTGTAGCCCAGCTCATCAGTGCTGTCCAAAAAACTGGTGAAAGAAAAACATCACAGGATTCAGGGAAGCAAAAACAGAGCAGTCAAAAGTGGAGTAAAAGAGAATAGAGTGAAATATTTTCAAAACTTTCTGTTGTTTGCTTTCTCTTCATTAACATGTAAGCAACGAAGGGATTCCCCCATGGCAGGGAAAATCTTCATCGACCCCATTACAGCAGCTTTCTGGTCCCCTTATGCATCAGCGGGAGCTGAGCATCTCGCCCACGAGATGTTCTCGATTGCTGTCAGTTGCAACAGCTTGTGCCCAGGGTTCGGTAATAAACCCTTACAAATCAGCCTGAATTTTCACAGTTTTAAAACTTTTCCACACCTTCCCACTTATATCGCCCTGTCACTTGGCCACTGGGTTGCATGTGGGCCAGGCAGAGCTGAGGCCTGGGGGCCGGGATGTTTTCAGTGGCTCGGGGACCGCTCAGAGTCACCCTGGTGCTGAGGCAGGGCCGCCATTCTGCAGCCATGCTGGGACAGGCCTGGGGAGGCTCTGGCCCCACCACCTGCCCTCACCCCCACCTTGATGGTGGTGTGGGGAGAAAAATCCCACTTCACCACAAGCCCCTTCCCCAGGGGACAATGGGGCCCCCAGGGCAGTCTGCCTGCAGCCTGCAGCTGTGGGGTGAGCAGCCTGAGGAGCGGCAGGTAGCCCTGGGGAGGAATGGCCAAGCTGCCAGACACCCATCACATGCTAGAGCACGTCACCTGTGAAGACAGGCTGAGAGAGTCAGGGTTCTTCAGCCTGGAGAAGAGAAGGCTACGGGAAGACCTTATTGTGGCATTTCAGTATCTGAAGGGGATCTACAAGAAAGTTGGAGAGGGACAACAAGGGCATGTAGTGGTAGGATGAGGCGTGATGGCTTCAATCTAGAAGAGGGGAGATTTAGAACAGATCTCAGGAATAAATTCTTTACCCTGAGGGTGGTAAGACACTGCAACATGTTGCCCAAGGAAGTTGTGGAGGCCCCATCTCTGGAATTGTTCAAGGCCAGGCTGGATGGGGCTTTGAGGAACCGGGTCTAGTGGAAGGTGTCCCTGACCATGGCAGGGGTGTTGGACTAGATGATCTTTAAGGTCCCTTCCAACCTAAAGCATTCTATGATTCCATGATTCTATGGGGTGGGCTAGGGGGACAGCAGCCAAGGGATGCCATGCTGGCATGGGGCAGCCATCATGGGAGAGACAAGAGCAGAAAAATGATGCAAGGACAGCAAAAGATGTTGTTTCTGCTCTGCTCGCCCTGTCTTACTGAACGGGGCAGTTTCTCCCACCCACAGCAACGTGCAGCCCCAGTTGCCTCTTGCTCAGTCAGAGAAATTAAACAGAAGAACATCAATATCACTAATATCTTGAAAATAAGTAGATGTCCTGGATAAACATAGGCTGGATGAGATCCCTGGCTCTTTTTGGTTCCTCCTTTTTTAACTTGGGCAGCTGGAGCAGTGCGCACCCTCTTCGACATACAACTAGCTGGAGGCAGCACCTTGTGAAAGGTCTATGTGAAGTAGAACTAGTTTGGTAATTCTTCACTTAGGCCTCAAGCAAATTAAGCCAAACAAATTGCAGTAAGTGCGTAGGGCATTAGGCCAAAACTCACAAGGGCTCACAGCACAGTTTTACTGCTGGCTTCCTGTGTGACCTTCAAGTCCCTGAAGAGCTGCCTGTCTGAGCATCCCCATCTGTAAAGCAGAGATAATACTCAACCATCCTAACTCTGTGGGAGTCTGTGAGAGCATATCAGCTTCTAGGAACTAATCTTTTTTATGCATTCTGCATGCTCATTGTGTCTTATAATGACTAACAAACTCTCACAGAGTGAGGTAAGCTACCACAGAGTTAAGGTTTCCCTGAATAACGTGCAGAGGTTTACTTTTAGCTCCTCTGTACTCTAAAGTTCACAAAAGCATCCCAATACCTCCAAAACTGAGCGCTGAGGAGCTCTGTGAGTGGCTGGATTTTCTCCAAAACTAGGAGAGTATCTGAATTGATACAGTGCAAAATTTCTCTGACTTTTTCATGGCAAAAATAGTGTTCAGAGTGCTCAAAATGTAACTTGCTCACAAGGGATGTTTGACAATGTAAAAGGAGAACATTTCCTCCCTAAAGTTCACGTGGTGGGCTGACTAAAGCTCTCTGGGGGTTCCCCTTCTGCAGACTTCAAGCAGGGGAAATATCACCAGATATATCAGATCATCTGTTTTCTTCTACTCTTTCCTGTCTGCAGACTGTCTAAGGTCCTCTGAGGTTCCTCTGGACTGGAACTCCCCTTTAACACCCATAGAGTTCTTCTGGTGGACAAGGTAAAAACCTCAGCTTTTCTTTTTGTCATATGCTGCACTCTTAAACTTTTCCCTCCCCGTTCCCAAATACTCTGCTTTGTCCTGTCACTATTAGAAAACCATACGCTTCCTCCGTGCCTCAAGTGTCCTGATGCCATAAAGCAGGAAAAGTTCATTGATTACATAAGCCCACTCATTATCCTCTTCTACAGAGTTGAGCTCTGCCTTATTTATCCTTCTCATATCTTTCCAGACTACATTCATCTTTCTGAAAGTTCATGTGTGGTCTAAGCTCGCCATCTAGGCTCCTTAATGAAGACATAGAAAATTATTCATTTCATCTCTGTTTTAAAACTTCAGAGGATAAAATTACTCACCTTGGGAGGAGTTTTTCTACCTCTTCCCTTCTCACTCTCTCCCTGGATGAAGTCTAGACAACAAGTTTAGGCTGAACACTTAACATTTCTTTGGTGAAAATTAGACGGGATGACTTTCAGTCCCACTTACAAAAGCTTTCCCCTAAGTAGCTGCTCTGCGCCTCCATTCTCTAATATTTTTGGAAATTGCAGAGGCTTCTCGAGGATCCTCAAAGGAAAGACTCATGCCATGATTTATAAGGCTTACTAAGCAGTTGATCCACTGAGCCAAAAAAGGACTGGAAACACTATACAGTCTTCTCTCCTGGAAAAGGTTAGTGTTGCCTGCCACGGTTGTGTCTCTGCAAAATATGGGATGTTTGGAAAAAGGGGATACATTACTTCCAAGAACCTCCACCATCTCACCACTTCACTACTCAAAGATTACAAATTAGAAACCAAGAAAACATTAAGTTAACTTGCACTCTCAAAAAGAACGTCCAAGTTACCACAAATCAAGACTCCATGCACAGGCCAAATATGTGAGACTGTAATGAGTTTAGTTATGCACAGATTGACACACATATATAGCTCCAGGATCCTGTATGAGGAGCTACCCAGATGAATACTATTTTGTGTGTGTATGTGACACCTAGTTGCATAGATGCACTAACCCTTTCCTGTAGGAGACTCAGAATGTTTTACTGGATCCAGACCTCAGGAAATAGGAGCAGGTGGTCTTTCCTTACAATTTGCTGAACAATTTTTTTCTTCTATAGAGGCAGTTGGAAATATCATTCACCCTGAGTGATTTTTAATTTCCCATCTTTAAGCAGCATAAACAATTGAGATAAAATTATGAGTATGAAAATGCAAAGAAGATGGTAAATATTTTGTTATATATGTCTTTTTTTTGTAATAAAAAGTCATGATTTGTTCTGTATAAACACTCATATAGAGAGTGTTTTGAAAATTCCCAACTGAACTCATAAATTGTATATCATAATAAAGTCTTCTAACTACACAAGATTAGTTTGTAGAATCTTTACTGCTCTTGTGGTTAAAAACAGTGTAATTTCATTATATTATGAGGCATTAGAGTGTATTATGACACAGATTTCAGATGGGATTGGGTGATTTACCCTCTGACCTCCACAGTTTTATCATATCCTTTTATTTTTTATAGCTTTTATGTTCTTGAAAGAGAGAACTCAAAAAAACTTGGTGTGCCTAGGATTTTAATAAGGTGTTCAGAACAGCTGTTATTAGCACAGCCTGACAGATGGTCTGCACCAACACTCTTTCTCCTGTCAAATGGAAAACTTTATTCAGAAAGATTATTCATCAGTTGTTCAGAATAAAGTTGGTAAAGTTATTTTATTACTTGCACTCTCACTCTCAAGTATGTGTTTAAGTGTTGGGGAAGCTGAAGCATTCTGAATTTTCATTTCTGGATAAAATATTAATTTAAATTGGTTTAGCTTTAAAAAATCAAATTTCTCTTAAAAGTTCAAGTTTAACAGCTCTGTTAGTTACCTTGCTAGGAGTTCCTTCTGAATGTAATTCTCTTTTGTAACATAAAAGCTGCCAAACCGTTCACATGTTCTACTAGACCTCAGGCAGGCCTCAGACCCTGTATTAGATCATTACAGTCCAGGAGCGCACCTTTAAAAGGTGCTAGTTTTACACATTTTTTTTTCTTTTTTTGATGGAGATTAAAATATTCCCAAGAATTAATAGCAGTGAAGAGGAATTGCCAGTAATCCTCTGGGAGTCCCTAAAAACAGTCTTCAAAGACAAAATAAATGCTTTTTTTAACAGTATAGTACTGGGCAGAGGAAATCCTTATGATCTTTTAGGATCTTAATTGCACATTTTAAGGAATGCAACACAAAAAAATCCCATAGGAATGCTGCTAAAATCTGTGAAGTGCAATAGAAGAGAATAATAATAATAGTAGTAGTAGTATTAATAATAATAATAACAACAACAACAACTTAAAAATAACTTGCGAGTTGTATAAAATCAGACTTGGGAATGACAGTGCTGACATTTCATCTGAGGGAGCAGCAGCCCTCCAATACAAGCCCACACGTTCTCTATTTGTTGTTGACTAAACCGACAAAGGACATAGAGCTCCAAGTTTTCTTATCAGTCAAAGAATAGGAACACAGAGTAACAGCAATCCCATGTCTCAGCACTGAAATACAGATCTGCCTGATTCCTATCACATAACATCAGCATCTCTTGAAGAACTGCTGGGAGTGTGGAATAGTAAAATAGTCATCATTAAGCCTTTTAGCACACACAGAATTCTACTCACTACTGGAAAATCTCTACTGAACTCTGAAGAGTATAAACTAGCCAGCACTACAATCATAAAATAAAATGCAAAAAACCAGCATTCATCTACTTTTGCAGCAGACTGTATAGATTAAAATGCAGTGCTACAGAAGTACTTCAGGTAGTGACTGTTCAAAAACCATCTCTATCAAGAGGAATCTCTCCAGCTGAGGTTCAGTTCAAGATTAAGAGACGTCAATTTGGGTGCCTATATGCAAAAATCCTCACTGTGTTAGGTATCTAAGCTTCCATTACAGCCAGTAGATATCAAGGCAGCAATCAAAGAGCAATTCAGTTCACCTTGGAGTAGCTGGTCAGTTGAACCACTCTCCAGGTAGCTCTGACTGTATTGACCAGCGTCAACTCCATTGAGTTTAAAGGAGTTTAGATAGCCAGCTTACAGGTGTCTGAATCCCGCAACAAATCCCATCTCTTCAAAGGAATTTAAAGCATGATATTATGGCACTTCCTGAGTACAGCATTTTCACTCCATGCTTAGAAATCACTGACTTAAATGAAAAATGACAGTAGTCACATTGAGAGAAGCACAAAGAAGGCTCTAGCAATGACTTCTTATATTAAGAAATTATTGTCGTGCTCCAAGAACTGTGAAACCAAGCTTTTGGGGACCTCCTCAGTCTGCTGGGGCTGAAACCTACAACCCACAACTTCCCAGGAGATTGCCTTAACCACACCACATTTTTTTCATCCCATGTCTTAAAACTAGGCCACAGCTCAGCCAGGAGTTCTGGTACAGACAGCAAGTAACGGGTAGTTTGATGTCATAGCCCACTGATGAACACCGTGAGGGGGAGGGGTCAAAGTCTTGGGACCCTACTCAAGGGCCTGCTTATGCATCATGGATTAAACCATCAGCGGAGAAAATATACAATTGACTTGGGTGGCAGGGACTAGATGCCACTGTTGCAGCCAGGAAAACAAACGAGGTCTCTGAAGCCTGGCCCTAGCCACCGCCCTTCCATCACTTACAAAAACATTTGGCTCCTGCGCTAAAGAACTTCAGTAGCTCTGCTGTATTAGAAAGATTTCATAGAGGTTTTTTTAATCCTTTTTTTGAGTAAATGAACACAAAGACCTATCAATAGGTTTTAAATTACTGTCTCTATCACACAAAGTTGTGGAGGACATGAAATCTCCTAGGAGTTTGATCTGTGTTAATTAAATCCAAAAATTTCTCCATAAGGTCTAAAACATGTTTAATGAATTAACATGGAGGCCCCGTTGAGCAAAAGCCTTTTAAACTCCAGTGAAACAAATCAACTCACATTTTATTATTATCCACTTAACAAATTTAATCTGTCGCTTTACATCATGTGAAACTACAGTTTTTCATAAATGCTAATTAAAACCATTAAAAATGGAAATCTTCTTCTAAGGGGCTTATGAAAAGTGTGAATACTGATGCAAAGAGATAAGCCTGTTTGTCCTTATGAATGAAAGATCGTATTTCAGCGAGAACAAACAGTACTTGAGAAATATTCTGGGAGTAAGTGCAGACACCTAAATAAATTTGAGACAGGGAGGAGCTTCAAAAAGCACCACTTAAAGGAAACGGGTGTTACCTTCTCACTGACAGGGTACCACCAGCTTTGAGGAATGCCATCACACTTGAATCACAAAAAGTTGGAGAAAAGAAAACAAACTAAAACAAAAAGTAACGCACCTCCTGACTTGAATCCTTAGAAACCATACATATTGAAGCCAGTTTAGTGATCATCTATATCTTGACTCATGAGTTATTAACGTATGGGAATAGTGATGCTTATAGCAAAACAGTGGAACTGCATCTGGTAGGATGCTCAGAGCACCCAAGTGAGTAACCCTTCTAGCAAGCAGCAGGAAGTGAGGGAATTCATGTGCCCTACATCCCTTCTTTAGCAACTGGTTTTACCCTGCCAAATTTTTTCCAAGCGTGCACTGAGGAGCGCATGCACATGATTGCTGCCAGATTTTCTGTTGTTAGATCCTAAACAGGATGGTAGATTAGTAGGAAGAAAGATGAAAAGTTCACAGTTTAAAAATCTGCTTAAAGTCCTTGTAAGCAGCCTTTAAATCTTGCTTGCTTTATATCTGACCTTTTCTGTTTCTCTTGCATATACAGAGTAATTTTTTTTATTTTTTTCCTCAAGCTCTTCATACTAATTCATTTCCCAACACTTCAGCATAAATTAGAAACAACATTACAGCCTCCTACACAAAATCATGGAAAATAACAACTTGAAGGGTAATGAGGAAATCACCTCATCCATTCCCCAGATCTACTGTGTGATAAACTGTACCCACATCATTCCTGATGGATGTTCATATAATATGATTTTTAAAAGCTCCAGTGGTAGAAATTCCTTCACAGAAAACCAGACACTTCTCAGTAGCAGCATGTGCAGGCCTTAGCATAAACTGAGTTTTTACTATTACCTGCTTACTACTATTTGCTAAATGAGAAATAACTTACTTTTACTTTATTTTTATATTTGTCATATTTACATTATATATTACAGTATATGCATATACATAAATATTATATATTATATAATAGTATAGTTATAGTTATAATCTTTATATTTATATCTATAACATTAAAATTCTCCTGGCTGTTTAATTTTGTTAGATAAATATGTCTCACTATTAGAAATGGTAAGTATTTTTTAGAAGCTGCACATCATGGTTTTAACACAGTGACTATTTTCTTTTAATCTCAACTATCCTAATTATCGGGGCCTGCAGACCTCCAACAAATATTATCCATCTATAAACAATACTTGCTGTCTAACAAGAATTTACATGAACACATGCCATAACATAGAATAAATAGGCTAAGTTTAGCAAAAAGGGCTGGCACCTACTACTGGTAAATGTGATGGTATTTTATTCAATTGAGGAAATTCAGGACAGCTCTGAGTCACTCTCACTCACATGATGTTCAAATGCCCACACACAAAAAATAATATATACAACTTTTTACCCCAGAGACTTTATACTTCAAATGTCTTAGACTGGTGCTTTCACTCTAGTTTCACTTTTTGTCAACATAACACTCTGAAAATGAAATTTTGCCAACATGGGATCATATCCTCAGACCTGTTTCAGGAGACATTAAGTTCACACATTCCCTCAACAGGGAATTCTTCCTCCGTCGGGGGATTCCTTACATACTTTTGAGCCAGGATATAGTCTTTATCCTTTTTCCTAAAACTTAGCCAGAATGGGAAAAGCAAAAAATGAAGGAGCACTACTGCAGTACCTGCAGTTACAAAAATAGCTTTCAATGAATGGACCAGAACCAGGACACTGAAAAAGTGACAAAAAGCCACCTTTGTCACCTCTCTCTGATTCTGTGTCATAAGCAGGTGAGAAACTTGAGGAGACAGAAAAAATAGTAGTAAACCAGATGTGTTTAGGAGGGGAGAAAACTGAGTCATTTCTGAAAAGCCAGCAGTCGAGTTCTCTCTTATTTTCACTAGGACTGTTCAGAAGAAGGGAAAAAAAGAAAAAAAGAAAAACAACCAACTATATCAACATATCTGGCAGCAGAAATAATGTGCTAAGAAGAAAAAAAAGGCCAGATAGTCAAGCTAGAGAAAACAATGGGGCAGTTACAAACTTAGAAATTTAACTCTGGGCATATTAATTTCAAAAAAAGCCAATGGGGGTGTTTAGGCAAGAACAAGATAATGATTTCTAAAATGGCAAAATTATGTGAAAGTGGCAGACTGAAAACAAGCCACAAGTTAGCGCAAACATAGACAGTGCCCTTAAGCTCTAGTGATAAAAGAACACTGGTATGGATGATTTCTCAGTTACTAACAAGAGAGTGAATTCTGATCAGTAAACAGTTATTCTATTGGGGTTAGAGCATTCACAGCGTTGAAAAATCACCATCGATTTCCACATTAGGTGGGAGGCACATGCAACATGTTCAGGAACTAGCGAACAGAGTCTCTGAGAATTTTGAGAACGATTCAATAAAATACATAAAAACATAAAGAATAAAGAAAAACTTGTATTCCATCAGAAAGGAGAATGACATGCAAGTGCCAGGCTAAATGCTTTACATAATGAAATTATTCATATCTATATTTATAAAAACTGAGTGTAAAATGAAACCAAAGCAAAATGGTAACATTAAATTCTATGACATATAAGATAAACCGTCTTGTATATATGTTCATGGTTTATCGTGACACTATTCTATTTGCATAAGTCAGGCAGCAGCTTTGCATTCAATAAACACTTTTTTCTTCTAGCTATTGTTACTCTTTTATGTTTTTCACTTTCCTACCTTGTCCTTTTATTGCTTTATCACCCAACAGCCTTAGTCTTATTAAGAACATGACATGTTATTTTTTTACATATTCTCAGATATGTAAGGCAAACGGAGAAACTTTCTGTGTTAGACAGCGGAAGTTAGAGGGAAAAGGGTCACAAAGATCCCGAAACTATAGTGAGTCATTTGGACATGACATAGAGACAATCTTATGGAAAAAGCTACTGATAAAAATGTGGCCAAAATATAAGAAATCAGTCCAAACAATAATAGCAAGGAAGAAACACCATTTTGGAATTCAAATACATGTAATTAGAAGAGCTTCCTAAAGCCACAGCAAATTTTATTTCTAAAGTAGCTGTTTAGCATTCAGTCCTACCATAACCCCTTTTCCTACTAAGAAGACAGTTTTTTACAGGTAAATGTATAGCCTGCCTTCCTTCTTAGGCTATGAGGAGAAAGCTCCTGATCATTGAGTGTAAGTAGAGAAAACAAAAAGCAGATTCATGATACTTTCCACCCAAAGCTACTTTCAAAGTCGCAGGGAGCCAGGCATCCTGCATTGTATACACATATGTAGATGCATATATGTATTTTGTACATATATAGACCTACATATTGCATGTATGTGCCTACGCAGTTCCAGGTACTCAGTCTACATCACAAGATGGGTGACGCTGGACTCAGCACTTACACAATGTGCACACGTGCAAAACAAGTGCACGCAGCACAACCTCAGTGCAGGCTGCACCTCTGCAGCCGTGGCGTGCACATTTAGGGGTATCTCCTCCACGGGAAGGTCAAGCCCTTGGATGCAAGACAGACATTTCCATTATGGAGGCCAAGTCTTTAGACTCCAAGACTCATTTTCGCAGAAGGAACTGGTGAAGAAGCTTAACTACATTTAAGATCAATTGAAAAAGGGCATGCATGTTGTCCTGTTTAAAAATCACATGTTGTGCAATATGTTGAAAGAATATAGATCCCCCTTTCTTTATATCTAAAAATACGTACTGACATTTGAAAGAAGGAAGTATGGTCCAAATATAGATGTGGGAGATTTCAGCATTGTCATCCTGTGCTGCTAAAAACTTTGATAAAATAACTAAACACCCATTGTTCCATATACACAGAGCCATTACCAGAAACTGAGCAATTACAGGACACTGAGTATTTTCCATAAATTCAGGGCACAATTTTGATGTTTTTGCTCGTGCTTAATAGTGCTTTACTTCTTGAGTAGCTCCATTTATTTCAGTGATAGCACTCATGCAATACAAATAAACATATTCTAATATTGTATTTTTTTATTATTCCTTTCTTGTTATTTTAAAATGTAAGTAAATATAAATACATCCTTCCATTTTTGTGGGTTTATTTTGGAAGAAGTTTTCCTTCAAGGATAAGTGGTACAAAACAAGCACTAATACATTTTTAGCAGAGTAAAATAATAATATGATTACCTTAAATCTTACATATGTCATGAAAAGATAATGGTCTGTAGCTGAATTGAGAAGCCAAGATTTTTCTATTAATTATGACAATTAATTGCAAAAATGTGCTAAGTGCTTTGGAAAATATGAGGGAAGTGACCACTATTAGGATAGAAAAAACATCTTGGATTTATGAAAGCAATTCTAGTATTTTGTGATAAATTGCTGCACACACTTATTTTTCTATGGCATCCAGTTTTACAGACCCTTTGAGGGCAGTAGCACATGAATAGGCGTCTTGCCTCCATCAAATCTGCAGAATCTGAATGCCAGTAAAACATCTGGTCTTTTTTTTTTTCTCTTTTTTTTATAATGGGCTTTAAATATAGATTGACCGAAGAAGGGACAGAAAAATCCAGACGTGCTTACATCCTCAGTGCCAGAGATTTTAAAGAACACACTGTCATTTTATTTTTTTCCCTCTCTTTCATCTAGCTTCCTTTTTCTTGGCTTGAGAAACCTCTGACAGTCTGTCAGAGAGGAGATTACTATCCCATTACCTTGCACTCAGGCCACCTATTCCAATTAGAAAATAAAGTTCTGGATGTGTCACTATACCATTCTAAAACTTTTGACCAAAATCCACAACGATGATGCAACTTTATGTCCAATGCCATTCATACCTACTTTTTGCAATTAAGAAGTGAGAGGAAGTCAGTGTGCGAGTCTAATTGAGTGTGAAATCATTAAGTTACAGCAGATTCTACATCTTTCAAAATCCAACACCAGATTTGCTGCTCTGTCTTTCATCAAAAGCACAACAAAAAGCCAAGAGAAGAGGGATCAAGGTCACACATCGGGTTTTACATGGCTGGAAATCTTTCCTCCAGAAAAGCTCGACTGGAGAATCGTAGCCCCATGGAGGGCACCAGAGCCTGAACAGGACCAAGCCATCAGCCTTGACCCTACTGCAGGACGCACTGGATGGCAGGGCAGGGACAGCCATGGCTCCCTCCTCTGTTGCTCTTCCCTTTGCCCTCCTCCAGCATGGATGGGGATGCACAGTTGGAGCACGGACAAGAAGCTGACTCAGGCCAGGGCACCAGCCAGCACCAACAACTAACAAGTACTGCACTTGCACACAGTGCTGTAACAGTGATTCTTAGCAGCATACATCGAAGAGCATGATTCAGCCAAGAACACCAGACCTTTGTCTAAACATGTTTAGCACCGACCTTGTGAAACACAACAGCCCTGTAATAACATCAATGTACCCAATATATCACATACAAAATTTTACACATAATAAGGAGTTTCACAGCATCATCCTAAAACAGGTAAACACACTGGTATTAGTGTTACTCTTTCCCTTAACACATTAGTTTTCTCATTTCATTAGCCTTTTAAACTATGACACAAAGCAGTTTACGGCAATGAAATGTCTTTTCCTCTTTGTCCAATACAATGACCCCCAACCTGTTCAGAACATCTCAGGGCACCACTGTAATACAAACATATAACTGAAAAACATTTACGTTCTCATAGCTTGCTGCAGTGAAGTTATGGGTTTTGGTTTTTTTTTTTTTTAAATAGGTAATATATTTCAATCAGTAGTATCTGCTTTCTTGTTTCTATTTCCTGAAGAAATATTCTGAAAAATGTTACCTTCAGTAATGCTGCAGGCACATGATTTGCTGTACGTATTTTCTGCATTGGCTTTTCAGACACAGAACATGTTCTCCTTCAGTTCTAAATGAGCGACTGTGTCTTCCCTTAGACAAGGTCATGCTATATAAACCAAAGTTGCTTCCTCTTTTTCGCAGAAAACTCATTTCCCATTTATTAAACAGAAATGTTAAGCTGTGACTAATGTAAAAGCATAACTATTTTGACTACTCTCAGCCTCTCAGAGAAATTTCAGGATATTACTTTAAAATTAGAAACAATAGGTATTTCTAAAATGCTGTTCCTCTAACACAGTTCTACTAGAGAGGGCATGAAAAACAGCACAGTATCTTTTAGTAAGTACCCAGCACTGCATATGATAAAAAATTAAATACACGTATTTAGTCTAATGAACAACAATACTATTCAATACCAAAAGCTAAATGAAAAAGAGTACAACTGATGACTATTTCCTTATAAGGTCAACTGCATTTAGAAAAAATTAATATATGTAAAAGTTTTAACATTATCTTAAATTATGGGTATGATTTCTCTCCTTATTCACTTCAAGTGTTCCAGCAAATCAATACACAACTTGTGTTACATTTTGCAGACTATAATAGTTCATAGATTTTTCAGTAAAATTGTGAGTATATGTAACAAGCATTGTGATGGTTAGATTCAGAAACTAGCATGTGGCATTTCATTATTAACACTCAGAATACAAAACATAGTCCCTGCTCTGAAAATGGCTCTGAATCCAATTTTTCTTCTATTACATTTGGTGTTGAAATGCATTTTTTGTCTATATGAGTTTTAGATGTTTTTTCTGACCGATTCAGGAGTTTTCAGGAAATAAACTCTTTATGTCAAACCTCATTTTTTCATTAATGTTGCATTTACTGTACACAAAAATGGTATGTCCGAATGGAAAAAGTACTTTTCAGTTCATGGAGGTTTACAAACCATTTTTCTGAGTTTGAGGCAGTCTTTTCCAAAGTTGTCATGCATATGGTTTTGCCTTGGGCATACTCTCTTTTTCTATAAGAAATTTTTTTCCAGGCAAAATTTTCAGTGTTTTTTTTGCCTTTGATTAGAATTTTAAGATGTACTTTAGTATACTTAAGATGCAGTCAACTCTGGATATTTCTGAAGTACATGGACTTCTTGGAAACATCAGATGTAGCATGTAGCTAATTCATACCCATGAATATGTCGCCACATTAGAAAATTTCTGGATATGTAGATGTAGGAACCTACCATCCACAGGTAATTCAGTGCTCTTCAGAGCCTCTGGCTTTATAATTTCTGAGCTTCTTAGTGCATGCTCACAAAAAGTAACATATTTGTCCAGGAAATCCTCTGCTAAAGTGCTCCTACTCTTCCCTTGAATAAGGATCAACATTTAGGTTTTGACATCCCTAACACCTACGAGCAACTTCCAAATCCAAAGACCAAGAGTACGTAACCACAAAGATCAGCAAGTCTCTCCTCACATTTTGTTTCTAAATTCTTTACTACAACCAGTTTGCTTGCTATTTCTGAGTTTTGCCATTAAAACATAAGTGACAAATATACACATTGATAATTTACAAAGTTTTTAAACTGCTGCCAGTCAGGCCAAAACCACAGCCCTTCCGATGGCCACTGTGTAGCCAGGCTGGTACCCCATGAGTGTACAGGAACCACCCGGGTCCCTCCCACCCCTGCTGAGAGCACACTGAAGGCCACATAACATTAGACATAACAAAATCTGATCAAATGCGGCTTATCGACCCTCAGGATGTCATTTCAGTTGATTTCCACCCACGCTACCCTTCTCTATACTCCCACGGTTTCATTATATTGCTTCACCTGAAATTCCCTGACTAGATACCCTGCTCCCCACCCACACATACAAATGCTGCGCCTCAACATGCCATCTGGTTTGCATGCTCTTGTGAAGGAACTTTAAGGGAAAGCATTGCCCCTGAAAAAATCTCCCTTTTCTATAGTTTAACATCACTGCAAAGTAAATCCTCATACCATAACAGCTATCGTGGGAAGCGGAAGAGTAGTAACAACAAATGGCAGAAACCGATGTCACTGTTAATAGTGCTTAATAAATTTCTTCTTTGTAATGAATATATCCATCCTTTGTGTCTAAACTTTCATTCAGCATCAGTAGCAAAATCTCCTAAGCCTTTAGCGATGAACCAGACCTTCTAGCCTGTAATATTACATAGATTCTGCTGTTACAGGCCATTCTAGAGCATCCTCTAAGAGTCAAAGATTCTGACCACTTGGTCCCTTTCTCCAGAATTTTTGATTGTTTCAACAGTCATGCTGAAATAGGAAAAAGGAAATGTTACTGGCATTTCAGTTATTGTCTACTTTGTTATAGGAAGTTTTTCTATGCTTCCCTACTCTACTTACTGGTTACTTCTTCTTTATTCAATATGACTAATTTATAAACTGATAACAACCTAGTTCTTGTTAGAAACTCCCAGGAGGTGCTGTTGCGGCAGATGCTGGAGTTTAACTGCTGAGTCATTGTGTCATCTGATCATACCAAAAACAACTTCTAAAGTCATAAATTTATATCAAAATTAAATCAAAATCACTAGATGGTGGTAAAATTCTTTCTTCTGGATCTATATTTGTAGATAACTACTGTAAAGCACTCAGGATTAAGAAAAGCTACTGCAGACCTTTACAGTGGAGCAGGACGTTCAGCAGGACAGAGCTTGCTACCCACCACTCAGTGGGACTGCATGTCCCTGTCACCCTGGAAGAGTCCTTATGCTAGAAAATAGTGTTTCTTAAACTTCAGAAGAAAGAAAACTCTAGACATATAGCCTCAACTGACAGTCCTAAGTGTAGAGAACCAACATAGGTAATGTAACATTTTTTGATACTGATTTCATTAGCAATCTATGGAGAGAGAGATTAATTTATTTTTAAAAGCTAAATCAAATGCATGATAATGACAGCAAATAGGAAGATGGAAATAAATAAAAGAAAAAGAATATAATTACCGAGACAAGGAGGCGACCGATGGCCTCTGACCCTCCCAAAATATTTTTAAGAACACAGAAACTCCATACAGACATTGCAGGCTGGGTGCCACCACAGCCTGTGTCCTCAGGAGGGAGACAGGCAGAGGGGAACTTGGCGGGGGGATGGGGGGGCGGCACTCCCCCAGTACTTCCTAATGATTCCCTTGCTGGGGAACAAAGAGAGGCAGGAATACAACCTGCAATAGCTGGGCATTGCCAGTAGTACCTACCAATCCGTGCTGATTATATGCTTGCCTTAGGCAAACTAGTGGTCCCACTTCCTTTCTCAGTGGATGAAAATTGAATTTCCTCAATGAAATTCTGAGTTTGATGTCCGGTATAGGTTCCCTTGACTAATATATGACCCATATGTACCTCTTCTTAAAAAGGATGGCTGTGTATCCCTCCCCCTATACTCTCATTGATTGCCTGCTATCAGAATGCACAAATTATCCAAGTCTAGGAGAAGAAGGAACCAAGCTATAAGGGAAGAATTAGTCATTTTGTACTCAGGCAATCCTATCTTTGGTCATGAATTAACAAGGAAATATTTAATGACAAATGATAAATTATGTCACAAATTATTTTTTTCTTTGTAGTAAATAACTGCATGTCATGCTAGAACAGGAACAATAATTATTCCTTTAAAGTCAAAAGGAGAGATTGTTGGAGTGAGAGCTATACAGTGACACACACGTTGTCCTATTCTGGCTTGTAATTTTATTCATGAGGCTTATCATATGACATACATACTTTTAAATTCCCTGAAAAAAAACCCAGTTACTGCAATTCATACAACTGAAGTATAGCTGCATACAAACCACCCACCCCACTGCACCTTCCTTTAAATGAGGAGCCAGATAAAGACGTGGAAGAGCATTAGACAGAAGAATATATTCCTATAACTAGTATGAGGTCCATGATCCTTTCACCTCTCTTGGTGTATTTAACACAGGCCTTACCCTGTGAGAGTTTGCAAGCTTTGCCCCAGAGGCAGCAACCTCCACCGCTCCCTGACACCGCTGTCCTCAACCAGCACAACCTGCTGCAGTGAAGAAGACGGTAAAAATGCTGAGCTCCCTCTGCACTGCAAATAGGGGGATCGATCAGACCTGGGGTGCTGGCTTCAGCGGGGAGCCCACGCAGGAAGTATGGCGTTAGTTACGGAAAGATATTCCAGAAGAAATCGCTGATGCAGTGTGCATTCGTCCAAGCACCATCAGTAGCCATCCCTAACCCACAGTCAGCCACTAGAGGGAACACGTACATCCCAGAATTATTAACATAGGAAAACCAGATGTTTTTATTTGCTTAATTGTTTCTATTCCTTTTAGAATCTTTAATTAAAATTGTCACCTACATAATGTTTCTGAAATGTGCTCTACTGAGCCATTTCAAGTCAAAGAAAGTACAGCATTAAGGTTTAAGTGAAAGTGAAAGTGAAAATTTTTTTAAGGGAAAAATTGCTACCTGCAATTCAACTGTTTGCAATCCAGTCTGCCCCTTTTTCTTTCAGATTTGCAGAAAAGCCCAAAAACAACACTGAGCTGTTTATGAGTAAATCTGAGTGAGAACTTTCAAGGAAAATAGCCTAACACAAAATGCTGACTCACTAAAGAATCCTTTTTTGCAGAAATAAAAATTATATTTAAATTCAGTAAGTTCCCAATTTCAACTTCCATGGAATTTCTGGGCAGACCAAAAGTGTGAATTGCAACACTGGAGAAGCAGTTCTGCCCTCCTTTTTGGCTTTCTTGCATCCCAGGTGAGAGACACAACCAAGAAGCTCTTGGATAACACTGAGTTGGTCTAATTTTCAGAAGCTGTTTCAGTTTGCATAAACAGATGAGAAAACTCATTGAAGCAGGATTTCTTTCCTTTCCTTATGAGGTGAATGCACTAACTAGAGGCATATTTACTCTTCTGGAACCTCTTCCTCTGAGAAATTTGTAAACTTTCTTGTTTATTCTAAGACAACACAGGACTTTTTAAGGTCAGAAACTTCTGTATAACAGAAAATCTTTGTCCCATTCAGAGCTACTCTTCCTCATAGCTATCCTAAACAATACCATGTCTTGGGTTTTTTTCTTTGGTGGGAGGCATCCTTACAAAAATACAAGCATTCAAATTCTGCTTGTAGTTCATCTTTCTTCCCTTGTACTTAAGAATTCTGCAATTTTAAGTCTGAGCTCGTCTGACTTATGAGTTCACCTGGACCAGTTACTTATATGTTAAAAGGTATGGAAAATATATTATTATTTAAAACAAGTATTTGCTTTTAAGATTAAAAGAGTTTTACACAGTCTTGACCTCTGGCCAGAGAGAAGGGCTTTCCTTATGTATGGCACTCCAGAGTACATGGCAAGACCAGTATATCTTCAGTAGATATAGAAGAAAACTCCTTCAGGCAAGCAATCAACAGGCAAGCCAACCAATGTAAAGCACTACAGTATGTAGAGAGTTAAATGTCTGTCATCCAGACTGTTAATAGGGTTTTTAAAGTGGCAATTTAAGATCGTAAAAGAATTTCCACAAAATAATTAATAGACAACATAATAGCCAAAAATATATATATAAGCTGCAATGAATAAAATATAAAGATGTGTATTTAGGGTGGGCTGTTAACATCTACTGAGAAGATTGATCTTTAGAGTACCAAATGAAGCAGTTAAATAAAGCAAAAAGATGGCATTTTTTAAAATTAAAATGCAATTGAAAATTAAAATAAAAAATTAAGGCTAGGGACAGGGTAGACTTTCACAAGATCATCTATACATTAAGGAAAATAATTTTAAGAACTATATTTATAGCGTTGTATTATTTTTAGCAGAAAAATACTTCACAAACCCATAAGGTGGCAGCAAACTCCTTTTTAGTTGAGCGCGGTAACTCCGTTTTGCACAAAGTTGCTGTTTTTGATCTGCTTCAATACCGCCCGCTCATCGTCCAATTAACACCAAAAAAATTAGTACACCAGTAGCATATGTATTTGTCTAATTTAGAAAGTATTATTTCTCACCGGGAACATCAGATGCTTTCATATAGTAAAACCAAATGCCATTTCGATCCTCAGGATAAAAACCCAGCCCTCCCACAATGAAAGGCCAGAATGTGCCCCAGTGTGAACTGACTGGCAACTTCTTTTCATGACAAATCAGCTGATCGCAGTGCTCTGGCTATTGAGTGAGCAGAACTAACAACGTGGCTTACGCAACGGTTCACCATGATAAAACCCCCTTCTCTAAGTTTTAATGCTCCTGAGCCCCGTGCCGTTTTAATACTCCGTATCTCTGGAAAGCATATATTTGCAAGCAGCATGGAAAATACGTTACTTTTCAGAGTCATGTTTACAGCTGATAAATCTCACCATCTGTGCACTAGAGAGGTTCATTGTCAGTAAAGAACAAGCTGTATTGTGTATGAAATATTCTCATTGCTTCTACTACTCTACAGCTGCAACATAGGATCTGTGGTGCTGACAAGTCTGTAAGAGTCTCATCTACCAGCCTTGTCCTGTTTTTCAAATCCACTTGATGCTGGAAACAATTTACCATATGTTTGGGTTTCCCCAGATATATTCCCCAGATATATTTAAACTTTTTGCACTGAAAATGTGTCCAGGCAGAGTGAGTGGCACTGTACATCTGTCAAGGATGCCAAGGCACAGAGTTACATCTAGACTCCTGACCAGGCAGAAATCCCAGACACGGATAATCTGTGTATACGTTCCTAATCTCAGTACACATATAGTTAGCCTGGTACTTCTGCAAAGCCTCCCATAATTTCATCATACTTGCTGATTCTGTACAAATGCTAGCCTATAGCACCCACTGCACATAGGCCACGCTAACCAAACACATGGACAAAAAATCACAGTTAAGTGTACACAGCAGCCATTTTAATTTTGGTCATAGCATATACAAGCCTAACCACATTACTGGAGTCTATATTTAACAGCAAGAGCTTGTTTCTTCAGTTTCCAAATAAAGATTACTTTTATGCATGCTACCCTTGTAGTATTAGCCTGGAGTTTTGCAAATCAAGCTATGTTAAAAGCTATTCAGCTTGTAAAACACAGCAAGAATGAAGACTTGCCTTTCTGAGTTGTCAGAACCTTCCTTGGCTTCATCATCAAACTAATGAATGAGTGACTTGTGGAGATCCATAACAGTAAGACAGCAGCCTGTGGAACTAGACCTGAACTAGATCACACTGCCTCACAGGCTGCAGGATTTATGTCTACAACTTCAACAACTGTCACCTTTTCCCTGTCTGTGAAGGAGCGAGGAGGATTGAATTTGCTGTTTCCTGACTTTCTCACAGGTGTTTCCTATTCCTAGGCCTCTCCTAACTTAGTTCCTGTACAGTTCAGTAGACACCAGTTTCCCCGCTTCTGCTTCCACAATCACCGAACGCTGCATTTTGTCAGCTGAGATGAAAGAAGTCAGTGTGCACTACGCTGATACAGAAATACCCAGTGTCAGGATATTCCTCTGACCTTCAAAAATGACGTCCTTTTTTGTCTGCCTTTCATGCATTACTGTGAGCCATCTGTTTTTATGCTTTCCTGATTCCATAAGATTGTATATTACTTTGTCATAATTAATGCACCAATATTAATGACTAGACATTACTTTAAATCAAAAGAAGGAAAAAGAATGAAAGAAGTCCCACACCTGCTCATTAAATTAATATGATATCAGCTGTGAGCTAAACTTGTCAGAAAATTGAGCTGTTTCAGTTGAGAAGATTCATCAACAGAGCTTTTACATGGAAAAACTGTGACCTTTAGTTAGCACTATATTTTCTGCTTTGGACTTTGTTCAAAAGCTAAACTAACTTTGACTCTTGGGGCAAAGGAAAATAAGTAATAAAATGTCTTCTCTATGTAACAAAGAATAATTCTTCGGGCGGCTGGAAGACATTCCTGCTTTAATACATACATATTTTGGGAATGGTTTAATGAAACCATAAAAAATACAGTGGTCTAATTCTGAAATGTTTTATATATCGAATACACAAATATTTATACACGGAATAAAATCATGGCATGGGAAAGACATCTTCATTCAGCACTTATTTAAAGATATATTAATCAACGCCAGGAAGAAATTCTCTGATGTCACACAGTTATTGGGTTCCTTCAGAGATAGAAACAGCTCTTAGGATTGCCTTCTTGGGCAATGGAAAACATGGGCCATTCATATTGCTACTTCTTATACCAGTGGCTCCCTCACACCTCTCCCTTTTCTCCATGTGAGCTGTAACAATCTCAAGTTTATTTACATAAGCTGAACCCTTAGGAAAATTGAGCTTTTTAAGCAAGACATATCTCAGAGTTTTTATTTGTATGTAATTTCAACTGAAATGGTTGATAAGCTTTTAGAGCAGAGAATAGCACTCCAGAGCTGGATTTCTTGCCATTGTAAGAAGTTATCAGCCTCACCCTTTCATACCTTTTTCCTTTCTGGGATGCCTGCTGAGTTGTGCCGATCGAATTGTTTTCAGAGCCAGATAATAAATGAGGCTGCTGTGATCCACCCACACCAATGTGGGCACAGAAATATGCACATGGGCACAGTTAAGAAGGAAGGGGACTGCCTTGGGGGAGTCAGTGGTGATTTAGATGTACAACTACAACCTGAGGATGCTGTTTTGACAGCTTTGGCCTATCTAAGTCAAATGTGTCACAGTTCCCTCTGGTCACTTGTTTCCTCCCATCCCTTGATGCCAACACTGGCTGAGTGAAGTAATTCAAACAAGTAAACTGGCAGAATATTACCCTTGTCTAGGTTTCCTAGAAAGGTGGTAAAACCCTGAAACTAGGAGCCAGAAGATGTGGGGCAGCCTCCTGCTAACACCAAGTTAGATCGTCTCAAAGTAATGTGGAAAGGGAAGGGCAAAGGGGCAGCATTTCACTGGAAACAAGTCTGTGGCTTTCAAAAGGAAGAAGGTGCATGGGAACCAGAAGTTGTTACCTTACACTTAGACTGATGAGCTGGGAAGCTTTGGAGACCAACAATTGATTGTAAATGACTAACTAATGCCTATGATGTTATTTGTTTGGTTTTCTGCCTCAGATAATATTAATTAAATCTTAATTTACTCCATTGCTTTATCAAAGTCAAACGCAACTTCAATCCTTCTGTGTTATAAAACGGCAACAGACAGTAGTATTGTCATCATTAACTGATTCAAGCATTGATTAAAATTTGCTGGGGAAAGGGGTTAAGAAGGAGTGGAGGAATAAGAGGCAAAGAAACCAAAGCCATCCGTGTAAGACGAAACCGACTGGCTAAACTTCTTTGCATTTTGCCCACATTTAGATAAATCAAAATACTACTGACTCAGTACCCAGATGATCTTTTGGTCCTATAAGTAATTTGGTTGAACTATTTGGTTGGGTTTCTACAACCCAAAGGAGCTTTCAAAGTTACTTTATTCTGAGTTTCTACAAATAGTCCTGCTTTTGATGAAAAACTCTAAGATAAAGTTGTATGCCTAATAATACCTGAGATAACCAAACTAAGCAATATCTCTTAGAACCTTATTTAATGGTTACTCCCAGTTAAGATGTTCATTCATACAGTCCTCCTGCCACCTTTGCTTGGCTCTAACAGATGTCGAGAGGCCCTTCCAAGCTCAGCTGTTCTGTGATTCTGAGATTTTGTGAAAATGAGTTAAACTACTCTGGCCTCAAGGCTGCAAATACTCACCACAGCTAGGGGTGATCTGACAAGAAAGAGTGTGATTAAACATCACAGATAAAAAGAAATTGCTGTCTCTAAAGGATGAATCACACCACCCTAAGACTGGTGCTAAGTAAGCCAGATGAATCACGCACTAGTAGTACTTTTTTTTTTTCCATAGACTACAAAGAGAGCTCGGAGTGACTAGCTGTGACTCATACCTTTAACTCCTACACATCTAAAATTGAATGACGACAAGCTCTTGCTTAATAATGAGAGACAACTGTATCTGCCTTCAGAGGGAACACAAGAAGTTGCAAGACTACCCTACGATCTGCGCTTATACCTGAGCAATAATGATGACTGGACAGGTTTCTACTGAGCAAATGATCTGTGCCAAAAGCAGGTGCTGTTATCAGCAGCACTGCTGTTATACCACAGACACCTCCTGTTGGTAGCTCTTTTCCCCAGTAGCTGGGGTTTGTTCTTTTATTTACTTATTCTGGTTTGGGGTTTGTTCTGTTTATTATTTTTCTTCAGATTGCTGCTTCTTGTAGCTTCTAGGAACATCCACAGATAACAGCGTCTGGGTGACTGAGGCTTTTTTAGGCTGGTTCATGATTAAAAATCGCCTGCCTCTTTAGTTATTAACTTCCTACTGATTAGGGAGCAATCTGCTGCTCATCCATGTTGGGGACAGCTGCTAAATAGGAATGCAGCAAACAGAGTTTGGTAGTTGGTAGGGCAGCTTGTTTAGAGAAGGCTTAAAAATAACTGCTCCAGGCGGTGTGGGACTGTCCAGCAATGGTGGTGATGTGCTGTGCGGCGCAGTCTCTGTCACTAGCTGGAAAAAGCACCCTGGGATATAAAAGACCTCGACCCTGATGGCAGTCTGGAGGGCAGGTGGCCATATTGTGGCCAGGTAACAGGCTGCAGGGAGTCTCTGGGCTGGAGTTAATGGTTGTCTCATCTGTGGGAAGCGTGCTGTGTAGTCTCATCTGTGGGAAGTGTGCCCTGGTGAGGCTGTAAAGGGGGTTGTGGGGTGAGGTGGCTGACTGCACACTTCTTCTGTGATGTTTTCTCCCTCCTTACAAGAGCCATTCAGTATCTTATACGTCCTTGGATAACCAAAATACTCCTATTGGTACTTGTTAGAAATATTGTTTTGGCTTTTTCTAAGGTTAAACAATTACTTAGGAATATCACCCAGGCTCCGAGACAGTGTGATTATGAGTGGCAAGGAATGTGGGAGAATATGGGAAGGTATCTAGAAAGGTTTTCAACTCCAACAGTCTGGGACTTCACTCCCGAACAAGTGCAGGATCCTGATGAAGTGATTAAATGTTAAAAGAAAAGATGGTCCAGCTATTCTAAAGAGGTACAACTAATCACAGTGTGCTGGGGCCTGGCCTCCACCTACTGAACACAACTCAATACTATTCACCACCCTCAAGAAGAGAGGGTCTCTGGATCTGAAAAAGAAACAACAGACATGTGGTTAAACCAGAGACCTAGCCTTCAATGACATGAGTCATCCCTGTAATTAAGAAGAAGCAATCGAAGCAGTAGTCAACTTGTTTATTAAGGGATGAAGAAGCTTCTCATAAGAGGGAGCAGGAGAGAGAATCAGAAGAGGCAGCACAATAACAGGAGGGTGAAGGGACCAAAATCATAAACAAGTCAGAAACCACCCGATCCCTATCTCTAAATGAGCTGCGAGGTATGCGAAAAGATTTCAGCTGTCAATCAGGTGAGCAGATTCTCAGCTCTTTACTCTGATCCTGGGATATTGGAGCCCGTAGTCAGGAATTAGAGGGTAAGGAAGCCCGGCAGCTGGGATCCTTTCCTAGGGATGAGGCCATTGACACAGGGATAGAAAAAAGAGCAGGAGTACTCAGCCCAAACCACGACAGCACTGCAGCAGGTTCCCAGAGATTACATAAACTCTATCCTTGGAGGTTTTCAAGACCCAAGAGGACAAAGCCCTGAGCAATACAGTTTGAGTGCTGATCCAGCTCTGACCAGGAGGTTGGAGTAGATGAGCAACCTTCCAATCTGAATGTTTCTGCGAAATATTCTTTTCCCTCTCTATCATTTGTATGTAGTGACAACTCATAGGAAACCCTCTGAATGAGAGTGGACGTAACTGAGAACGGCAAGGATCCTACTTCCACCCATGCAGCAGCTACTCTGGAAATCCCATCTGGCTTTCTAAATTCAATTCTTACTTTTCTTTATATGTGGGAACATTAAAAATACTTACAAAAATTAATATTTTTGAGAACAGTATCACCTTCCCTTCACTGACCCCTGAAGTAGGCCAAGATTACAATCTGTGGTATTCTAAGATCTCACTGTAGTTTGATGATCTGTTTCTCACCAGATTCATCTTCCTGTCAAAAGAAAAAAGAAAATCATGAATTATTTTTCCCACAAAAAAAATTGATACCAAAACTGTGATGGCATCCATGGTAGATTTTCATCCTTGGTTCTATTAGAATTTCAAAGCAGAAAGTATACTCGTGCTATACTATGCTAGAATGGGGTTTACAGTTTAAATCATAATTATCTCTGAAAGCTAATTCAAAATCACTGGTATTTTATAATGATCATCCAAAGATGTGAGTCTGTAAAGCAAGTAGAGCATTTTCAGACTTCACAAGACTACTTTTAATGTAATTATAGCAATTAAGACCCTTCTATTAATAACTTTCTTTTCAGATTAACAAGCCACTTATGTAGTACAATATAAAGAGGCTTCTAATTACAGTGACAACATTGTGATTTTTGAAAACTGTTTAATAATGCGTGATAAGTGACTGCCAACTTGCATTAAGATGTTTTAGCAATCCTGCATAGACCTGATGTTTGATAATCCTGTTTTGAAGACATGATTTGAATTGCAAATTGAATTCAACTGAAAATGCAGCATTCTTCTGCCAGAAGGAGTAGAATCTTTATTTGCAGCGCTGAGTGGACCTTTAAAAGCATAGCAGCACTTGATAAAACAAGTCTGTAATTTGTCATTATTTGACGTAGCTGGCCATCTGATGCAAAGCACACTGATGACAGAAAACCTTCTCTTAGTAATCCGAGTGGATCAAAATTTTAAGTGAATTATCTGGTTTAAGCAAGGCATCCTCTCAACAGGAAAGATAAGCTAGTCCAGAAGAAATAAATAGATATATGTTATTTGACTTAACTAACATCAGAAAATTGTAACATGTTGGAACTGAGTCTCTATTTGATTGCTCCAGAGCAATGTATCTATTTTAGATATTTATGAAGCTACTCCCCTGCTGCATATGGAGCTCTTGGATTCTCGAATTATTTGCTTTTTCAAATGTCATATGGGTTTAAGGAAGAATTATTATTCATTTTTTATACATGAATACGGAGACACAGAAACATCAGATTTTTCAAAAGAGAAATCAATAAGATCTAAAGAATGTTAGCTGACTTTTTTCCTGAAATTTTTATCTCCAACACATTATTCAGAGTCATTTAACCACTTCAGGTTACTGAGCCTGGGGTGAATGATTGCTGAGCTACATGGTATTGACAGGTTTCAAACTGAGCTGACAAATTGTGACATGTTTTTGTGAAAACAATTTTTCAGAAGTTTATAATATGACAAACTTCGAATGAAACTCACCTATTCTTTACAAAACATGAAAAGAGAAAACCTAGACTTACTTTCAGCAAAAATTCAAGTATTCATTGCATGGATTAGAAATATTAGACTTACAGTTGGATGCATTTTTGGAGGGAATAATTCACTTAACAAAAAGGCAGTTTTACTTCATCTGATGGCATTTGTGAAGCTGCGCTGAACTTGACAAATGGGTTTTATTAAAAAAAAAAAAAAAAAAACCAACATTTACAGGGGACATTTACAAAACCAGGAAAAAAGGGTATATTTTCTTCCCAAACATTATCTGCTAGTGCATAATAAAGTTGTCAGAAATTACAGAAATTGCCCAGTTTATATATTATAAATGTGACTACACTCATACCTATCCCACATTAAACAGAATGGATAATTATCCAGAAGCAGGGGTTGCTCCTTCACAGCAGGGATTCTGCATAAATAGGGATATATCAGAAAAAGAACGCTTCTTGTCAAAGCTGTTCTGCTCAGTACAAAATATTTTAAGTACGTACTTGGTGAGACAGAATGTTTCCTTACCTTATAGGTCACAGGATTTGTGTGGGAGATTCAGTATAAAAACACAAAGTATTACATGAGGATCTCCCATACTTGTACAGTGGAAGGCCCTAACCATGAGACTATCCAAAAGGACATCAGTACATCCACTTAGCTTGCTTGCTGGATGTAGCCATTAACTTCTATTCAAAATGCCACCAAAATGAGCCTCTAGCTGTCAGTAAAATTTCCAGTGAAGCAGGCACAAGAATTTTTAACTCTGACAAAAGAAGGCAAAATATTCTTCACAGTTCACGTTCTAGGAAACACCTTAATTATCTGGCATTAACAATAAATCAACTTCTTTCTCTCCTCTATTGTTCCACCTCCACATGGAAATAAAACAAAAAAGAAATAACAATAAACAAATTAAAAGAAAAGAAATATGCTGGGTAGGATGTGAGGCTGGGAAGCTTTCATCTCAAATGGCTGATGCTTGACAAAGATACAACAAACTGAAAACGGACACTGTACTGGGAAGTGTTGGATAGCCTTGGCTATTGGTACTGTATTTTGTCATTTATGGAAAAATGAGCAAAAAAAGCATTGAGAGGTAGACATGTACGTGCACACTGACTGCTTTCTTTTTTTCTGTGTACCTTTTTGTATATATTCCCTTAGTAACAGACAAATACAAGATGCTATCAAGCTATATTAAAATACTTCTTTTGAGAAAGGAAGGCAAAACATGGATCAGAAAAGTAAACTAGGACTTCAGGCATTCCGTATAAGGGACTGGGAAGAACATGGAAACCAAATAACAGAGCAGCAAAGGGTAAAAGAATGTATACACAGAAAAAAACCAAGAAAAATATATGAAAAGCTCTAATCTGATGAACCATATTGTTAATATTGTTTCTTTTTATTAATAACTTGTGAATCCTTCAGTCCTTACCAGTAAGGGAGTGCATCTGATGCATATATAAAACAGCTGTGAGAAATTCTGCTGTAATTTTTCATGCCTAATACATACAGAAAAGAAGTAATACACCATATGGGCAATGAAGAAGGGAAAACACAAAATGAGATATAGTTTCAACAGCTTCTGTTTTCTTCAGCATTCATGCACCATATTCAGTCCAACAGCTTTGAGACAGCAATACACTCATTGTTCACTAGAACTAGATGCTTGACCAGTGAATGTTTTGTTTTTCAGTCCTTAGCTTATATACCGGAATTATTCTACTACTGCCCATTGAACAAGCGAGAATCTAGACAGTACTGTACTTCAAGGTGTGCAAACTTTGGGACTCATGAATTTGTTTCTTGCTCTGTGGTATGCACAATGGCCAGTTTCCCAGCGATACAGTATAGAAGACATGAATTCTAGAGTTCTCCTGAACAACCAGCAACCTATGCTTGCTTCTGCCTGTCCCATCTTCAAGGCCCAATCTCCAATCCCCTCTGGACATCATTTTGTAGTAATGCTGCCTCACAGTTGTATTTAATAGTCCTACCACTTCTGCTTCTGCAATGACTTCTCTCTTTATCTGCCCCCCTCATTGTGGAGTTCCATGAGAAATTCTCTGCTCCCAGCTATGCGAGGTACTTAATGCCTTCTTTGCCTCAGTCCTTAATAGTAAGACCAGTCATCCTCAGGGTATTCAGCCCCCTGAGCTGGAAAACAGGGATGAAGAGCAGAATAAACCCCCCATAATCCAAGAGGAAGCAGTTAGTGACCTGCTACATCAACTGGACAGCCACAAGTCTACGGGCCCAGATGGGATCCACCCGAGAGTGCTGAGGGAGCTGGCAGAGGAGCTTGCCAAGCCACTCTCCATCATTTATCAG
>VYXH01006307.1:744288-817858 GCA_013397275.1 Burhinus bistriatus | reverse complement strand
AGAGAAGGGCAACAAAGCTGGTGAGGGGTTTGGAGAACATGTCTTACGAGGAGCGGCTGAAGGAATTGGGATTGTTTAGTCTGGAGAAGAGAAGGTTGAGGGGAGACCTTATTGCTCTCTACAACTACCTGAAAGGAGGTTGTAGTGAGATGGGAGCTGATCTCTTCTCCCAACTAGCGATAGGACAAGAGGAAACAGGTTCAAGTTGCGCCAGGGGAGGTTTAGGCTGGACATCACGAAAAATTTTTTCACTGAAAGAGTTATCAAACATTGGAACAGGCTGCCCAGGGAGGTGGTTGAGTCACCATCCCTAGAGGTGTTCAAAAGTCGTGTAGATGTGGTGCTTGGAGACATGGTTTAGTGGCAGACCTGGTAAAGTAGGGTCAATGGTTGGACTGGATGATCTTAAAGGTCTTTTCCAACCTAAACAATTCTATGATTCTATGCCATCCTGCCCCTCTGCTTGTGGCCTCTCTGTTGTTTAATTTCCTCCACAGCCAATTCAGCTCATTAAGCTGCCAGGAAACTAATTAATCAAAACATTAATACATTTCTTCTTGTCTACTGAGTTGAACTGGCTACTCAAGGAATCAGAGAAGCATGGGAGGTGGCACAAGGAAGGTCATGAGACTGCCCAAAAGGCAGCAGGGAGGGAAGGAGGAAGAAACAGAACTTCTGCTTCAGTCAGAAATGCCTGTTAGGTATGAGAAGTTGTCTTCTCTAATTGCTCCTCAGCTACATAGGTACCTTTACTGAATTATCTTTGTAAGCAGTTGAAAATCTTTTTATTTCTCCCAAAACACACTTGTTAATTGTATGCAAGCCAATACACCGTTTAAAGTCACTGGCACTGTGTGGCTGTGTGAAGCACATAGGCAAACCACTTCTAGGACAAGACCTAACAAAGACCAAAAGCAGTGAGTGTATCTAAGCATCAACCTATGGCTGAACTCATGCCTTTGTAGGCTCTGTCACAGGAAAAGAAATCAAGTTTCCAAAAACATTTTGAAAATTCTTTTCATTTGCTGAAAATGCCATTTGCTCTGATTCTTGATCTGTTCTTGAGACAATGACACCTTTTTTGTAGTGAATACCACTCCTGCAGATCAGTCCTCTTGAGCCATGCTTTTCATCTGTTTCAGAGCTAGAAAACCTCTACACCAAAGGCCTCCAAATCAAACATCAGAATACAATGGCCAAAGTGAACTGCATGTGACAGACTCCACAGCTACCACAGATACAAATGACACCTTTTCAATTTAAATGAAGGCACAAATGTAGGGAAATGCTCTCCATGGATGACTTATGAATCTCAACTAGCATTCTCATCTGCTGGATTAGGGCCTAAACTTGTATTTAAATAGAGACAGTAAGTGCTAGACTCATAGCAAAGTCATATTATGCTATATTATATGACACCACTTAAGTCTGAAGAAGGATTAGAATGCAGTAGAAAATCTTCTAGGACTGAAAAAAAAAGAGAAGTCGCAAGCCCAAGCAGGGAGCCTACTTACTGTAGTTTAGATAATTGTCCTAATTTTAATTTTTCTTACTGTATACCATACATAACACCAGAAACTATAAATCATTCCCACTGAGACTAGTCCTTTGACAAGCTGTAAGTTACTTAGTAAGATCTCAAATGGGTACCTCTTTGGTTGGGCTAAGAGTGGGTTTGATCAGTGACAGAAAAAGCAAGAGCATCTGATCTATCGGAGTGGCAGCTTGCAGATGTATGACCCTAATGACAACCTCAATCCACTTGAGAGAAAAATTTCTGCTTGCAGAGCCAAGATTTTTCAACGGCTATAAAAAGAGTCTGGCATGCAGGAAAGCTGATAATCAGTGCCTGTTTCCTAAGACTTAACATGCTTGCTTTTCTCAGATGTGGGTGGCAAGTCTAGTAAGAGTCTAATTATGAATGGACACATGAAGAATTCAATTACCTATTAATGTTCCTTGGCATTTGTAGCCATAAAAACATGATCTCATATACTGTAACTCCTTTCTTTCAATACTGTTAGACATCATCTCTGCAAGCCTAGGCTGAAGTTATTAAATATACATTATAGCAAAAGAGTTGCTATGTTTCTATCCAGCTGGTACTTAGGTTATCCTTTTTTAGACATTATATACAATCTTTACATAAATTATTACTAATGGAAAATCTGAGAGCCGCAGAACATTTGCTGGAGCTCTCTTGCATGGGAAAGAAGCCAAACAAGTGCTCATAATATTATATTGTTAGCAGAGCTGTATAGGAAATTATTTCCCATCCCACAGTTTTTTGAGAGATCAAAAATTGTCTTGCATTGCACTGGAACGAAACCAAGAATGTTCTAAGTGAGAAACCTGACAGAAACACCCTTTGCCCTTTACTGAACAAACTACTCCCATAGTGAAAGCATTCACTATGGTTACATTTTTCTAGTCTGAGCCAGGCAGAGCGGGTCTTCTGTAACTCATGTAAATACCTTAATCCTAGGTGAGATGGAAATCTTTTTCCTGCGTTCTCTGACTGTGATCAAAAATTCCACTTCTAGTGTTTGAATTCCTGCAGAAAGTTTTGATTTCAAAGATAAAATAAAAACTGCTGGGCACAAAATTTCCAAATACTTCTAGTTTCAAAATTTTGCAACTGCATATTCAGAGACCTCTGACATAATTTTTAACAACAAAAAAGGGTTAAACTCATGGACTTACACAAAGTCAATGCAGCTAATAGATAACTTTTCTTTTGGATCTCTCTTCAGATGCAAAATACAAGTGTCTAGATAGCTGTTCCAAATCAAAGTGAAACATTAGAATCCAACAGAAATTATAATAAGGAAAAACTGCCACAACAGAATTCCTAAAAAAAAATCATATTTGCCTTTTGCTATTTTTTCACATCTTTAGGTGAGACAGCACCTCTCAGTACCGTCAAAAATCAAATCACACAATCACAGAATGGCTGAAGTTGGCAGGGACCTCTGGAGGTCATCTGATCCACCCCCCTGCTCAAGCAGGCCTACCTACAGCACAGGACTATGTGCAGATGGCTTTTGAATATCTCCAAGGAGGGAGACTCCACAAACTCCCTGGACAACCCGTGCCAGTGCTCAGTCACCCTCACAGTAAAAAAGCGTTTCCTGATGTTCAGACAGAGCCTCCTGTGTTTCAGTTTGTGCCCATTCCCTCTGGTCCTGTCACTGGGCACCACTGAAAAGAATCTGGCTCTATCCTCTTTGCACCCTCCTTTATTTTCCATGTGCCTTAGCAGAGTTTCCAGGAGGATCTGCTCCATGATCTTGCCAGGCACAGAGGTGAGACTGACCAGCCTGTAGTTCCCCAGGTCATCTTTTNCCTGGACAATTTCTCTATATCTGTCCCAGGCTACCTGTCCTTGCTTCCACCCTCTGTAGACTTTCTTTTTCTGTTTGAGATTGTCCAGGATCTCCTTGTTCATTCATGCAGGCCTCCTGGTGTTTTTGCCTGACTTCCTCTTTGTAGGGATGCATCACTCATGAGCTTGGTGGAGGTGGTTCTTGAATATCAGCCAGCTTTCTTGGCCCCCTCTTCCTTCCAGGGTTTTATCCCACTGTATTCTATCAAGCAGATCCCTGAAGAGGCCAAAGTCTGCTCTCCTGAAGTCCAGGGTAGCAAGCTTACTGTGTGCCCTCCTCGCCGCCCTAAGGATCTCAAACTCCACCATCTCATGATCACTGCAGCCAAGGCTGCCCTTGAGCGTGACATTCCCCACCAGCCCCTCCTTGTTGATGAGAACAAGGTCCAGCACGGCACTTCTCCTCATTGGCTCGAGCCTTTTGCATGTCCTGTGTCACCAGGGCCCCTGCCCCATTCAGCAGCAGGTCCACATTTCCTCTACTCTTCCTTTTGCTACTTGTGTACTTAAGAACACCTTCTTGTTGCTTTTGACATCACTTGTCAGGTTCAAATCCAGGTGGGCCTTGGCTTTCATAAACACGTCTCTGCATGCTTGGACAGTGCCTCCATATTCCTCCCAGGTTACCTGTCCCTGCTTCCACCTTCTGTACATACCCTTTTTATGTTTGAGTTTTGCCAGGAGCTCCTTATTCATCCATGAATGAATATTTACGGAAACTTACTGTACAATAAACTTCTCAAAGAACAAGGAGTGTATCTCTGGCCTTGGTATTTTTCTGTTACCATGTTTACAATTTATTTATAATATAATTTATGCTACATTTTGAGTAAGCATTGGGGTTTTTTTGGCCTAAGTAAATTTACTTCAATTAGAGATTTAATAATGCAGGAACCTTCTTTAGGTTGGCATGTTTGTAGCTACTGATTACGTGACGGGGACTAAAGAGCAGAGATGGATTAAAGAATCAGCTCCATTCTCCACTACATAATTTCTGAATTATATCCAGTAAAGGACTTAAAAGCCTAAAAGTCACACACTGTAATACTTGGTTTCTATGCTAGGGCACCTAAAGCACATAGAATTCATGGAGCAGTCCCAGAATCCAGAACAGATTCGAAGCCATAAAGTGCACTGAGCAAGAAAGGAACCACAGTCGGCAAGCAGCTGCCTCCCAACTTATCTGAATCACCCATACTTGACAGAAAACATCTCTGCCTGTTGGGAGACAGAGCCTCCTCCTACCCCAGTTCTTTCAAAGGACAAAGCACGGCTCATTCTTTCCTTTCAGAAGAGGGGTTTTTTTTATTGTCTTCTCCCCTCCCCTTCTCTTTCTGCCTCTGGTAGTGTCCACAAGGTGGAAAACACTGGTTCAAGTTCCTCTTCTGATCGAAGGAAGCTTTGATTTTCCCAGCAAGTGCCATAACAATGAAGCTACAGCTACATTTTTCCACCATTTTGCTTTGCTGCTGTTTCAAGAACTGAAGACTGACAGAGACAGACAGGGAGAACAAAAACGGCACGACTGCAGCCTGTGTTAAGGGTTCTTTAGATAACAAGTCCTCCTCACTTGTAGAACTGTAGTTTACCCAATATCCGGTAATGAAGGTCTTGGCACTGCATAACCACTAACAGGTAGACATACTACTCTCTCACTATTTCAATGCACCTCTTTTTCTCTTCTATACAGTGGCACTTCTTCAAAAGCACAGTTAAAACAGCTAGGCCACAGCCCTAACAGATGGAAGCTCTAGCTTGAATCCCCATCAGGCTGAGGAAAGCTTACAACGTCATATTCCAACCTGGGAGCAAGTTCACTATCTGCTAGGGCATTACAGAAAAAGTGGGGCAGAGCCCCTTCTCAGTGTATCCTTTTAAAAAAGCAATAGCCATTTCTGAATTTTGTAAGGATCTTACATCTGCCTCTGTTTCACGCATGATCTGAAGGTTCCTAACACATGAAGCCTCTCTAAAGAGCTCAATACAATGAAGTTTAGTCTCTAGATCTTGAATGAACCAAGCATGAGACCAGTATCAAATTATTTTATCAATACCAACATTCAGACAATCTCAAAGCTAAGCAAGCAAAAAGTAAAACAACTAATGTACAATGAAGAACTATGTACATGCTTAGCTGGGAAGCAGATAATCAGTAATGCAGTAAGATTTGCAACTTTTGATTTAGGCACCCAAGTTCCCTTCTGGGTTTTTTGTTGGACCTACCCCAAGACATTCCATGCAACATTCCCTTGTTTTATTCAGATGGATACAACAAGGTAAATGTTACTCCTTTCTCAAACTGAAATGTTTTTTTAAAACTAAATTAGTGTATTAAGCCACTTTGAGGCAAGACAGGCTCCTATATTTATATTACACTTAAGATTATACTTACAAAAAAATCTTAAAAGCACATAGTGTCATTAGTTGTAACATATGAAGCACTGAGTAAACAGCACAACTAGAAGAATTTAGCTGGAAGCTAGTTTGAAGTATTTGCTTCAAAGTTTAAACAAAAGATCTGTTTATTAAATAACAGCTTTGCTAGAAACAAATTTTCAGCATTGCTAAGTTATTATGATACTACCCTTTCTCTCATTTGAGGACGGAGTTATAAATCATTTACGTAATCTACATATCTAATGTTCGGAGATACATAGTTACCCCAAATGCATTCATCATTATCGTATCTGAGTGCAAAGAAAATTGTAAAACCAGGAAGACAATCTGTCAGATTGTCTACTCTCTGTTGTCTATGTTCCCAGAAGCGTGTATGGTAGAAGCATTAGCTTTTTCCCATCTTCTGCCTGTTGTCTCCATGAGGGTTATTGTGGGAAAGCTGATGCTGGGATGCGTCTTGCTCTTTCTTCAAAAAATAGTAATATTTAAAACAAGCATTTGGTCTTTCCTAGACAGTTATGAGAAAGCCCAGCTCTGTACCCTGGCACATTTCAATGCTGTGTGCCTAGCAGCTTCAGAATCCTTAAGGGAAAGAGCTATACAGGATCACATTCACAGAATAGGAAGCTATTTCTGCCAGACTAATTAAAGTCACAGAAAACACAGAAAATAGTTAGAATCTTAAAATGCTTTCTTTATTGATCCCGGTCTCAGATGAAGTGTGTTCCAACAGCAATTTTCTGGTTTTCAAAACAGAAGTCTTATATTACCGTCTGCATTTTCCATTACATATATGAATTTGTAGGCTTCATATACAAATTCATAGGTAGGAAGGTTGTTAGTTTACTGTATTTTGGCAGCAAATTACACAGTTGAAAGATACACAAATCACAACTGCTGCATCTCCAACTCAAGAGGTTCAAGAAAAATATAAGCAAAAGAAATTATTATTAACCCAGCAGTGTCACATCTTAATAGGAGAAAAAAAAAAGAAAAATGCCATGATCAAAACTATGATTATATTATTCTCAGAGAGATAAGAATAAGCAAAATACACTTAAATCACAGAAGATTTTAATTTTTTTTTAGTTTCCCAAAATGAAAACACGCTTCTACATCCCTTCCCATACGAAAAATATATAGTGGGGACTATACTTTCATTTCTCCGCTTAGCACAGTCAAAGGTACCTAGCAAGTCTTTGTAATTGCTGGCATTTTTTACTATTACATTATATCACTTGACAGTGCATTCACTGAACAGGAAAAATCTCCTGCTTAGTCCTTTGATCTTAGTCTGAGGAAGTTATGAGCATGGATGCTATTGAAACTACATTGGTCCCAGGCATACCAACACTTCAGGCCCTCTAACTTCCCCTTGTCTTTCCCCCCGAAAACCAGCAGGAAGGAACCACTAAACCAAACAAAACAGAATGAGAACAAGAAATGGAAAACAAAACTGCAAAACCAAACAAAATTCATGCAACAGCCCTTATTATTCACCTCTCCGGAACAGACACACACTGAGCACAGACCTGATGGTCTATGTTCTCTCACTTTTTCTGGCTTGAGACCATCCTCTCTCAGTTTTGTATTGAACTTCTTGGTCAAGGTCCACCGCAGAGATTCATTGGTAGGAGCAGCTGGCCCATGCTGTACACCATGGTGCCGGTCCCAGCAGAAAAGTCAAAGAGAGTTTTGCTTTTATCTGTTAACAGGCAACAAACAGACCTGGTCTCTTTTTCACTTTGTTGCAAACATCTTTTAACAAGTGACGGCAGACAAAAAAATTAACTGCTGAAAGAGAAGTATATTTGGCCTCTGGGGAAGAAACAAAATGACCTAAGACTTACTTGAGAGAAGTTGGTATGTGTGGAGAGAAAAGATTAGATTCTGCAGATGAATGACAAAATCATTACCAAATTTTTCACTGCCACTGCCTAGGGTAGCTGTAAATTCTGTATGAGTGTCTGTTACTTTTTTCAAAGATTAAAAGAAGTATGAAAGAAGAAAATATTTACGGAATCATTCAATCCTGCAAATGCTTAATTATTCTGTCATTTTATATTACATACACATTATATATAAAATATATTTTATATTATCAGCGAGCCCCGAGACTGATCACGTCCATATGAGTTTGAAGACTGGGATCAAAGTCTAAATTTTTTTCACAATTTTCATCCAGTTCAAACAGAAGAAAAAATTTTTGTTCGGTTCAATGAACAGACAAAAACCTCTACTGTAAAACATGCGGTAACGCATGATGAGATCGGGTTCTGGCATGTCAAAACCTCTTGAGCGGATTCAGGTGGAAGCAAATCCACCTGGGCAAAACTAGTAATTTCCTCCCAGTGGAGTGGGGGGTGAGAGGGAGCAGAATTAGGCCACAGACCTGGCACGGAAGAGCAGCTCTACCCCATCCTGGGGGCCGGGGCCAGGCAGAGGGTCGGCACTGGGGACTGTCCCACCACCTGCCCCTGCCGCCATGTCTGCCTGGGCCACCACCCACCCCCGCTGCCCACGGGCACAACCAACGCTCCTCCGTTGCCTCAAGGAGAGCTCAGCCCCAGCGGGGGGACATTTCCACCAGATTTACCAAGACGCGCCCGGCCTCTCCCCAGCACAGCCCCGGCACCAGCCAGCGGCAAGGCGGCGGCCGGGCCCCGGCCCTTGCGGACACGGCACCGTCTAGAAGCCGCCGTTCCAGTCTCGGCAAGGCAAAGACTCGCCGGCCCTCGCCTCCTCCTCCTCTTCACGCCAATAAATCACTGGAGCCCCAGATTTATTTATTTTTTCTCCCTCCTTCGGGAGGCACCGCGTTTCCAGGCGTCTGTACTAGAAGGTAAAGCGCTGCGCCAGCAAACGCCTTCCCCACGACCGTGCCATCCCGCCAGGGATGACCCCAAAGCCCTGCCGGCAGCCAGCACCCCGGCCGGGCCCGGNAGGTAAGGTGGGGGCCGCCCGCCCAGTTACCTGCCGCGCCGGCCAGCGTTCCCCTTCCGCCCGAGGGAGGGACGGACGGCCGGCCACGGACGCGCCTGGCCGCCGCCGCCCGCCGTGGGGGCTCCGCTGGAGTCGCCCCGGCTTGAGCGCTGGGGTCAGCCGCGGAGCGGTGCGCCCCTCCCGCCGCCCTGCTGCTGCCGCTCGGACTCCGTCGCCCCATCGCAAACGGAGCGGGGAGGGGGAGGTGAGGGGCGGGGGGAGCGGCCTCCGAAATGTCCTCCCGCTGCCTCGCCCTCAAGCGGAACAAAACACTTCTCCTCTGATTAAGCCGCTGCAGGTTGTTCCTAAGGTAGCCAAGTGGTAGCCCTGTCCTGTCATGTGAGAGTTGCTGTCTTTCAGGTAAAAACCTGTGTCCCCCCCCCGAAAAAAAACCCCGAAATCTACTAGTTGCATGCAACCAGAATGCTGTTCACGGATATGCTGAAGATTAATTTCTGACCTTTGATGTGACTAGCCCATTACAAGTGCGTTGTCAGCGTTTGTACGGATTACCCTCCTGAGACAGAAACTTAGGTTTGTTTTTTTTAAAGGCAAATTGACTAGTTAGTTTAGAGTCAAAATGGCAAGTAACAGCAAGTGGTAAGTGATCCAATTGTATTAGGTCTCTTTCTGAAACTCGCAATTTAAAACTTCATATGTAAAACTGAGTTCATGTGGGATGCACCTCTGAATCTGTGCTTCTAGTACTTTTGCAAATTAAATGCAGCACTTAAGCAATGACTTCTTTTCATAAGAACTTATTTATAGTATTTGCACATGCGCTTTTGTATACCTGTATGCTTTTCCAACTTGCAGGCTAGAAACCAGCTCAAATATGGAAGTAGTTGTGCAGCGTAGAGGGCTACCTGTGAAGTCTGGGCTGAGTCCTATTGAAGTAGGTTAGCCTTGAGTCACAGCTTTCTCAGAGTGATGTCGCCACATGTGATGATGTCACCTGGATGAGGGTCCTGGTTTGGAGAAGCTACATACCTCATCCCCCAGTCAACATTAGGCTGTGTATAGATGGGTGTAGCTAAGTACTATCACTGTCTTCAGAAGCTAGTTGTATGCGCTGGGTTATTCCCTTTGCGTGACTACTTGTATGTAATGAAAACAAGCTTCTTGAGTAAACTTGCTTATATTTTTCTAAGCACAATTTAAAACTTAAACTGATGGCATTGTGGAGCTTGTTCCCTGAAAGTTTTGAATTCCAGGGGAGTTCAAAACTCCAGAGAGGGGAGAGATGCATATTTGTGGAAGACAGAGCATTCCTATTCAGAATTTCTCCATCTAAAGAGAAAATAAATATGTGCTGTGAAATACTGATAAAATTCTGCTGATAGTGGACTGTTAGTTTGAGTGAACTTGTAGTTGCTGAACAGCTGCTTTAAATTGCACTGTAATTATTGGGTAGTTATGTGTGTTGTATGTTTATTTGACTTTTTGTCATATTTTTCTTTGTTCATCTTTTACTCTTCTCCTTCATCAACTTCAAAGGTTCTTGAAGACTCTTCTGAACTTGCTCATACAGACATGGAAGCTAGTGCCACAAATGAAACCAGCAAAGCTCTGTTTGTAGAGAGTAATTTGTATTTTCTGTTCAGCATTAGTGTTAATACTGCTAAAAGATATGTATGACGTGAAGAACTTCATGTTTTCTCTGTTTCTACTATACATACGTTCAGAAAACCAATTCTGTTCTTCCTCTGTCTCCCCTCCCTTATTCACATCTCCTCGTCACCTTCTGTCTCTGTAACTTGGGAGAAGCTCATTTCCCAGGAGAACAGGCAAGGTTCTGTGAGAAGTCAGTGCAAGGAGAACTGGGAAGCTTTGCTGTGTATCGGTGTGTTTGGTACTAAATCCTTTCCTTCTTTTTTTGGCTACCGATATTTACTTTAATCAAAACTTCCTCAGATCTTGTACACTGGAATGAATGCATAACAGTTTATGTCAGCTCTTCAGTAGCTGTGTGTCTTCAATCTCCATCCTTTAATTCCTATTCTCAACCTGTTCATTTCCTTACCTTTTACTTCTCTTTTTCGCCAACTTCCCTCTCTCATGAAAGATGGAAGAACATTCTGGGAAGTTTCCAGTCAAGTTTATCAAAACCGGTAAACTACTTGGCCTTTAAGAGACACTTGTCTTGAGGTGGAGATGTCCCTGTCAGATTTTTAGTCCATCAGCAGTAATGGGTTACTTAACTACACGTCGTGGTTCTCATCCCTGTCTTTATGTCCTGCACTCAGCCGAAATAACTTGAGTCCTTTGACAAAATCTGCATGCTACCTTATCTTAACTTTTTATTTTATAGTGACTTGTACCTATTTACCACCTGGCAAATGAAGGCAAATGTTAGGGACTAATGAGCGGCCGACCTGCCTGTTGGGTAGGAAGTTCCAAGAACACTGGGCAGAAGTAAGCAGGATCCTGGGTTCTGGACAGCCACAGTCTGCAGGAAAGACAAATTTCAGAATGAATTTTCAACACTGAGAATATATGCAGAACATGTACATATATGTGCGTAACTTTTTTGTAGTCAGGTCATCGTGCTTCTTAGAGACAGAAGATAACTAAAGCACATATCTAGTAGTGAATATTGTGGGGAAAATAGAACTGCAAGGAAGTCTTTATAGCTACTATGTAAATACTAAGTCTGATTCCTTACTGTCTGTTATAATCTACCTTTAAGAGGGCATGAGGAATTTAAGGCTGACTGTAGTTTTATCCTTTTTATTAGGAGGAATTTGACTTACTGTTGTATTTGAGGACCATGTATATAAAAAGAGATTGCACAACAGAGCTGAAGCCTAAGAACAGTAGCTCCAGCTTGAAAAGTACTTGTGCAATGAACAGACCACTAATTCTCCCAAATACAATACACACTGTGTTCTCAAACCTTGCTTTGAGGGTATAGGGAAAATGAAGATTTAATGCTTTTTGTTGAAGAGTCTGTTAGAACAAAGTTCTGCTAGTCTGGATTCCTGCCCTGCCTGTCGCCTCTGTGAACTTGGTAAAATGAATCAGTAGGTCACAGTCCTGCTCTGCAGTCATGCTGGCAGCACAGTCCAGTGCTTCACTAGAGAAAATAAGAATTTGGCAGTGAGTCTGTTCTGTATAAGCTTTCACAGTATAATACTGGCTTTATAAAAGGAACTTTGCGTGTGATGGAGAAGGAGCAGAGAAGTTTGGGGGGCGAAGAGGTGCAACTTCTCCAGTGTGGAATGTCTGTGTGGTTTTTCTATGGGCGTGAGACTTGGTTTGTTCTGTTACAGTGGAAAACCAGAGTGCTTTAGACATTGTTAAGTCAACAACTGTAATGCTATCTGATAAATGAATGGTGAGTAAGGTGTATATGTAGGAGCAAAGTCAACTTTTTCGTGTTTCGCAAAGCATGATTTAGTAATATCTGCTGGGCTCTGCTTCCTGTTGAGGTCACTGTTTGTTTTGGTGTTACTACCATGGAAACCCATGATAGTAGAGCTTTATTTGCTGTTCCTTAGGTATAGTAAGATCAAGGAAATGCAAATTTATTCATGGCTGAGTTTTGCCTGCAAGGAGAAGTATGAAAACAAGTGTGGAGATGCGAGAGGAACTACTTCAGGTTTGTTAACAAGGAAACTGAGTCACTGCTTCCTGCATGTGTTGTGGTGGGATTTTTCCCCTCAAAATATTGATGTGAATAGTTTTCTGGAACACCTGTCTGAAGGCACACCCCTAGTTACTTTTTGTCCATCATTCCTGGATATCAGCTTGGCAAAGATGGCAAGGCTAAATTAAACTTTTCTTGACTTTTTTTTTTCTGGTGAAAGTACCCCCCAGGTGTTTGACTATAAAATATAATGAAATGCCTGAATAGCAAGCCAAGAGACTCCTTGGAGGCAGGGCTGCATGACTTCTAAGATCAGGGGAAACTTTCTTGGATATGGCATAATTATAAGCCAAGTATCAAACAGAGATGGAAAACTAACTTTCTTAAAAGTGTTCTGTCATTAAAGGTGCAAAGATCTGTTTCTGCAAGTGTTCCTGGGGAAAAAAAATGTTTTTACTTTCCTCTAAGTAAAATAATAATGGTGAATAGTAATTGCGAATGAAACTTTATTGGTAAAAGTTGCTTAAAAACACATTTCTTCTACTTCAAGGAAGTGTATGGAACACTTCTTGCAAATTAATGGCTTCTTCCTAGCAAATACAGAATTTACAGATGTAGTGGGGTGGATATAAGTATATATATTGTGCTGTAGTTAAAAATTATATTTTTACAACCTATTTTAAATAGATACGCATGTTTGGGGTAATATATATGTGTATGGGGTGTATAAGTAAAAAAACCTAATATCAACTCTCCACTAACATGAAGAGTTGGGGAGGTTCTTCTAGATGCGTGAGACCTGCAGGAAGAGTAGGGTTGTGAAGATGAGGGCTTGTCACGCCTGTTATCTAAGGTCTTAGACTTGATCAAATGAATAGGGTCAAGTGCCAAGGCAGTAAGGAGGTTTCTGTCATGACAGTTGCAGACTGCCTCAGACAAACTGTACTCTGGTACTGCTGCATGTGTGTTTCCGGTCTTTTTGTTTTTTAAAGTCTGTCTAACCGTTCCTTTGTACCTTGTTTTCAGTCTGAGGTTGTCTAGCTGCAGCTTCTAAAAGCATCGGCTGAAAAAAAGCGTGCACTCTCCTGCATGACTAAGGATCCTAATAAATTAATATGTAGATTTCCATGTCTGCTTCTGAAAACCTAATATTAGGAGATGCAACTGGGCGAGAGCACTGATGTCAAAACAAAATACACAAGGGTTGTGAAAATAGTTTATAGACAGTGTTATAGTGTGTGTCAACTGTGTTCAAACTTTAGCTAGTGTAATACAGGACATCGTGAATAAACACCACTTGCTTTCTATCCAGCTGAGTTATCTTTAATAGCTGTTAGTCTTTTGACAGTGGACTGTGTAACAGTGTCTTAAATATTTATATTTTGAGCTGTTTGATATTTAGTTGAGGACATCGCAATAAAATAAATTCTTAGTACTTGTGTACTATCATAGGCTGCTGCAGCTCCTTGATTTATTCTTCTGCCCGTCCTGCCCAGATCATCTTTCAAATATTTTTCTTGGATGCAACCACTTTTTGGCATCCTTCTTTCTGTGCAAATGGACTTCCTTACCCAAGCTTCCGCATCTCAGTCCCAGTCAACTTTTCCCTAAATCTAAATGCATGTTTGTGGGTGGGAGGAAGGGAGGGAAAACAAAAAAGGACAGATCTGCCATCAATTTTGATAGACATGTCAAATAACAGCAAATATAGAGTGGTCTGTGGGATACTGCCCTTCACTACAGATGAAACTTTTTTCCTCTCATACAGTGTCTGCAGAAGTCTTATACAAGCCTTCTGCAGATATAATCATGTCTTTTGTGTTTGGGTTTTTTCATTCTGGAATCGTAAGAAATAACATAGCTCTTCTGTTTTTAAAGTTTAAATGCTGTAACCTGTTTTAATTTCCAGTTTATTGTGTTTCTACAAGATCAGGTCTCTGCAATAAAGCATGCACAGCACATGAGATCTAATGTGTGGTGTTCTCATGGGTTTTTTTGTACATACTTGGCTTTACCTTGACTTCTCTGGAAGTTCCTAAGGTACATTAGGATATGCTAAAAATCTGTTCTATTGTGCTATACAGGTGTTTTTCTCAAGCCTACAGTGGAAATGAGAAACAATCACTTGATATAGCCCCTGAAACATCCAAACGGATCAACAGTTAGGTAACCTTCAAACCAGAAGATCCCTGGCATTTTATGCTGAGATCCATGCTGAAGCTATTCTTGGATTTTTCGCTTCTGTCCTTGGAGCACTCAAAGGCACATGAGACAGATCTGCAAAAAGGACAGTGAAGAGGATTTAAGTCTACTCTGGGACTTACTGTTAATTATTGCAGCCCACTGATGACAACTTTCTCACTGTATAGCCACAACCTTTCAAATTCCAGAGAGGTCTCAAACAGCAGAAGGAACTTTGATCTTCTGCAGAGGCGAAGTACTGATATTGTGTCTTTCTGTCTGTGGCAAGGTGAAAGATTAATGCAGCTCACCTGTCTGGTGGTACATGAGTCCCCTTGGTGGGAGGAAGGAAAAGGAACTAGGACCTGAGATAGCCCTGGTCTTTCGGTGGGACTGAAGAGGTAAAAGAAACCTTGTGGTAGGGAGACCTAGAAATGCCACATAGAGCTTCTGCATTTTGTTATGGGTTCTTCTTTTACCTTCTCCTTAGCACTGCGGTTGCTCTGTAAAGGGGCAGGAAGGTCAGAGTAGCTGGCTTTATTTGAGGGCTATGTTTGTGCTGTGTGTGATGACTATTAAATGGCAACTATTAAAATAATTCAAGACTTCCAGTGGAATTCTGTCAGGGTATTCTTTGTATCGTTTGTGCCCAGCTGCTTAGTGGGAGGGAATAGACAAGATGGGATTGAACTGTTGTCACTGTACAGTGATAATATGAGAGACAGTGGACAAAAACTGCTATGTGAGAAGTTCTGATTAAACATATAGGTTTCCTTTCTTCTGTGTGGTCCAACGTTGTAATAGGTTGTTGAATCTGCATCTGGACGAGGCCCTAGGCAAATCTGATTTCATTCTTCTTTGTTGGCAGTTGGTGACCTCCAGAGAGCCCTTTCAACTTAAAATAATCCATACTCATTAAAAGCAAGTATAGGCAACTTTAAAAATTACTGCTCTGTCTTATGTTTTAATTCATCTAAGATTTCTTAGGGCTTAATTTGTTTTTCCTGTAACAGTCAACAATAATCTTGAGTTCTGTGACATTATACTCTTGACTATTAAAAAGCTACTCCTTTGTTTATCACAACATCATTTTTTTTACCAGCACTGTGAGCTGTGGCACAGTCCACTCCATGTAGGAGCAAACTTGTTAAACTTATCCAATTTTCTCACATAAGAGAAACCATAGCTGTCAATATAATTGCATTTGTGTCGGCCTGCAGACTAAACTGGCCATCTGCTTCTACATGCATAATCCGTTTGTGTCCATGGTTTATTTTTTCATAGCATCCCATATAGGAGATGTTTTGTTGTCTGATGCTCTGTAAAGTCTGCTGTATTTACAGAAATACAAATTCTGAAATTAATATTCTAAAATTGCAGTGAAGCGGGACTTCAACATTTACCAGAGGATTTAAGTTAATAGGAGGGAGACAAAGGATTTGTTGGACTTTCATTCTCTGTTATGTTCAATAAACTTAACAATAAATACTTCTGATAATCCAGGTTTAAACTACTTTAATATTAAAAATTATATTAAACTGCTGTGTTTTTCTTACACATCTGAACAAATTATTAGACACTTGAATTGGACCATTTGGGTTTTTAAGATGACAGTAAGCTTCTACCTATAGCTGCTTAATGTAAAGATAGCCAACTCTTGACACTGGATTCCAGTCTGAACTGAAATGGGGAAGTCTCACTAATTCTCACTTAGCTGTAACCATTTAAACTTCTTTGCCCTTGAGGACTATTTAATCTTGAAAGCAGCATGCAAGGGCTGATCTCAATCATATTTATATTGTCTTCTGTACTCAGACTACTTAAATGTGTATTGGGTATGTTAATAATACCAGATGGTTTTGGATGGCAGAATCAGCTGCTGAAGAGGAAAGTCACTTCTGAGGTTGATGCTTCCTTAACACTGAAACAGGTCCTGTTACAGCATTGTGAAGGAATATTTGATGTGAACTGACTTTTAGATAGTCAAACTCAAAAGCATGGTGTGCTATTGTTATTTTATTTATTTTTGGCAAGCAGATGCATAGTTTCTCTGTCAGAACAAAGGCAGAGTCTGTGTGTGCATCTGGAATTGTGTCTAATTCAGTTCTCAATGTGCTCCTTAGTTTTGAGCTAAACCTTTGCCATAAGGTGACCAGACACTGCATATAGAAAGGTCATCTCCTTCGTTCTCTTTCACAGCAAGCAGAAATGCATTTCAAAACAAGTCTATCTCATTTGCTAATTCATTTTATTTGTCTCAACTGCATAAGCATTTACTTAATGGTGTGCTCTTTATTACTGGGAAGGGAATGTGGAATTCTGTGTTTCTGAAGAAATCTGCACTGAGACTGCTGGTTGTGAAGATGCAAGTAGGCTGGCTGATTGTTCTCCATTTAGTCTGGAGAGGGAGCGTGTTTTGGGTGGAGCATTTAGCATGCATTTCCTTAATTTGCTTCTAGAGAGGTATTTTTAGCTTAAAAAAACCCTTAAATGTTAGGAGACTTGGAAACAATATATTAAAAAATTGCAAAACCCATTTACATTCTTACTTGCATTTCAGATTGTTTTGGGAATTCTTGAGATATTAAGACTATTCCTCTGTGTACTGTACAGTAGCGCTGTATACACAAGTGATCCTAGGTTTCTAAGCCTTCTAATAACGACACTAATGAAATTATCATTATTCTTCTTTCTTCCTCTTCCCCTCTTTTTACAGAAGGGCAGAGCCCAAGCACAAAGAAGTAATGCCAGTTTGTAGCTGAAGTAGCAGCTAGNAGGAGGTACAGTGTATGTATGGTAGGGCTCTGGATTCCAGATGAGAACACCCCTGTAAACACCCATCTTCAGTGGAGACGAACTTTTATTAACCTGTAAGCTTTATATATCCAACATAGTAAAAAATGTAGTTGATGAAAGAGAGCTTGATCTTTACAGTTACGTTTACTTTAGGTGGTCTGTTGGTCTGGCTTCAGGTCAGTGCCTCTAGAGTGTGAACTTCTTGAGCCCTTAAGCTGATAAAGATGTGACCGTGATCACAGCAGCCTTGTATTTCTTCTTCCAGATAAGAAAGGGAGAAATAATTTCACATCCCTCTATCCATCCATGCAGTTGCAAGCAGTAGCTTAATAGCTACCAAAGTACCTCTTCTCCCTAAATAGCCCATAATCTGCAGAAAAGCTTTGTAATATCCTTAGAGGCAGTGATTGTTCAAATTATAAAATAACTGAAAACATGGTCTTCCCTGCATCTTATTATGTGCTTTGTGTTGAGCAAGTGGTTTGTAAATAACCTGTTCCTTCATTTTGGACAGAAACAAATTGAAAGTTAAGCTGTTTATATCCTCGTACGTACAACAATAGTGGTATGGCTTCTCAGAGTAAATTGCAAACTTGTTAATAATAAAACTGTATCACCACATTCATTAATCCTGGCATTGTATTGTTGTCACCAGGACTAAGATCAGTACCAGAACTTTTCAGGTCTAGCTCACTTTCCATTCATGGTAAAAGCCAAACTGGAGGTGAGCCGTCTCCTTTGCAATGACCACCCCTCCCACTGCATGTACCCACAGCCAGCTGGGAGTGCTCATCACGCTGCTGGAGTGGTGGGTGGGGGTGGGTTCCCCTCTGCCTGCTGGGCATGAGCCTGCACACCCAACTGTGACCGCAGTTCCACAGTCCTTCATCCCTGTGATTTAAAAGCAACGTTCCCCAAAGGTTTATAGAGCTGGAGCGAGGCATTTTAAATTTACTGTATTATATGGATGCATAAGTTATGGTACTTGGTGTCTAGTTTTCACCTCAAACTTCCAGTGGCTGTTACTCAGTTAAATTTGCTGATGTGTTGATATATTGTGTGAATACCCGGCCTTTACTCTGCGCTGTTTTTTATATTCTCTCCTATTTCCTCTGCATTATGAATTGGTCATCTGCCCTTTTAATCTTTTCACAGCAAAACCCTTTGCATATCGTTTATGGTCATTGCTTTCGCTAACTGTGCTGTTTCTGTTTCTCCTCGGAAAGAAAGCTGGTATTAGTCTAGCTGAAATGTAATTGCAAAGGGTATGTTCTGTTCTCAATCACTCTCAGGCATCTCAAATATACTTGGAATATGAGCCAAAACACTTAGATGTTTTCTTTATTCCTATCAGATGCCCAGGTTAGTGCATATAAATGTGGGATCTGCTTATTTCTTGATCTCCTCTGTTTTGCCAAGCCATATACTGCAAATCACTTTGTCCTGACAGCTGGATTAAATGCCCTTTAACTTGAGGTCTCATGGCCTCTCTCGCTGTGGTTTCTCAGCCACAGACCGAAGGAAGGGCTGCAAAGAATCTGCTGCTTCCCTTGTGTGAAGCTTGCAGAGTGAGCTGGGCTGGGGAGACAAGTCACCAGAAAAATACTTGGTTTTGGCTAATGATAACTTTTTGCCTGCTAGCTCAACCCTATGAACAGGCTTGGGCAAACACTGTCGCTTATGTAGGTACAATAGAAAGGTGAGTCAACCCCACAATACTGTCCTGATGTCGGCTTAGTCAAATGCTTAATCTTCTGCTTTAATTGTAGATTGTAAAGGCAGCCGTACGATCATTCATGCAGCATATTTCTTGAAGCTGACTGTAGTCATATTGCTCTGTACACAGATGGGCTTGGGCCACGAGCAAGGATTTGGTGCCCCCTGCTTAAAATGCAAGGACAAGTGTGAAGGATTTGAGCTTCATTTCTGGAGGTAAGTGACACCAGATGTCGCTTAAGCTGGGACTCGGCACTGCAGATCTTAACACATGTATGCAAATGTGTAAGTAAGAGCTTTTGTTCTCTCTTTCAATTAAACTGTTCAGATGCTTTAAAGAAGCTGTGTCTAGGTTCAGGGCCAGGGCTTTTCAGCTGCATTACAACAGAGTGTTTAAGTATGTAATCACTTGAGGATACATTTCATCTGCACTGAAGTCAATGATAGTACTTCTACTGAAGCATTTGCTTTAGCTTCATAAACAGTTGAAGTAGGTTTGTAAAAACATCTCTATCCCTACTGTAAGAGAGATGACAGGGAAGAAGTGTGCTTTATCTCAGTAATAAAATGCTTTCTCGGCTCCTGACCAAATACGTAAGCTTTGATCTGAGATTTTAAGTAAAATTATCTTATCTATGTTGAAAAGATGTTGAAACTTTGTATACATCTACAAATGACTTAGGGTGGGAAGGGGTGTCATAATTCAAATAAGTTAGATAGTACTTGGCCTCGGATAATGCACTCTTCCTAAACCAGTAAGAGTTGATGATAGTAGCAATAAATAGTCTATGCTGTGGTCTATGCCATTACTTCTGCAGAAACTTTGTATTCCATGAAGGCCCTTTGTGTTTTACTGAAACAAGATGTGTGTATGTATATTAATGTATGTATCTAGCTAGCCCAGTTCACTGATTATACTGAGTGTACTTTAAGATGTAGCTTAGTGATTCTGATTTTCTTTAAAAAAAAAAATCACAATCAAAGGGAACAGCCTTGAAAGGACAGAAGAATAAATAATTGTTNCCTCTGTGTACTGTACAGTAGCGCTGTATACACAAGTGATCCTAGGTTTCTAAGCCTTCTAATAACGACACTAATGAAATTATCATTATTCTTCTTTCTTCCTCTTCCCCTCTTTTTACAGAAGGGCAGAGCCCAAGCACAAAGAAGTAATGCCAGTTTGTAGCTGAAGTAGCAGCTAGAGAGAATGGGTTAATGTTGGCTTTTTTGGGGTTTTTTTTTTTGAGGGCAATGCAAGCACATTCTAAGTTTAGCAGCTTTTTAGGGAGGACGACTTTAAAAACCAACCAAAAAATCTGAACAACCAACCCCAAACAAAAAACAACCTGTCCTGGAAAAAAAAGCAATTGTTTGTGTGGCTTTAGCTTCCTCTTTCTGAGAACATCCTGGCCAACACTTTGGTAAGTTCATCTGTGACTTGACAGGAGTGCTTAGNTAAAAAAAAAAAATCACAATCAAAGGGAACAGCCTTGAAAGGACAGAAGAATAAATAATTGTTGGTAGCACTAGCACATGCTAGTAATGAAAACAATTAAATTTCACCAGTGCTATTTAACTACAGTCATAACTGTATCTGCAGTAGGGTGTTATTTTGTAGGGTTTTTTAAGGTAGTGTTTACATACTAGCCATAGTGGCATCAGGTGCAGATAAGGCCTAGGAGATGTAACTTCTTTGCCCAAGTAGCTGACTGCAGCTGAGACTCAGTTTAGAAAAGAACCGAACAGACCACAGCAAAACCTTGCATAAGTTGATGAGGATATAGCTTCTTTGTTACATATCTGTAATATGTAGCTGTAGAAACAACTTATAAATAATGACATGGAGCAAGAAGTGGTAATACACTAATGAATACACGTGATCATATAAACATAAAAGAAATCATTAATTTATGAAAAGATGCTTTTTCAATACACAGTCACTGAGGCGACTTGTGTCGAGGTACTAAAATAAACCGGAACACAAGTTAATGTGTGTAGGTAATTCATTGAAACAGAATAAAAAAATTTGCAGGAGTAGTGTTGTTTATTCATGGTTAGATGAGAAATTATGCCACTTCCTACTTGAGAAAGCTCTTTGTTCATAGTCAGTGTGATCGATGGGGAAATCACAAGTGGGGGAGGAAAAAAAAGGTTAGTTTTTTTTCTCAACTCTTCTTTTTTTGTCCTCTTTTTCTCAGTTCCCATTGTTAGACCTTGTAATTCCTAGCTTATTCTTCAACAGTGAAGAATTTGGGATAAAAAGAAATAAAAAGCCTAAAAGCATGATTACCAAGTTAGAATGTCTCCTGTGTGTGTATTTGGAGGTTTTTATGTGTTTTTCTTTATACTCACTTAGCTATGCTCCTGTGGTTAGGGCTCATTGTGCCAGGTCCTGAATATATAGCTTGTCAGAGCACTGTCTCTCCTGGAAAGCAAGAGCTCATAGACAGCAGTGGATTAAAGAGCAAGTTAAGACGACGATATAAAACCAGTGGCTATTTAGTTAAGATTAAGATATGGTTTGGAAATTGAGTATGTATAGGATAGACTAGGTAAATAAGGTGGCTGGAAGTAATCTGGGAAACATCTAGGTGTCAGACAAATGTGGCACATGCCTCTGAAACAGTTGAAAAGTTAGCCATTGAGGCAATTCAAGAATGGGTTAGAAAATAGCTATTTCTCCAGCAGAGCTGCTACTGGGGACAGTAAAGGTGTGAATCTGAAGTCTGAAATCAGTTTTGTGTAAACAGTTTTCAAAAGAAAAATATATTAATATGCTTTGCATGAGATTTTTGGCAGTCCACCACTTGAGCAGAAAGGGATGGGCCCCAAATACTTGTTCACTTAGTCATGTTAGTCTTAAAATCTGAAATTCTATTTTAAGTAGAAGCAAACTGTGGCACAAGTGGGCAGAATATTGTATTTATAATATGAATGATCGAAATCAGTTCAATTTCACTATTACTCATCTGTAAAAGATAGGTGTTGAAGTAGGGATTGTAGGTAGAGAAACTGTTACACATTGCAGAGTAGAATAACTGTGGTGGGTTGACCCCAGCCAGCAGGCAAGCACCCGTACAGCTGCTCACTCCCTGTCCCCTCACAGCAGGGTGGAGGAGCGAAAAGGAAGAACAAAAGTGAGAAAACTCATGGGTCAAAAATAAAGTCAGTTTAATAGGTGAAGGAAGGTGGGGTGGGGGGTGGAGCAAGTGATGCAAAGGCTGTCACTCACCACCACCTACCAGCAGACCAATGCCCAGCCAATCTCCAAGCAGTGTCCGCTTTGGAAGTCGGAAACCCTGCTGCCTTCGTCCTCTACCCCTGTCTTATTGCTGAACATGACATTATATAGTATGGAGTATCCCTCTGGCCAGTTCGTGTCAAGGTGTGCCCCCTCCCAGCTTCTTGCCTACCCCCAACTTGCTGAGGTGGGGGCAGAGTCCAAAAAAGAGGAAGCCCTGACACTGTTAGAAGTGCTCAGCAATAGCAAGTGCTATCAGCGCTGTTTTAGCCACAGATCCAAAGCACAGCACCATGTGGGCATTATGAAGAAAGTTACCTCCATAGGAGCCAGATCCAGTACAGTGAGGCAGCAGTTGCGTTTGCAGGCACCAGTCCTTGCTGTGGCCTATGTAAGGGTGACACTGCCCTCTCCTGGGTGGAGCTGAAGAGCTTCAGCAGATTGTGTAATTCTTGGCCTGATACATGAAAACTCCGATGTACCTCAAAGAGCTAAGATGTAATTTCTTTCCATATTTCTGTACAAAAGAGCCTCAATTCTGCCTTCGGGGAGTCAGATTGGAAAGTGGGTGAAAAAATCCAGGCATACCTATGTAGTAGCAGGGTTTTACATGGAGTTACTACGCTGTTCTCCTCTATAGTGGGAGCATTTGTAAAATACCTCTTCTGAGGTGGCAACTGCTCTTTCAGCACTTTGTGCTATAATTCTTGGCACAGTGTATGAGATGGTTATATAGGTGCAGAACTGTTAATTTAAGATAATATAGAATTGGTAGTAAACAAAGCCCTTAGTAAAATTTGTTCCTCAGTTTTGAAGTTCTGAAAGCCTTCGTGTTGTGAGCTGAACACAAAATGAATGCAATGAGAGCCACGATCTATGACAGCGGCTGAACAATGAACAATTACCTGCTTTATCTTTTGTGTGTTAATAGCTCTTGCTTTTAAAATTGTCTTCAGAATCATGCTTCTATCCAAGTGCAGCAGCAGCAGTGGGCAGGGTCTCCTCAGTGCAAGTGTTAGATTTCTTTCCGACTGCAAAACTGCCCATGCAAAACCAGCAGGGCAGGCTGGCTGTAAGAGACTGTCAGTTGGATAAATGTTTGCTCTTTGGGAATGTGTTTCCCACTAGAGGGAGGTCTGGGGCAGGAGTCAGAAGTTGCTAAAAGCAGGAGGGAAGGTTCTGATTTATCTTGGTCGTGTATATACCAGATAGTGGTAATTGTCTCCTGTGCAGCTTGCCAAGGTATTAAAAAGCTTCTGGAGACAAGAATCTTAAACTTGTGAACAACCATTTTCAGCATCTGGCTTCTCTGTATAGATAAAATCCCTGGAAGGTAGGGAGAGCTTTAAGGTAGCTTTGACATCTCCTGATACTACAGCTGATAGGCAAGGACCGAGGCACAGTTCAAAGCATTTGCAATTACTATAGCTGTATCAACAGTAAGAAAATGTAACAGAAGGAATCGTAGGAAGAGGTTAGCCTTTCTGCTTGGAGGACACAAGCCTCAGAACTTGCCAGGTATTTGTTCAGGGCTTCTCTGTGCTTGCAGCTGCTGCCTCTTGTCACTAGGAGCCACTGCAAAGCTAATGTAGGAAGGGTCATGATCCAAGTTATTTTTCCTCTCCATACACCAAAACATAGAAAAGCAGGAGGATGGTTGACATTTGGTTTTGGAGAAGGAACTGGCAGTCTTTGATCCTTGCTGTCAGTAGACATCAAGGACACAGGAATTCACCAGCTTGGGAGAGAGGGTGGAATCTTTTTCTACCCACCCAAGACCTGGAAGCAAGACACAGTCTACTAGATCTGTCTTTTACAGTGATATGCAGCTTCTAATTCCACAAATTCTGAAGCTTCTTCCCTGTCTTCCATGTTTTGAATGGTAAAAGGTTCGCAAACTGCTGAGATTTGGCTGGAGGAACATTTCTCTCCTTTGCTGAGGTCCTGAGAGCCGTGAACACGTAAGCAGGAGTCCCTAGTACCTCCTTCAGCAGGGATCTTGCTGAATGTCCTCAAGTGAAGGGAAAATCTTTTTGACAGTGCAGATGGAGAGAACAAGAAATTCTCACTGCCTGTCTTCTTGCTAGAGCCAAAGGAGATAAATTTAAGTCTATACATGTGTTTATATATGTCTCTGTGTGTGTATAATACCAATTGGTTTTCCTAGCCCATGTGAGGTGTTTGCTTTAACACGAAAAATAAAAATTAGGCATCAGTTACCAGATAGACTTCTGAAGTGTAAGTTTGAGATAATGGGATGGGGTTGCTTCAGTAAGATAGCTGTACCGTTAGGCAAAGAAATGACCAGCTGATCTATTCTAAGTAGAAGTAATTGGCCATATCCCTTCTGCAGAAGGGACAGTGACTAATGAACAGGACTTTGATGTGGCAACTTAGTGGAAGAAGGTATGGCTAAATTGTAAACAGTACTCTTCAGGAAGAGTCGACTGGATATCTTTTAGGACTGGAAATTATTCAAGAAAAGGGTTTATAAATCAGGACAGGAAACCCTTTTTTGGCTGTTAGCAGTGTACAGATATCTTTGTGGCTGAGATCCAGGGGAGCCTTGGGGAGCTGGGGAAATGGCAACAGCCTCAGGGATTTTCCTGCGACTCAGAGATATGTCACATCAGTTGTGAGTCAGCGTTCTCCTCATTCTTTCTGGATTGTTTTGTGCTGCATTGGGAGACTTAATTAGCCACAAGGTCTAATGTCAGGGCCACTACACTTGTAATTTTGTAACATAGCCCCTGTAACAACTTCTTGCAAACTCCATGAAGGCAAAGAGTCTTTCACTTAATCTTGAAAGAGCAGGGAGGTAACATTAGACTGAAAGGTACACAGTTAAATTCTTAGTAAAGCTGAGGTGGAGGGACATGAGTATCTTGTTCTCTTCAATCCAAGTCTCCAGCACAGTAGTTCTATGCCGGTTTTCACAGTGGGACCCAGGAGGGACCTGAGGACAAGTGGTATGCTTTCACTTCTTTGCAACTGTCTGTTCATCTGTTTATCAGGACAACAGAAAATCTCTCGTGGATACTGAAGTGAAACATGTTAAGCCTTCAAGGTGGGACCCAGGATGATAAAAGCAATTGAGTCAGGGGGCTCTCCTAGTTGGAAATAGAAACAGCTGTTCTGTTCTGCATTCTGAGAGAATACTACTAGAAAACAAATACCCAATTTCATTACATAGCATGAGCAAAAATAAAGGTGCCCTTGTGTCTTTTCCAGCACATGCAAAAGTCTCAGGGGAAGAATTCCACCACAGCTTGTTGGGGATGGCTGTGGCTTCTGCAGGCTGTCGATGCTGCTTCACTGTAGTTGGATGCTGTACAGAGTGGGGAGAGCTACACAAACCATCACGCTGCTGTTGTGACCACACAGGCAGTACGACAATATGAATTGTTCTCACTGAGTTTTGTTGTGCAAGCAGAGCAGTTCTGGACAGCAAGACTATACTTTACTCGCATGAGTCTGTGCAGGTTACCTGAGAATGTCTGTTTGTTCACCAACATTACTAGATCACATCCTGTCAAGAGTCTTGCAGACTAAAACTGAGGCTTACTATTGCAAAGAACTTAAGTTGAAAAAGTGAAGGAAATATCTGGTAAGCTATTGTTCAAATGGACTAACTGCTTGCATTCAAGTTGCATGTGTGCTGTGAGGCATATAACTGCATGATGGTCATGATGTAATAATGAACTAAACCTGCAAAAAGTAAGGTCTGATTGTGTCACCTAGTATTAGATGTCAAAGAAGACATGACTGAGAATTGGTAATAAGGTATAATCATGTGCACACCTTAGAAGATGAGCAAAGTGAATAGAAATTGCTTTATTAGTGTATTAAATAGTGTCTAAGTATTAGCTAGGTAAAGGACTCATCTAGACTGATGCTGAAGATCTTGCAAAATTTTATGTTGCACTAATAGTAATGCATAGTACAGCATTTAGGCTTAATGGGCAATGCTAGTTCACCCTTGAATGTTTTGGTAAGCTGGGAGACTGCAAAGTGCTTAGTGTTTACCAGGTATCCAGATAAGTATCAGCTTTGAAATTCTGTGTGTCTTTCCTGTTGTGAACATGAATTAGAAGTCGTGCAAGCTGTCAGACACTTCAATTATTGATCTCTTTAGGTTTTTATGTGTTGTAAAGCGGAGTCTGTTCTGCTTAATGTTCTTATTTTGCTCGGGGGGGTTTTTTGTTTGTTTTTAGAGTGGAGTGGCTCATTTGTATTGCAGAGTTAGATATTTTTATTTGGAGTGGGCTTCATAACTTAGAGTACTGTAGCTTGTGGTTGCTGTATAATCACATGACCAGGACAGCACCCTCACACACCGAAATGCTAGTACCCTACCTTAGAAACTGGTGTACATGTGTAGTGCGTATCTTTGGGGCTGGCTGTATGTCACTTTACATGACCAGTTATATGCAGGTCCTCCTTCTTCCTTTATTTCCCATCACCTGATGTGCCTGCTGTAATCATGGCATATTCTTGTCATGTACCTGTCAGATGCCTTAAGATAAGGTATGTATCTTGCCTTCAAGACTTCAGAAAGCAAGATGCAGAGCAACATTAGAGTTCGATGGGTTTTGGCAGGCAGGATTGAGAAGCATTTTATAGGTAGTAGTTTTATGCTATTTGCTATGTGAAGAATAAATAATGGGTTAAAATATTACTCATTCCTCTTTAAACTCTAGAGATCCAGAAGCTTGATCTGTTCTCTTAGTCTGTAATAAGAACTCTTAGTTAACATCCAACTTTGCTAACTTCTGTAGACTGTGGCTGACTGCTTTGAACTGAAGCTTTGGGGAAGCCATTAATAAATAATAAACTAGCTTGTCTAATCCAAGGTTCTGTTTATTATATGTGAATTGTTTAATTATGCTTAAGGTAATAAATTGCTATCTAAAAGCCCTTAACCAAAGGAGTTCAAATGTGTTGTATATGAAAGAATATCATTTCTATCTAAGTAAGTAAAGCCTTCTACCTTTTAAGGATGTTATCTGTGAAAATTCTCTGTTACAACATGTGCCAGAGTACCCCTGACTTGATTCAGAGCCATTTGAAAGGCTTTGTCCATATAAGCCTTTCACTTTTCTTTCATCTTCTCTTTTAAATGCTGAACTTTGAACAGAACTTGGTGCAATTACACTGTATATGTGGCTGTATGCATTTTTTTCCTTTCTAGGAAATACTTGTTTCCACTTGATAGCAACCCTGTGATAACCAAATATCATGCACACAGTGAAATGCATTTGAAGAAAATAGTATAGTGTGTGTAATTTTGAGTGTATAAAGAGAACCTGAAGAACTATAACCTCAAATAAATGACTTCTGGGGGGGATCATGTTGATGCGTGTAAGTTAATTCATAGGTGTCACTACCTGTAATAAATGTGGTAGGTGGGTGATAACGGGCGTGTATGCACGTGATCAATACTGAGGTGTGCCTGAAGGAATGACATAGCATCATATTCAAAATGCATTAGTGTAGGTGACTGATATCTATCTGATCATAATCTCTGTGAACAAAGAATGTGAATAGTACAACAGCAGAAATAAAGAATATCCTCAAGAGGTGTTTGACGTATTGCAGAATAACTGGTATATTCCCTAATCAAAGCACTGAAAAAAGGTTTTGGGTTCTTGGTGATGCTGTTACTAGGCATGCAGCTGGTGTGAGGTGTAGTTTCTCAGCTGAGACTGTAACTTTGTTGCTGTTTCCATTAAATTTCAGAAAAATATGCCGCAACTGCAAATGTGGCCAGGAAGAGCATGATGTCCTCACAAGCAATGAGGAAGATCGGAAAGTGGGGAAACTCTTTGAAGATACAAAATACACAACCCTTATTGCAAAGCTGAAGAATGATGGCATTCCCATGTATAAACGCAATGTAATGATACTGACTAATCCAGTGCCAGCCAAGAAGAACATATCCATCAATACTGTGACTTATGAGTGGGCTCCTCCTGTTCAGAATCAGACACTTGTAAGTCCGACTCACTTTTTCTTCGTGTTCAAGGCAGGAGTTGATGGGAGATAGAGAAGTAGAGCTTACCGGCAGGATCAATTTTCCTCTTGTAGTCATTCTGTGTGTACCTCTTTTCTTCTTCCTCAAAACTGAAAGTATGGTACCTGTTTAATGAGTCTTGCCTGTGACATCTTGCAGATATGGATGCTTGTCTATGGAACTTCTTGAGAATTGGGGAGATGAGGTGGTTTTTAATAGAAAGGATTAAGCATTATCTGCTAAGTCCCTGGAGTCCAATTTCTCTAACCTGCCTTTTTTAGTACGCTTGAAAAATTTGCATGGAGCGTGGGCTTAAAAGCAGAAAAAACCAAAACCAACCCCACAACAATTTAAGTAATTGTTTAAAGTTAAGGGGAACACTCAGTCTTGCATATAGCTTTTACTGTATATGGTAAGAACAAGGTCAGTGTTGACATCTAAAAGAGCAACTCTCTTCCAGTACATTTTCAGCTGAAGTAGATGAGATGGTAGATAGCCTTCTGAGGGTTTTGCTTCACTTTTCAAACTTTGATTGCTAATTTACTGTACTGTAGTGTTGTGTGATCCGTGCTGGAATCACGTTCTCTGACCTACCTCTCAAAATATCCTTTTTCAGTGAATTAATCAAACCTTGTGCATCTAAATCAACTATTACTTAATATTCAGTTACCACTTTGATTTTTAGGCTTATTCTTGTTTTATTGAAACTAGAGCTTTTATCTTTATTTAGCTAGAGTTATTTCTGCAATGGGCTGTGTGCCCCAGGGAAACTATTTCAGCTTCTGCTTTTTAAAGCTTTACTGATGATCAGTAGTTTTATATAGCTTTGAAGAGACAAGGCGCTGTGTAAATGTTAATTATTGTTTACTCTGAGAAGTAATAACTCTGTTCTGTAAAAGGCTTAAAAGGAAGCCTGTCTCTTACATTAATTGGCTTCTTTCCAGAGTATCTGCTGTATTTTATCTGCATCTGGTGTGTTTTGGGAGCTTAATGTTTATGGAAAGAACCTTGTTTTTGACAAATTTGACTGTCACTAACAACAGTAGAGATGATTACAGTTGCATGTTTGCTTGAAAGGATGGGTCTATAGTTAAGTGGCATCTCATATCTAATTCCTCCTGGTTCAGGCTAGACAGTATATGCAGATGCTACCAAAGGAGAAGCAGCCTGTTGCTGGCTCGGAAGGCGCGCAGTACAGGAAGAAGCAGTTGGCTAAGCAGCTGCCTGCTCACGATCAGGATCCTTCAAAATGCCACGAGCTCTCCCCCAATGAAGTTAAGCAGATGGAACAATTTGTGAAGAAGTACAAAAACGAGGCACTTGGCGTAGGAGATGTCAAGCTCCCTGGTGAGGTGGAAACGAGAGCTACTGAGAAGAATAACATGAACAATGGTGACAGAGGCACCTCAGCTGCTGTAGGAGCGATGGAGGACAAATCCCCAGATCAGAAGGCATCTCAGTATGTAAGTATGAGAAAGGAAAGATAACACAAGAAGGTATGTTACCATCCGAGTGCTCTCTTTGGTCATTTTAACCCAATTAACTTGTTTGTTAACTTGGAATAGTGAAAATCTGGGGAGGGAAGGAAAGGAGAACTGGAAAACATTGGGAATGTCTGCACAAAACCCTGGTTTCTGACTGTATTTAGTGCATTGAAGCAAATAACATCCTAGGTGACCTTTTCATCCCCATTTTAAAAACATGTTAGCTTGGGGATACAGTATAGCAGGGTGGCTTTTACAGAATAACAATCCAGAAACTTGTATAGTCTTATGGACTAATTGCTACACTTTTCTCATCTTGAAGGGTTTAGTTTAATTTTAGAAGGCTGTTTTCTCCTTTTTCTTGGAAGAGCACCAAAATTAGCCACTTGACAAACTGTGTTTAGAATTAAATGAAACTAAGAAATAATAAAGTAACACCTCTCCCTCCCATGTCCAACAAGCCACGCTGTATAACAGCTGTTTTGAGTAACCTTCTTTTCATATTCCTATCTATTTTTTCTCTGATCTATTTTTTTTCTTTGGCATTTGATTTTTGCCTTGTAATAGCTCAACAAAAAATAAGGTAGGTACAATTACCCAGTTTGCATTTGTATTTCTAAAACTATAGCCTTAAAGTATTTCTGACATAACTTACTAACTTCTGCTGTGCATGTCTTGGCTACCAATTATGAATACAAAATAGGGGTCAGATTACTGAGTAACATTAAATTAGTTTAGTGAAGGTAGACCTTTACTTCAGAGTGGCAAAAGATCCTGTAACTTGATTTTCCGAAATGTTGCCATTATATGTATGAATCCCCAAAATTATTTGTCTCCAGGTTACTTACAGAAAATTAATGTATGAGTTCTAGATGGAGATAAAAGTTTGTTTGTTAACATGCTTGTAGAATATGATTTTCAGTGTTATTGGGGGGGGTTGTGTGCTGCTTTTGGTGTGTTTTTGTTGTTTGTTTAAACTGGCACAGTATATTACTTCTGGTGTAATTCATATGGGATATAAAATTAACACTTAAGTTTTAGCTTTTAACGTGCCCACTTACCTTAATCAGTCACATACTGTGCCATTTGGTTACCTGTAGCTACTTTCTCAAGTTAATTATTCGGTTATTTTTGCCATTATCTTGTCATGGAGATTCTTAGGTACTGAAAAGTTGTTTTATCGTGGCTTGATGAGGTTGCTGCCACTTTGTGTGACCCAGCTTTTCTTGCTGGGTTACTTTAGCTTCACCACAGCAATTCTTCACTTGCCTCCTTGAGAAAGACCTGCAGAAATACATATCTTGAATTGTACCCAGTTGGCCAACTGGCTTGGACTGCATTAAGTCAAGGGCAGGAGGCACTCTGTCCTCTGCAGTAATTGTATCAAAGGGTGCTTCATTTCTACATTACACCTGTTTATCACTTCCAAAGTTCTCTTTGCTCGAGCACCTTCGTATACCTCCTACTGTTTAGGCCAGGCATATCTCATCACTGCGTGCAGTGATTTAGGAAGAAGCTTAGAAGTGTTTAATAGTGAACATTTGAGTTGCTTATCTATTGTTAGGTACTGAGTTTACCCTGGGCTAAATAATCAGGATTTAGATATATTAGTTTTAACTATTTTTTTGTCAGATTTCTGGAGTTTGACTTAGTCTCAGCTATATGCTGTAGGATCCTATCAACTTCTTTCTTTTCAACAGTTCAAAATAAACCAATACAGAGAAGAGCTTTTAAATACCTTGCAGAAGAATTGCTGTCCTTGTCTACACTTTTTTTCTATCCATTAGTGCTGCATCTTTGCTCTCCAAATTTTCTTGTATGTTGTCTTTCAGACTGAATCTGAAAGCATGTATTCCCGTAGCTGTGGAAAACAGTTCTGAAATAGCTCTCTTGAAAAATTAATTTTCGTTATAGGAATGGATTGCAACAATAACAAAATACAAACAACCAGGTCTCCACTATTAATGTAAATATATCAATAATAATTGCCTCTGTGTTTAAAAAACAATATATATCTTTCACCATGATTAAAAGCTGAAGAACAGAAAAATGGATGTTCAGCATATTTTCATATTGTAAAGAAGCAAATCTCTTTATGCACTTTTTAACCACGTAGGCTAGGGACGTTGCAAATGGTAGGTGAACTGTCTTGGCCCGATCTGGGTCCATACAACTACTGAACCTTCCAATTGTCTTGTAATATGAGGTCTGAAGTAGAAAGAAGAGTCAAAAATCTTTATATACATACATATTTACACTTCCCCTTTTATTAGTTCCCCTTCATTCTGTTCCAAGCTGTTCTTCATCCCCTTTTGATGTCTTTCTATGTATATTTTGAAATTGTTTGTCTAAAACAAGTGTTGGGATCTGATCAATATGCCTTACAGCTGAGACATTTAAAAAAAACAAACAAACAAAAAAAACCCCAAACCCAACACACAGATACATACGCACGTGCAAAAACTGAGGCCATTTGTGGCTGGGCTTGTAGTGATGTGAATCATAGAGAAAACTTTCCCAGGATGTTCAGCCCAGTCAACAGACCAACTAGAATACAGGAAATGCCAAACTGGTGATTAAACTGTAGATTAAAATTTTTGTTTCAGTAACATAAACCACCTGTGTTTTTTGACTTGATGACAAAACCCTCTCTGTAAGCAGGTATAGGACAGAAGGCCGACTATAAACATTTTGGAATTATTTGTAGTGTAGTTGTGTTCATAAACTTTGTAGTCCCTTTTCCATCGCTCTCCCCATCCTAAGATCATTAATCACAGACTATTGGACAACAGCCATGAGTGATTAGCATCCCTAGAATGCAGCTTTAAACAGAACGAGTTTGAAATATTCGCAATTTTTTTTTTCTCGCTAGTGATACAGCTATTGCTTGATACTCTCATGACCTATGTAATATAGCCATTTTCTTGTCATGTGTTCTAGTCATAGTCTAGTCAGTTAGCTTTGGGGGCTTCTTATTATTCTCTTTTTATTCTTGAGTGTGAACGTAGAACATAACGGTTTTTTTTAAGAACTGAGTTGTGGTTGCAGGAATGTGAATATGGCAAAATACAGTAATCCATTTAAGTAGCACTGGTGCTATGTCAGTAGAATGTACATCATCTTGAATTCCTTAGTTGAACCTGTACTGTGGCATCATGTTGCACTACTATCTGATCATGGGAATAAACTAATGCTTTAATTTCAGTCTGGGAAGGTGGGATTTATCAAATATGTCAGTAATATGTAAGTGCTATAAATGTACCTCTTCAAAGACTTATTTAACTTGGTAATGACTTCTTTCCAGTCCTGCTATCGCTGCAAGCTGAACATGAAAGAAGGTGACCCAGCTGTCTACGCAGAACGTGCTGGATATGACAAATTGTGGCACCCAGCTTGTTTTGTCTGTTGCACCTGCAGTGAACTTCTAGTAGACATGATCTATTTCTGGAAGAATGGTAACCTGTACTGTGGAAGACATTATTGTGATAGTGAAAAACCCCGCTGTGCTGGATGTGATGAGGTAGGAAATATCCTAGTCCTTTGTTTTAGCGCACAAGTTTGCTCCTCTGAGAAGTGAATATGATTTTTAGTAAAATATTTCAGTGCAGGGACATGATGTGCCTTCACCAGTTTTAGCTGATCGTAGTTGCAAGGAACCAAAATTGGTACGGACACTCCACATTAAGGAAGATCTATAGTTTGCTTTGGATTTGGTGGGGATTTTGTGTGGTCTACATGGACATGGGATGTAATATGTGAGTCCTGCAAATTCTACAGTTCCAATTATGCGGTTGTTTTCTCCTGAAGGGCACTAGGGGGAGCGCCTGACTAAATTACACCTTCTGCAGCATACAGGGAATAGCCTGCCTGGTGGCTCTGGCATCTCTTGGCTCTTAATAAACAAAATGGAGGCTTTTGGAAAACTGTCTAACAGGTGAATGCATCCATTTTTACTGTTGAAATCATTGGAAGCAGTGGAATCACCAAGAGTTTCTCAGAAATTACAAAACATCCTGAGGCTAACTTTATCAAAGGAAATACTATTCAAATGCATATATTAATACTTGTTTATATCTTCCTTATAGCTAATATTCAGCAATGAGTATACTCAAGCGGAAGGTCAAAACTGGCATCTGAAACACTTCTGCTGTTTTGACTGTGATTGCGTTTTGGCTGGAGAAATCTATGTAATGGTGAATGACAAGCCAGTCTGCAAACCCTGCTACGTGAAGAACCATGCTGCGGTAAGATCCGTACAGATGTGTTGGTGCTGTGAAGGAAGGGAACGTACGTCTGTGGAGCCTGAAACTCTTACTTTCTCCCAGTGTGGGAGTATCTGAAGAGTATAAATCGAATGCAAGTTTAGGATCAAGTCAATCGTCTTTTTCCCCTTTGAAAACAAACTTAAAAGCAGACAAGTATTTTGTCAATTCATAAACTTGAACAAAGGCACTGGTGGAGGCGGGTGGCTGTTCTGAAAATACCTTAACCTTGGCATTGGTGAAGCATGATTTTGTAACAGGAGGAATAAAGTAGGTGAAGATGAGTAATGCTGCTAAATGTTTAGATCGTGTCAATCATAGTTCATTGTGACCAGTGGGATTCAACTTCAGCTGGTCTGGTAAAAGACTGAAGTGGCAACTGCAATCTAGGTACTTTGTTTCTTTGTATTTCTAACCCACCTGAGTTATAAAGAAGAGTGACTGACAGGATAAAGCTAGGAGTTTGGGAAAGAATGGTAGTTCTCAAATCCTAGTTATGCTAGGAACTCTAATCGGAGATGATGGTCCATTCATATCTACCAGTTAACTAGCTATTAGTTGGTAGTTCAGCCTAACGTGCATCTAGACTGTTTATATAGTTAACGGAGGGGGAAAAATATTATCTCTAGGTGGCAGTTAATAATCTTCTGAAGTCGGTGTGAGGAATTATCTTTCGGAGAGACTTTTTTTCCCCTCTTAGTTCTCAAAGAATTTAATGTTTTAAATGGTATTTTTTGACAACCAGATTTTAAGATTAATTATGCGCAAGACTTTCTAGTAACCTTTAAATCTTTGGCATTGCTTGACAGCTGCCAATGCAGAGGAAGATTTGTAACTAATCTCTTCAAATGTATGGGTTAATATATGAAGATCTGTGCGACAAGATTTTATCATTATTTGGGCATTGGGAAATCCTAACATCATAATTGTCTAAGTGTAGTCCCACCAATAGCTAACTTCTTGTGTGCATTTTATTATTTTATTTTGTGTCCTCAGTTGCATTTTGATCAGAAACTCTGTTTTAAAATTTAAGGAAATCAAAAGCTGGAGACTTATTTCTGTCTCTTCTCCAAAAACATTGAAGAATTCCAGCTTTTATGGTACTTGTAGAGAGCATTTGTATGCTTCATTTAAGTGTCACTTTGTTTCTAAACAGATCTGCCAAGGCTGTCATAATGCTATAGATCCAGAAGTTCAGCGTGTGACATATAACAACTTCAACTGGCATGCTACGCAGGAATGCTTCTTGTGTTCCTGTTGCAGCAAGTGTCTAATTGGCCAGAAGTTCATGCCGGTGGAAGGGATGGTCTTTTGCTCAGTGGAATGTAAGAAAAAGATGATGTCTTAAGAGAAGACATGCACAGAACCAAGCATTGCTGCGTTCCAAAGGCTCTTGCATTTCTACTGTAAAATATATAGTATCGGGGCATTTAAAGTTATTGGAAGTATTAAATAGCATTTTCCCAAAGATTTTTTTGAATGACTAAAACTTGCTTTGTAATCTTTATTTCTCAGCTGTAACAATACTTTCTTTTTTGGACTATTGTTCCTGAGTCTTATGTCAAATAACTTCATATCCCAGAAATGTAAGAAAATACATGTTATGAACTATATACACTTTAAGGGAGCTCTTCACTGTGAAGGATCTTCTTGCTGTATCTTGTCTAATGCAAGAAGAAAATGTGAAAATGCTCCAATTTTTCTTGTTTTGTGTGATAAATGTAACTCTTCCACTTCTGGTTTCACTAATTTATCGTTTTTATAGTTTCCCTGCTTTCATCAAGCACTTTAGACAAAATGATCAGCTTTACCGCCACATGCAGTTTTGCTCTCTTGACCTCAAGTATGCAGGGAGAATGAAGCTTAAAAAAAAAAAGTTGACTAATCATTTGCTTGTTGTTGACACATGGGTTCTTGAGGGATAGTGACTAATCTCACATCTAGTTTGTAAAGTAACTCTGCACCAGTAGAAAACTGTGCTGGCTCATGTTTCTCTTTCTTAGAACTGTTCGTGCCTGGAGAAGTTTTTATTTCATGAATGTTGAAGTTACTCTACAGATATTTTTTTTTGGGGGGGAGAGGGGGTGGGGGTGGAGAAAATATGAGGAGGGTCTTGCCTAGATTAAAGATATTAAAAAAAAAAAAAAAATAAAAATCCACCAGTGTTAGTGGGTGTCACTCTTACCCTTTCAGAACTGGCTTCTGTTTTTCCATGAATGTTCTTTTCATAAATTGTGCCTTCTATCAGAGGGACGTGGCACACAATACTGTATGCATTTCCAAGAATGTAATTCTGCAGAAGGATTGTACTTAGGCTTTTGATTTGTAAGTTCTTAACCAAAGCCCAAAGAAGCCTTTCCCAGAATACTTCCAGTACCTGAGTGAAAAAAATCACAACTGTATGTTAGCTTTGCTTACTAGATAAACCAAATGCGTTGTTCTCTTTCTTTTTCTTAAAAATTACAGATCTACAGTGAAACTTGTTAGCTATCTTTGTGCCAGTGAATAGAGAGTCTTTGGCCAAAAAAAAAAAAATCTATGCAAGTCTTATGTTCAGCTCTCTTTTTAAGTTTTATGGTGGCTGTATTGTAACACTTAGAAATAAAAATTAGTGTTGTTCACTTGAGTTGTCTACTGATTCTGTTCTTGTTGAATCCCCTTTAGGGGAGTCAGAAAGGAGCGGAAATGTTTCCATACTTCTCTTCAGCTTTGACATTATTGTCAAAAAAAAAAACTTAAGACACCGGTGTGAGATACGTACTTTGTATGTTGTCTAAATCAAGGTGTAAACTTTAGGTCCATGTTCTGGAAGCCTGTACAGCTTTTCTCAGGGATCCTTAGGATACACAAAAAAAGTATGTCTTCCAGCTCATGCCAATGGGGCCGTGTTCTTGCCAGATTCACAGCTTTAAACAAAGGAAAACCAGGATGCCTCAGTAAGAGAAGGTATCTTGATTTTTTCTATTTAAGTGCTCCTTAATCTGTAGCAGGATATGCAGTGCGAATGCCATTTGGTGGGTTGGGATAAGGTCGTCCTTAATTATTATCTATAAGGCTGTCTTAATATTGCCTGGGTTTTACTTGTCTTGAGGGCATCTGTCTGCACCCACTTACTAACATCTATTCTTTATAAAGATCAGTTGCATCTTCTAGAACTCCTGAAAAGCTGTTGTGCAACTTTCACTGCCCCTCTCTTGCAACCCCATATAACAGCTCTATTTCTCCTTAATGGGATTGCTCGCACTGATGGCAGTCTTACTTTTCACTTTAAATCTTGTTCTGTGCAGTTTTGTTTATCAAACTTTGCCACTGTGTAACCTTCATTTAAAAGGATGAGCAGGTACTCCCTTGGGGCTTACTTATCCCATCAGGACAGAATTGCTGAAGAAATTCATGTCAAACCAAACATCTCAATAGTCCATCGTCTTCTAGGCCTGGCTTTTTCCAGCCCTCCTCTGAAGCATGCTGGCTTGCTGTCTTTAGCTAGCTCTCTTCTTGAGAAGCTTAATCTTCCCTTGCCTGCTTGATCCTTTCTGGCTCTCTTCCCTGGAACCTGATGCATCTAGGTGTTTCTGCTATGCGGTAGCCAAAGTTTAATCTATGTCCATGTAGTAATCGGAAAGGATCGTGTCATAGGAAGGTCAAGTGTAATGTGCAGGTGATACAGAGGTGAGGCAAAGTTACTGCTGTGTGAGTGCACAATAGATCAGGAGATGATTAGGAGCACTAAACAGTTTTTGTAATGAGCTAGGAAGGAATTCATGTTCCTGAAGATAATACTTTTGGTGTTAGCTGAAAGATACATCAACATACTGGAGCTTGAAAACAAGCATTAAGGAGATGTCATTCTCTTGCTGCCATAATAAAAAAATTGGCAGTTAAGTGTTGTTTGGGGTTTTTTCCTCTTGTGTTTTTTGGCTGTTTTATGATGGAGGTCCCTTTGGATCTATTTGTCTTAGTAAGCTAAGAATAGAGGCTGGAAGCTTTTGCATACTTCAGTAATAAAAGTACATACTTTGCAGAAGAAATTTTGAACTCAAAGTATGAAAGTTGAAGTTCTACCCCTAAGAGTAAAACTTTGCTAAGAAAGCCTTATAAGCACTTGTTATAGCAGCATATTCTTCAGAAACAGTTAACTGGCTGCAAGAAACAGCCTAAAGAGGCACTTAGCCAGCTCTATTGATCATGTCACTGCCAGAGTGACATATTTGATTTTTAACTCTTCACATGTGGAGCACCAAATGAAGACAAAGATTCACAGCAGGAGACAAGTTTGGCCTTGTCGCTATCAGCATGCGTGAGAAGGAAAAGCTCGAATTTACCTCCAGGATGTAACTTTCTGCCTGGCAATTTTATGTTCTGTGTTGCGTTTTATGTGGCTACTGTGACAGTGTAGGTTGTTATGACTCAAAGCTTGAGTTTTTGGAGTAGAGTTGTGTTTTTAGCAACTGGTTGTGAAGAGCAAGTAGGGTTATACAGTAGAACAGCTTAGCAATAGGGATTAAATGAAAGTGGGGTGCAGCTTAAACCATGGCAGGAGAGGGCACCAAAGAGACCATCCTGTCACTGACCTAAGGGACACCTGGGAACTTGATTGTTCTTTTCCATGTGGCAGTCAGCCTTTTCAAAGAACCCCTAAAATTACCAGGTTTTTTGACCACTTATGCTTTAACACACCCTGAAATTTTGAAATTTGCCTGGTGCCCAAAAATTACAGACAAGGTGCCGTGCCAGTGAGATTATTGCAAAGTCTTGCTTCGCTCCACCTGTTTGTAACCGTGGCTGGAGCATCTCGGTATTACCTGTTGGTTGGCCACAGAGCCCAGGAGCCTTCACCAGCACCAGAAGGCCCATTGTACAAGCATTGCAACCCAGCCTCCTCCGTGCCCCGAGAGCAAAGGAGGTCTGTGGCACTCTGAGCGTGCATAACTCCCTCTGCTCTTTGGGAGATACGGGTGTTTATGCACATGATGCAGGCTTTTAGCACACTTATGGTTTAATCTTTTTTAACCACTTCATACAGTAAAATTTATTTATGTGTGTCATTCCAAATATTAGTGCATTAATTGGAGTCTTTACAATCTGGAGGAAGAAAAAGTGGTAATGCCATTGTAGCACTTATGAACAAGGTTTTCTTTTTTTTTTTTTTTTTTATGACTTAGTGCTACAAAAATACATTTTATGTAAACTCCAGGCAAAACATTTCCTTTCTCTGGGAAGAGGTAAAGTCAAGGCAGAGTCAGTCCACGATGAAGGACACCTTAGCATACAGACACAGTTAGCTTTGGATTTCATATGGCCGCTGCTACTACTATTATATAGTCAGAATCCAATATTGCCTGTTTTTTAAGGGAGAGTTATTCTGTGGGCCTGTAAAGTCCAGGCTTGCAAAGGCTTTGCAAACACTTTAAAAGAATGAAGTTAAATAAATGCTTCTTTGAATTAATAAGTTATTTATACATGGTAGGAATAACCTGTAACTTTTATTGAGGTTATGATTGCATCTCAAACTTATTATGGTTATACACATGCTAGAAAGAAAAGAAAAACATACTTTAAGCAGCTTTTTATATGTATGTTTTACCTCTGGAAATCTAACGTCTGTCTGTTAAAATACATGCTAATGAACAGTCAACACAGTAACTTCCCCTTTTCCTGCAGAATCCTAGGTTTTTGAGTGTTACCGAGCACAGTTGATAGTGTGAAGCAAAGCTGTGTGGCTTTGTTGAAGTAATGACCGTTAGCACAAAACTATTTACGTTCAGGTCTAACTTGAGGTGCTTGGGAGCTCTAGGCTATCTGTTCCCAGAAGAGCTCAATGAGGTAGGGGTAACAGGATGGTCATACTTGTTTCAACAACCTCTGCCAAGTTTAGCATGGGTTTGGGATGCTAGAGCTGGCAGTGATTGGCAAAGGGGAGGTTGGCAGTCCAGGAAAGGGTCAACAATTCAACTAGCAGCTCTCCAGGGGAGTAGGGGTACAATAGCTGTCCTGTAAGAACAGGATGAAGGGAGCTCACGTGAGGATGCAGCAGTTCAAGGGCAGGGACTTGCTTCAAAAATTTGAGAATTCCTGTATAACGTCCTCGTGTCCTGGGTGTTCTCTCCCACCACGGCAGGGCCCCATACCTTGTGGCATCTCAGTGGAAAGCCATCATAAAAATCACCTCCACAAGAGCAGGCCACTGGGTCACTGGGGCCAATGTGTTCTCCTTTCCCAGCCCAAGCAAAACACTGTAAGAGAAGATTCCAGTCTGATTCACATAAATGTATATGAATGCTCTTGTACGTAGTGGAAAAGGATGTGATAGGCCAATAGAAAATCTTTTGCTAGGCCTTCACACCTCTTCATTTACTTTATCCTAGAAGTGACAGGAACCCAGTCCAGCTGCTGATGTAAGGCCTACTGCCCATATACCCGCCATACTCCATTGAGCACAAACATTATTTTCATTATAGTTTTTTTGTGTGAAACACAGGGAGGGTGTGTTCACCTTCTTTTGTGTGTCTGGATGAGTGAAGCATTTGCTTCCAGAAGTGGGAAGTCTGGACGCGAGGTTGTCCTCAAACATTTCAGCTCCAAATTCTGCCTTGCACCTTCTGGTAGCACGTCCCAGTCATTGAGCTGTGGTGTCACCTCTGGGCAGGCACTCTTCACGCCAGCTGTTGGAGGTAGGCCATGGCAATTAAGAATGTCATAGTCAACCTAAACTACACATGAGGCAGCCAATACCTGGTTTTGAATGTTAGCCAAAATGCACTATTAAAATTGTATCACTGTGTCATTAGCAGGCAGCAGTGAGAAGGATCACACAGAGCTAGATTCGCTGATTTTTGCCTTGCAAGTAGCTGCTTGGTAATGGTATAAAGTTGGAGACTCTCCACCCTTACAAAAGCTGATCATCCACTTTCATGTGTTACATCTACTGCTTCTAAGTGCTAAGGCCAAAAAAGACTACAGCCCAGCACCTTCTGAGTCTGTCTTTATTCACTCCTTCAGTAAATAAGTAAATTGAGTTTATTAATTAAGTATAAGGCTTGAAAATGGTACTTAATAAAATTAAGTGTACTGCCAAAGAGGTCCCAGAAGTAGGTGTTAAATGGAAAACAAATCATCTAAAAATCATCAACAATCCAGGAGAAGTGAAGAGGAAAAAACTCAGTCAAAGTACTGAGAATGACATGCTCATTTTTTCAATGTCTTTATTATCAAAACGATGGGTAAAGAAGCTTTAGGGAACAAAAGTCCAAAACCATCTGAGCCAGGACTAGGCTCAGATTGTAGATTGCCACCCTGTGTTCGCTGCTTAAATCACAAAAAATGAGCCAGATTTTTTTTACCTTGCACTCTGGCAAGCACCTAGGCAGTACCTGCTTCTCTGTGCCACCACCAGAGCAGCAGTGCTGAGTTTTGTCATTGCTATGAGCAATCACAACAAAATGTAACAGATCAGAGTTTCCCCCATTGCCTCCCCCCTAAACAAGTGAAAAATGACCCAAATAAAAGGATGTTTCTGCTACAGATTAAGCCCAGCATTGTTCAGATTTGGCTTCAAGCCTAGCATTGTTGTAGAAAACTTTTGCACCCAGTTTATGAGAAACAAGTCAAACTTGATATATTTGTTAACTTTTCATTTGTTAAAAAAATGTACCGTCACAATAAAATATCAAGAGTATTTATTGGTTGCCCTGGATGAGTTGTTTACATGAATCAAGACTGGATTTTTATGTTCCCAGTAACTCAAATATTCACAGCAGCCACATGATGTTCTTCAGTTACCCAGCAGATGCCGTCTGTGCTACGCTGAGCACGCGTGCTGCACCCACAAGGCAAGACCCTGGGAAATACTCAGCAGGAAAAAAGAAGTTTTGAACTGAACGAGAGATGTTCTGAAGGTTTTAAGAAAAGAATAAGCTGAGGAGGGGGCTGTAAGTCCAGGAGGCTGTGTGGGAGTGGTGTTTTGCGTGATCCTGAGTTCAGACAGAAGGAGGAGGCACAGGGGAGGTGTTCTAGGATGAACATGAGTAGAGTAGAAAAAGGGGAAAAAAAGTGAAATAAGCAGGGAGAGGTAATGCTGAATCATGGAGGCACTCTAAAATAATTTTGACTTACTAGTAAAAGGTAGGAAACTAAAGGCAGTGAAGGGCAATTGCTCTAAACAAGGAAAGTTGATAATGCGGCTTAATTGCTATGCGTAGAAAACAGAGACCATGAGGTTAGGGACCAGCCTGCGATAGTCAAGGTTGTGAGATAAGGAAAGAGGACATCAAGAGGACAGGTGGTGAGGAAAGCTTGTTCTTCAGCTGCTAATGATGCATGCTTATGATATATCTAAAATCCATCAGTATGTTGATTAATAAACTTGTCCCATTTAAATAATAAAAAAAAGCAAAAAGTTTTTTTGTGTGGTAATGGGCTGATATTCTATGCTGAAATCTGCTGTGTGAGGTTAACTTTATGGCACTTCCTAGGAAGCGGATCTGAATCTGAGGAATCGGATCAGGAGTGAAACACAGGGATAGCAATAGAAGGCATTTGGATAAATCTGAGACAATTCCTATGCTCCCAAACAAGCAGGACTCTAATGGCTGTTTAAATTTTCCAAAAGCTGAGGGCATCCAGGCCAAATGTAACACTTTGCTCCAGCAAAATAACGGCAAAACAATTACATTTCTTTTAACTGTGAAGTCACAGTTGTGGACTCATAATATCACAGAAAGATTTAAGTTGAAGAAACGTCTAGGGGTCATCTAGTCCAATTCCCTGCGGAAAGCAGGGAAACTTCACAGGTCTATCAAGTTGCTCAGGGCCTTGCCCAGCCAAGTTACAGTCACTGACCTGCCCATTCCAGCAACAGGTGCGATTTAGTTCTTTACATTTCATGGCCTGCTCTGGTTTTCACTGTCACACATCACAAAAAGGTACCCACAAGGTGCTATTTCTCCCTCTAGCTCAGGTCATTGCTCCATTGAGTCTTCCCTAATTAAGCCGAAAGCCCCCAGCGAAGAGATGCAGCTGGACCCTGGGGCTCCTGGGAGCAAGCATTCCTGAGTACTTGAACCAAAGCAGCTTAGCTCCCACTGGTACGGTGATTAATTGACAATCTAGCTGTATTATATTAAGCTGCAGCAGGAGTTTATCCCTTTCAGACTGCAGAGAATCTAATTGGGAAACCATACTTACAAATGTATTTATGACTGATTTGCATTTTTGCAAATGCAAATGCAAATGCACTTGTTCGCATTTTACTAGGCAGCAGAGACTCCATATAGGCAAGAACTCCAGTCTGAGGTTTTTCTGCTGTTTCTGCATAAACTCTGACTAAAGCACTTCCCATGGTTAGGGAATTCATTAGATCTCATTTGCCCATGTGAATTTTCTCTCATCTTTTAGAGGCTGAGGCTCAGCAGAGGCTCAGCATTAACAGAAAAAACTTGTTTCACAAGTTTCCCAACACTTGTAGGAACTTAATACCTTAGACCTCCATCCCTCTGCCAAGGCTGGCTGAAGTTACAGGAGAAGTATCTCCCTGTCTCGCTCGCTCTGTCACTCTGTCTTTACACCCGCCCACCCCCCCCCCCATGGAAAAGCATCCACACATGACTCAGTCTGAAAAGTCTTTCTAAAAGTGCCTTAACTAGCACTTTAGTGGAGTCTGCACCCATTTCTATCTGACACTAGGAAGCTTCAGAACAGGCTGAAAAAATCCATGTTCAGTATTTTCAGCATTTCCTACTGGTGTGTTTTAGTGGGGTGACTCTCTGTTCAGCATGCTGGTTATTTTGGCACTAACCTTTTCCGCATTTCAAATTCTGGACCTAAAAATTACACATTCTGACAGCTAAATTTTAGGTACTGACACCTTTATGTGGTCTCCGGGTGTAAAGAAAGGGGTTAGATTGTGTAGGAATTTGACTCAATGGAAGCTATTGGGGCTCAACTTGTCCCAGTTGGACGCAGATCTTCATCAAAGAAAACATGGAAAAAAACAACAACATAGCTTAAAGTTCAGCTGAAACAAGCTGGGAGGCATTTTTAATGAATAACTTTGAAAGTGGATTCAGGACAGAAATCAGGAATAATCAGTAAGAATAAAATCAGTAAACATTTCATCGGTTCTTAGAAAACATTTTAATGACCTTCCAGAATAGGAAGCCAGAACACTGTGGGCAGAATACAAACAGCATCTCTCTCATTCCAGGAATTCAATGCACGTTTTTAAGTTTGAAAACTCTCTATATGATGTGCATTTAGAAGCTTTTCAGACTGCTTTTGTGGACTTGCATCTATTCCATCCCTTCTTTCTTTTTTTTCCTTTTTTTTTCATATATTGGGGGAATTGTCTCTAAAACTGAATATTCCTCTACAAATTTCTTATTTACAACAAACAAATGGACTCTTGGCCCCTTCTAATTTAGTCGTAATGCATTGACAGTATTAATATAAGCTATTTGGAATCCTTTTTATGTAATACTTTCTTCCTGTCTAAAGGCATAAGGAGTTGGCATAATTTAGTAGATTGCAGAGTATGACTGCAAAACAGAAACATCTGCCATCTAATTCCAGTCCTCTGCTGAATGTAACGGGACTTTGTCTAAATTCCTTGGGCATTCTGTGCCTCAGTTAACATCCTGTGTAAGATGGGTGTAATAGCAACATCACGGTGATATTTTGAGGCTCGGTTCACTCTAACAGGTGAAGTTTATTGAAACTGTAAACTATATAACTGCAGCCGTTACCACGCACAAATGGTCTTAATAGTCTTTTCTGAAATACTTTTTGTTTTCTTCATTTTGGCATTCCCATACAAAACTGTCAAACAGAATCTAAGGTTTATATTTATGAAGCCTGTAACCATTCCATGAAGTTCAAGAAATCTGGCAGTGATCTGGAAAACTTAGGAGGTAATAAAAGGTTACCAGCAGGAATGCAGAGCTGCCTTGTATGGTGGTGGAGAGTAGAACCAGTACATATTTTGATAATACAGCGCGGCTCTTGTCTTTGGGGTGGGCCTTGATTGTGTAGCTCTGCCTGCATCTGAAATGCATGGCAGTGTAAACATTCTTCTAATAACACAGAGTTTCTTTTAAACATTTGTAAATAGTTCAGCAATTTTGAGAAATGGGGTGGAGCCCAGAGATCGCTAAAGAAAGAAGCATTATTCTCATGCTTGTTGAACTCACTGTCCCAAGCCCAGTTCTGCTCTTAATGTAAACCGCTGCCACTTGCCTTCAGGCGCAATTGTACAACGTGCATCTGACCAGACTTGGAAGGCACATGCTGTTCCAGAGCAAGACGGGGCTGTGCTGCATCCAACCCTGACCCAAATTTGATACCCTAAACTGAGGATTTGTTTCTGCTTAGCAAGAAAAGGTGCAGTATCGGCTGTATTGTGAGTGGTTTGGAGGAAATACTTTTTTTTTTTTCCCCTGGAATCTACTTATGGTGAAAGATACAGAGGGAAAAACAAAATTCTAGGATCAAATTCAGTTACTTTTTTGCCAGCTTTATGTCAATTTTGTAATATAAGGTGTGAAGTCCACAGAGGATAGGGCATTCTGAATTTCAAACATGCTTATGTTAGTTAATCAGTTCATCAATTAATTAGTTTCCTTAGAGCTACAGTAATGCACTTCTGGAGAAAGATAATAATACCACACTTACTTTCAGTGATAATTACAAAATTAATGGTGTTCATGCAGGACCAGAACTTCTGAGGTGTCATTTTGGGGCTGGCTTTTCTTCCTTTCACTGTTAACCACTTACAGAAAGTCATTACCTTTTCTGATTCTGTGGTGTCATTTTTTTAAATGAGGATGGCAACACTAACGTTTCTGCAATATTCTAGAGTACTTTAAAATAATTTGAAGATGGAAGGTGGTAAATGTTCTACTCCAAGTGATTGCCTGCGTTCTCAACATTCCACTTTCACCTAACTCAATACGGGGGTTTTCTTGGCCAACATTACCTGGCTATTGCACGTGGGCCTCAAGACTCTCGTTGTATCCTGCCTCTCAGCTCCCATGCTCTGAATCTCGGCTTAAGGTGCCGTTTCTTGTATTTCATAAGTGCCCTAATGCTGTCACTGCAGGTAACTTTCACTACATAGTTCAGACAGTTGAACTTGTACACCAGGCTAATTCCAGCTATTTATTTACTTACCATGAGACAACATTTTAAATAATAAATAAATAAATAAGTAAATAGATAGATAAACAAACCCATGCAGTACTCTTTCATATCTTCATCACTGACATAGACAGTGGTATCAAGTGCATCCTCAGCAAGTTTGCAGATGACACCAACCTGAGTGGTGCTGTTGACACACTTGAGGGATGAGATGCTGTCCATAGGGACCTGGACAGGCTTGAGAAGTAGGCCTGTGTGAACCTCATGAGGTTCAACAAGGCCAAGTGCAGGGTCCTGCATGTGGGTTGGGTTAACTCCCTGTATCGATACAGGCTGGGGGATGAAGGAATTGAGAGCAGCCCTGCCGAGAAGGACTTGGGGATGAGTACTGCTGGATGAAAAGCTGGATATGAGCCAGCAATGTGTGCTCACAGCCCAGAGAGCAAATCATCTCCTGGGCTGTATCAAAAGAAGGGTGGCCAGCAGGTCAAGGGAGGTGATTCTGCCCCACTACTCCGCTCTGGTGAGACCCCACATGGAGTACTGCATCCAGCTCTGGAGTTCTCAGTATAGGAAAGACATGGACCTGTTGGAACAGGTCGAAAGGAGGGCCACAAAAATGATCAGAGGGCTGGAGAACCTCTGCTGTGAGGAAAGGGCTGAGAGAGTTGGTGTTGTTCAGCCTGGAGAAGAGAAGGCTCTGGGGAGACCTTATTGTGGCCTTTCAATATTTAAAGTGAGCTTATAAGAAAACTGGGGACAGACTTTTTAGTAGGGCTTGTTGCGATAGGACAAGGGGTAATGGCTTTAAACTAAAAGACTGTAGATTTAGTCTAGATATAAGGAAGAAATTTTTTACAATAAGAGTTGTGAAACACTGGCACAGGTTGCCCAGAGAGATGGTAGATGCCCCATCCCTGGAAACATTCAAGATCAGGTTGGACGGGGCCCTGAGTAACCTGATCTTGTTGAAGGTGTCCCTGCTTATTGCAGGGGGGTTGGACTAGATGACCTTTAAAGATCCTTTCTAACACAAACTATTATATGATTCTATGATTTTGTGATTTAATCCAAAATAATCCAAAATGGTCTTCTTAAGATTGCCTGGTTCTAAGTATTGTTTGCTATGGCAGCACGATTACTGCTAATCATTCACAGAACATCTATGGAGTAGGAGATCTTGTTAGCACAGGAAAAGGTTGTATCTGTAAGCTCCTCATCTTTCAAATCATTAAGAGCAGGTTGCTACTGACAGAACTCTGTGGGAACGGAATAGAATGTGGAGTTTAAGTCTCCCATCTCAAAGGAGCCTGCCAGCATTCATCATACGTGGTGGTACATGGGTCTCAGTCCCATTAGTAGAGGTAACAGGAAGAGGGAGTTCTGCTGGAAGGGTCCCATAGAGACTTCTGTAACAGGACAGGAATTAGAAGCCTCTGAGGAATGTCAGAGCCCCACCTTATTAACTATCACATATCCTTCACTTTACATTCAGAGGGGCAGGGCTGTCATCCATAAATGAAGCAACAGTAGATCTGAGTAATCTAATCCAGGAAATTATTTTCACAGGATTCTCCACTTCACATAGAGCGGACAAAAAATATGAAGGTATGATTTTTGTTTAAGCACAGCTCTTTTACACCAAGCCAATGGCATCACCTCTGCTATTGCTAGTACTGACCCCTACAAGAACAACTGTCAGAAAGGGAGACAGAGAAGTGGGACCTGGCCAGCTGCACACACATATTGTTGTACCAGTCTGCAGCCGATTTAACTGCCTGACAATTCTCAGGTTTAGGAGAGACTTCCTTCTTTCGGACTTAAATCAAAAACTGTTGTGGGCGAAGAATCTGCCTTGCTAAGGACAAAAGGCCAAAAAGCCCATTGTCCAGAACGTCTGTGTGCAGCTGGCAGTTTCTCTTGTGTTAGAACAAAGCTTGCTAGATATTCTTACTATCAGGACTGCGCAGCAGCTTACTTAGAGCACGACATTGAGGCTGTATGCACTCTATGGCTGGAAAAGTAGCATAAGACCGTTTGGAGACAAGTGATGATGCAAAGTCTGGTAAATAATAGTAGAAAACTGTGCTAGGAAGAAGTCAAAAATGGTTTCCTTTGGGAAATGTTGCTTTTGGGTGCCCCAAAATGAACTGTCTCTTAGTCCATCAGACTGCACTAGGTATTGACTTAGAAGGAGCTATTAGAACATGATCAAAATAGAGCAAGGAAAAAAACTGTTGAACAGTGTGGATGATGAGGAGACAAGTGCTCTACTTCTGTCTCTGTTTGGGGCTTTTTAGCAGCCTGGACATGACCTAACATTAGACTGACTTTCTAGCCCCTCAGCAATGTCAGCACAGTCACATATGGATGATGGGCTAATAAAGAGGAAATCTCTGAAATTTTCTGCAAGTTTCTGAGGTCATCTGTTCTGATATGTAGGCATGGAAGCAAACATCTAAAGAACTGTATTTCACTGATTCAAAGGATCTGCTGGAGTCTGATGGCCCTGATGTCAGAAAGGATGTGAAAATCCAAACCACTGAATTTCGTTTTTGAGACTGGACCTTCTACCACAGCAAGAACTTCTTTCTCTCTGCTGGCCACACCATCTTGTGCACCTCTGCAAGGCCAGAGCTTTATGCAGGGCTCATTAACAACTGTATATCACAAACAAGTCCTTTTTGACATGTCCTTTATTACTTTTTTGCTAATAATGCCATACCTGAGATGGTGGAAGGGTCCTGCAGATAACTGCAGTGAGCCTCCTTTGCTCCCACTCTTTCCTTGAGTATGGTGAAGGTAGCTGTTTGTTAGACATCTGTTGACTTCAGAGCTCAACTCTCAGCGTACCAGAGTGATCTGTAAAACTGACGAATCTGCAGCACATCTGAGGGTTATCAGAAATGCTGATATTCACATTTTACCTTAATAAACACACCAAGATTTAAACTAATAAACAATGCTTCACATCAACAAATAGATCAAGGTGGTAATTTCCCTTCCCCTTTGTGTAAGAAAGTGATACAAGCGTAGAAATTGGTCCATTCCACACAAAATTTCTTTTTCTGCTGGTGCACTTGTCCAGCACATTGACCAGTCAACATCTGCCAACTTTAGCAGATACTTCACTCGCTGCCATGGGTGGGAGAGAAAAGATTTAGGCCACTACCTTAGACAAGACTTTTCTCAGAATGAAGCTATTTGCAGTGGAGCCTCACAAAAAATGTGAGTCATCTTGGATGAGCAGCACTGCCAAACACCTGTGTGGCAACTGGAGTCAGAGAAGCAAATGCAAAGTCCTGTTTTATATAAGCTGCAAATAAGTCAGTATGTAATAGTCTTCAAAATCTGAAATGTTTTCTTTCCGTTGTTTTGACTAGATTTGTAATAAGTCAAACAGTGTAATGAAAGTCAGAGCAGAGTTGCTTAAGCCAATCCTCTCCTTCGCCCAAAACAAGACTAATGTAGGCGAGAGAAGTATTTTACCCTTTCAGGTCATTTTGGAAACTAAACTGGGTGGCTAAGTGAGTCAAAATCTATTTTTCTGGAAATTTGTCACAAATTCAACATGTTTGTTTTGGCAGGATGATAACGTGCTATACTGACCACGTTCAAAGCCAAGGCATAACATTGTTAAGTCACTTGTATTCTATCTTTGTGATATGTACACAAGTAGAGTTTGGCCCCTCATACTCAAACTGCAACACGGTTTATGTGGGCCACTTATCTAGATTGCTGTGAAATAGTACTGTAAAATATGGTAAATACCATGTGAAAAACACTTTTGTGCTGCTTAGACACAAGACTTCAGTAAAAGCAGCGTTTGCTTGCCAGTTTACAGGGGAGTTAAACGGGCTCAAAAAGGTGCTCCGTGTTCTTGCAGTATCTTATTTTTCCATGTGTACTTTATACCTTGCCAGGAAACAACCAGCCATCAATGTTGCAATTAAATAGTAAAATGGGTAACACTGGAGATTGTAGGAAGCTAATGCTGAGGTTCCCACTGGCCCTCTGAGTGTCTCTTCCCATGGACCGTAAAGAAAATTTGGATTCCTAAACTCATATGTCTGAATTGCACCTACAGTAGATGCCTAAAGTAAGCTTAGTAGATCGTTCAGAAAATTTAATAATTGTATGTGAAATCTATTCCCACTTCAGACTCTAGGCTCTAAACATTCCTGCCTTTTTAAGAAGAACCCCAGTGAAAATAACTTTCAGCTGCTCAGTATTCAGCCAGATGTGAGATGTGCAAGCTCTTTTTCTACACCTTCGCTTCCCTCTGGTAAAGACAGCAGCATGGATGAGTAATAAACCAATCCTTTCAAGTCTGGCCTTCACATTTCCAAGCTGTAGCTGCACATTAGAACAATTATATCAATAGGAATTTCAAGTGCCAAACACCATTAAAGATACAGTGTTTGATCCTGTAAACTGATGAGCGCTCTGGACCTGCTCCAGCAAAACACTTAGAAAGATTTATAGTACTTGTCTTATGTTTAAGTATGAGCTTGCTATTAAATGCTTTGCTCTATTGGGTGGAAATAGATAATGGCAAGATAAGGTTCGTGTCACCTAATTTTAGGCATTTAAAAGCAAGGTGTCAAACTGAAGCTAATCATCAAAGCTCAGCCTGTTACTAACGAGAGGAGGTAAGCATCTCCAGAGGGTGATTCTACTTTAGACATTTATTTCTGAATAGACTGAATCATACCCAGCATGTTTCTCTCCTTCTCACTCTCTCTTGATGGTAGCTCTTTAGCTTAGACTAGACACCCAACTGTCAGAGGGTCAAAGTAATTCCGGTTAATTATCTATTTTTTTCTACAGAATTTGAACTGATTCCACATTCAATGCACATCTTTTACAGATTACATTTAAAAGATTAAACCTTATCAGCAAAAAATGTTGATATAATTTAAATACAAAGTTAAGACCTACATCTCTCTGCTGTCACATGTAAGCAGAAAGAGAAAATTAATGCTATCTGTCTCCTAAACTATTTATTTTTTAATATTACACAAACAGAATGCAGAAACACAAGGGTGAAATCACTTGCTAACAAATTATCAGAGAGGAGTAATTTATTTTCTTCTTATCTATTATTGAATCTACAGATTTTTGTCACACCCACGGTGGTAAAAAAAAAAAAAAAAAGAAGTAAATTTATATCTAGTTCTCTGATGGAAAGAATTCAGTCAGGGAGAGGTAGCTCCATGTTAGGAGTGGAACTCTTATCTAGATGTGGAGTCTCAACTAAAAATGAATTAATAACTTGTTGAGACAGAAGAGCACAGCACTTCCGTCCTTACATATTAAAATGTTTTCATAATCAGTTGATCACAACTGAAGCTAAAGATTCTCAAAAAGGCAACCACCCAGCGCTGTGGAAACTCTGAATTTGATGTTTGCCAGGGACCTCCTTGTGTGGTCCTGGGATCCTCTGAATGCTAATAAAAATCCTAAAATAAGTAATAATGTCTAATGTCTTTTTCTCTGGAAGTACACTTGGTACTGGAAGGAAGACGCAGGAAGCTTAATCATAAGAAACTAGCATGAGTAAAACACGGATAGAAAACGTAAAATTTCACTTGGTACATGGCTACATTTTTAATTTACATGTAGTATCAATACAATAAAACTTTTACGACAACCTTGACACAGTATATTTTTTAATGTGGTGAAGTACTGGATAAGGCACTTTAATGGTATGTTCCCACAAGCACAGATTAGCACATCCTAATTGCCTCTCAGTCAAATCACATGTTACGTGTATGGTCCTAGCCCATTGCAAACACGCAGTCAAACAGGAGCTTAAGCGATCTTCATAGGTGACTTTTTATAAACCCATTTTACTTTGTATTTGCAACAGGCCAGCAGTGCACTTGGAGCAGTCAGTCACTACCAGTTAATCGAAATCCAGTAACATCTTGCAGTCAAGAAGGCAAAGGGAATTAGAAATGGGAACCTGAAGAACTACTGACCCTTTCACCAATGGATTTTTGGGGAAAAAAAAGGTAAGATTCTCCCATTTACTATATTTCTCTGCAAATAATTATATCACAGTGTAAATTTGAACCACAGTTTGATTAAATTGTGTGAATCCATAAGTCAGTCTGCTGAAGGAATAATTCACATATGGTTAGTTACTAGGAAGAGTAACTCCTACCTGAGTAAAAACGCTTCAAGCAAGCAATTGATTTGCATCCTCCAGCTTTTTTTTAAATACAGACTTTCCTCTGTTGAAACAAGACTGAAAATTTAAGTGCCATCCACCTTTTCTTTCGTTTTACCTAAACATGGCTGTATTTAAAATAAAGTTTTCATTTGTAGTAAAATTGTGATTTTATTTTTTTTTTACAAATATGGACTGTATTTCTACAAATCATTGAGATTCACACATATTTCTTCTTAATATATTATTACAGTGTGGTTTATTTTCTTCCAAACTATTCACATTGGCTCCAGGTCTTTCTTTTAATCACACAGAAATGCATTTGTTTGAAAGAAATCTACCGGTGCACCTCTGTTTTCAAGGGCTGCATTTCTCATCTGATAATTTAGATATCTAATTTGAGCTTACATGGATACTTAATGCTTTTTTATTTAAGACCCTTAGTACATTTTAATTCATCCTTGGATGTCAATTTAAATTGAATTTTCTCATTTGGAAGAAGTGACAAAATTGAAGTATACCCATCAAAAAACCATACTGTACTAATTATAAAAGGTAATGCACTGTCCTGCAGTATGGTTGGCCTGTATGGACCCAGAGAGGTCACTGGGGTTCTTTCTGAATGCAGGAGTCGGTGTGGATGGAGGGCTGGAGTGTAAGTATCTGTTTGCTTTATGTAGGAAATGGTTTTGAAATATTCCTGGGAGGGCTTTCAGGCTCTACCCAGATGAATGTGTTCCATCCCAAAGATGGATAATACTGATAACACACAGATGTTGTTTGTTTGTAGAAACCCATTTCTTAGATTTTAGAACTATCAAGGGTATAGTGAAGAAAAAAGATTTTCCAGTGTGGTGCAGCCTACCCTTGTTTACCCTTGTTAAGGAAGCGTTTGACCCCTTCCATAAGCTGCAGTCCCAACAAGTGACTCAGACAGTCTAAAGTGGCTAGAACCATGCAGAATTGCTTTATTTGTAGGGCCAAGAGATTCTGGGAAAAGGCGTCTCTGGAAACTACTTGGTAGCCACAAAAACTGTGTAACATCTAAGAGAACTTCCAACAGCTGCTGGATTAGATCTTCAGCTGCTGGAAATAAGCATCCCTCATAATGTTATAGCCCTGGGACAGTGGTAATAGGTTGCATCAAAAACCTGTTTAGACCAACATCCTGTCTCCAACAGCAACCACAAATCAATGTCTAAGGACGAGTGTGAGAACAAGGAAAACAGAAGATACTTCATTGAAATGCATTCTCACCCTCGAGTCATTTGCAGATAAAATTAAACTAATTTTCTTGAGATCAATACAAGTGTGTTGTTGGGTTGGGTTCAGTTTTGTTTTGTTTTTATTTGGTAATATTTACTGATTTCTTACCCATGGGCTTTTCCAGTTCCCCATAATGCTGTGTAAACTTTTAGCGTTCACAGCATCCTGTGGCAGCAGTTCCCAAGCTGAACTATTCCATGAAGAACAACAATTGTGCTCTTCTTTGTTTCACACCTACCTTCCTTAACTTAGAGACAAGAATATGGACAGTCGTGGCAGTTCATTGAGATTTTTCACAGCGATGCTCATTAAGAAAGTACTAAGCTTTGCAGCTGATTCAGCTTTTGTACCGGTGAGTGCTACGACCTGATGCCACTTGTCTCTCTTCCTGAGGAGCCGCCAGGGTCAGTTCCCAGCTTTCCCGCAGGCTGCCTCTGCACCCTCCTGGGCACTGACCTTATCTGCACAGCCAAGTGTTGAAAGTACTGGCAGTTTAATCTCCTTATGCTTAATTTCCTCATTCTTAACAATAGTTAATTTCCCCCACCCTTTGCTTATCTTGTATATGTAGACAGAATGGTTTGTCTGGCAGACGTCTGCTTGGTATTGGTAGTCCCCCAAATCCAGAGCGAGCACAAATGAACTTTGAGGTTGACTTCAAAATTGTGAACTTAAGAAACGAAAAAGAAAAAAAAACTGTCTTCTTTCTGTTCTGTGTCTGGTTTTGAACTCTTCAGGTTTTCCTGCACAGTTGTGTGAGTTAGATTTTTTTTTTTTATTAAGCAATATTTGAGACTCACATAGTACAAGAAAATGGGAAAAAAGACTTGAAGAAGAACACTAAACATCTTGAAAGCCATAATAAAATCATTAATATTACTGACTTCAGTTACTGTATCTTTATACAGTGCCTAGCACAACAGGGAACTAATACCGTATATTATTTTGACTCCTATATTGTTGACAGCTGCTGGTCTCAGGAGCATTATGCTTCTGAGGAAAAGAAAGTGGAAGAATAAGAGCACTTCTGTGTCTCACAAGTAATTTTCTCCTATGTCTAGTTGTATTCTTGATCATTTTACCTGCAAGAGGTTATCTCATAGCCCACACTATGAAGTTCAATAATATTTGCTTTGCGAGTATTTCAGGTGAAGTCATGCTAAAATTGTGGTGTGTCACTGTATTATTAGGGTCAGAGTAAAGAATTTGGGAATGTATCCTAAGTACATTCTTCAAGATAAGCACTTCTTTAAGTCTTCTCTTAAGTCAAAAAACACTATCACTTTGAGCATGAATTATGGTCTATTCAGAGATCTCTCACTGGCTTCAACAGAATCAATCTTTCAGGTCAAATTATGCATCTCTGAATTCAGATCCACTGACATGGTTTTCTGTCATTTTATCTTACCTTTAACAGATAAAAGTATAAGAGTGAAGGAGACCTGAAGAGATCACTAACTCACCTTCCACTCAAACCATTCCCCACAGATGATTGTTTATCCTGTCCTTACAGATCCCAATGAAGAATAACCTGCAGTATCCCTTGATCATTTACTGTATATTGACCATACACTGCTAAGCAAAGCATACTCCTTGCTGGAAAACATGCCTAATTTGGTAATTTAATCTTAGTTAGATCTGCTTAATAAAGAAATTGTTCATGGGAGCTTTCACTGTAATGCTTCCATCCCCGCTAAACTGATTAGGTGGTTATGCTTTATTTGTATCTAATACAGATTTTTATACCCATCTAGAAGATGAAGCCTTTTAATGTCCTAGAAAGCGCTGGTTTAAAAGAAGCATGGATTACACTGCAACGTACCTTCTCAAGTATGTAGCTTGATGAACTAGAGTTTTTCTAATTTTTCTTCCAAATATACTCTTCCTCAACCAAGGCTCTTAGTAAAACAGCACATTTATGACCTTCACTGTGTGGCAGCACAGAAATGCAGTGAGGAGGACAAGAAGCCCTCCCCTCATGAGTGCAATGTTCAGAGCCCCCACACCACCACCAGGGAGTCCAGTGCCCCCCCTCACGGCAGATGCATCCCACATGCAGCCTGCCCACCCTGCCGGGACACCCGGCCCCACTGCAGCTTTCCACGGGGCACGCTAATGGAAATTTCTTGAAATAAACTTGGAAAAATATCCCTCTTTTTTACTTCACTATCGGTGATGTTTCATTCCACAGTTCAATCTAGCTTAGCTTCACTGGGCACCAAGTTTTTTCACTGCGTTTGAAACCTTTCACTAGCAAAATGTGAAAGGGAAAAACATTTAGAAATAACCACCTTTGAAAACTATGCAACAAATGCAGCTGTAGTGATGCATTACGTTTGTTGGCATTCCCTGAACATATTGCGGATCATTTACAGGTCTCAGCAAAATGCCTACAGACTGCCAGGACCAGGGAGTGAATTAGTGTGCTTCGTGCTGGTGAAGCCATTTTCTTGAAACAAAATACAAAGTTTAGGAACTGCATGAACTTTCCAAATGGCATTTTCTCCTTATCTGGATAAGAAGCAGTAACCAATTAATTATTTCTGGTTAGTTACTCTTAGTTTTTTGTAATTTCTTTCAGCTCCACTGTCATTGAGCAATCTCTATAAGTATTTTAGGTCTGTTACCCAGATTGCTGTCCTTGAGCTGCTTATCACAAGCCCTGCCTGCCATCTGATTTTTTTTTTTTTCTGTAATTTGCATGAGATATATCTGTAATCTGGCAGGATGTACTCTGTCCAATAGCCAGGCATGTTGCAAAACTCTCTTATGTTTTTTGTCTAGCTTAGCAAAATTATTCAAGGAACTTTAAGTGCCTTACATGTTAAATGGTTATCTAGGTATCTGCTGAAAGGGAGTAAATTTTCCCGACTGATTCTAAAGATCATGGATTCTACTTTACTTGTAATAAAATGGTTATTTCTGCTCATGTAAAAGAATTCTTCAGACCAACTGGAAGAATAATGTGACATGCAGCTACAGTCCAAGCAGTCAGCCAACCAGAGTATGATCCTTTATCATAGTTTTGCATTGTTCTGCTAACTGCATGATGCCAAAAAAAAATAATAATAAAGAGAAATCCTTTGTTCCCTTTCACTAACCTAGAAGGTCACAAAACAGACAGTTCCTTCTTGATTACACTAAATAAATAAAAGTCTGATTCACAGAGGGGAAACAATCATCTGTCAACTGCCAAACCTTATAAAGGGTAAATCTGCTTTTACTTTGTGAGCCAGATTGATGAGTCACCGAGGCTATGACTAATACCAGCAAGAATTAAAATGTACCCAATAATATAACCTCCCTTTGTACTGCAGAAGGGTTACTCAACATCAGACCCCGGTCCAACAGGTGCTGCTGGGGAGCAGGGACCACCCCAGCATCTGCCCTCCAGAACCACGAGCCCTCTCTGTTGCAGCTACTGACATGCATTTACTGTATTCACAAGCATAAACTCGGCATGGGAGATGAATAATTAGGTTCCTCTTTTGGGAAATTAGCCACTATGGAAATAAACACCCTCTTCTCCTCCCTCCCCCCCTGCGCTGGGTGAGCTGCCTTCAGAACATGCCGTAACCAGAGGTTCCTCCCGGAGCCCCGGTGACGTGCACTTGGACCACAACAGGAGGCTTGGCAACAGGAAAACCTGAGGAGGCTGGTTCAGAGAAAGCCAGGGGTTTTGAGTTAAAGATTAGTGTTTGAATATGGGTCTTCTATGGGTACAGTCCAAGAGGCTCATGGAATCCAGATGAAATCAAATGGTTGCTTGGTATGTTGAAAATTATGTAAGAAAAATGTGTTACAAAAAATATATGAGTTGGTTTGTTCATTCATTTCCTTTCTTTAAATGGGTGAATTTGCTAGTCCATTAAAGTTGCTGACAAAACTTGTGGTGACAGTGACTGGGACAGAACTTCACCAAATGAAATTTCACTCATTCCCTAACCACATGTTTTAGTAACTCATCAAAACTATCTAATGCTCTAAGATTTTTGGTTTTAAGTACAGCTCTTGTCAGCAAGTCACATCACAACCTGACAGAAATTGTCTTCAGAGAGACAAGGAAGATCTTTGTCAATTCTTAATTCAGCAATGCTATGTTTAATTCCAAGAATTAACTCTCCTGCATCCTCAGCCACACATGCTCAGGGTCCCTGGATAATACTCAGAAATTACATGGAAGAAAAGGCATCTAAATTGAACTGAAAATGAAATGAGGAAAAAAATAACAGGTGCTTATGGATGAAAGCAGTTGTCAGTCCACAGATAAGCATCTATGTCATCAGCCTGGCAGGTACCTCACTGCATTTGGGACCCTCTACATCAAAACCTAGCATGGAGCTGGGCCCTTAAATTTGGGTTTTATTTATTAAAAAGAAAAACTAGAGCATCATCATAGGTTAAGTTAATTCTCCAGCCACCTGATTAAAATAATTTTGGTGAGGATGTCCCAGTCAGAAAAAGAACAAAAGAGAACGACACTGTACTCAAACACTTAACGATGAACAGAGAAGAATGTGAATATCTGCAGACCATTTTAGACTCTACATGGATTTAAAAAGCAGAGCAGCTTCTACCTGGTTCAGACTGAAACAGTTGCAATCACTACTTAAAACTACTTAGAGAAGGTACTTCTGCGTTCTCTACTGCACTGTAATTGAATGCTGTAACCTTTGGAGAGTAATGCTACCAGTGCTGAACTATTTTTTACTAAATTTTGGTTGGTTTTATTTAAAATTTATTTAAAATTCATTGTTCTGATCAAGTAAAGTGATTACTTTGGTTCAAATATTTTAAATTAATTTCATTTTTATTGCCATTTTAAAAATGAATATATTAAGGGTAGCATTTTTTTGTATTACATTTTGTAATTCAGCCTTTGAACAAAAAAATATTATCTGCACAGCTCCATACATTTGCTAAGCTTGGCTTGAGTGACCTTTCCAAAGAACCCAGAAACTCCATTTTAAAACTACTTTATATTTTTTAAATGTTTTGGTCTGTAGTGGAATGGAAAACAATGGGGTTACAAAGTAGATCATTCCACTTTTTTATTACAATTGCAACCTTTCACATTCAATTGTTGTCGCAACAATGACAATTGGATATGTAATGAAACATAAAGAAATATGCAGAGAAGCACAGTAAGATATTCGGCCTATGCAGTCACAAAAAGATAGAGGAAGTTCAGATACCAAACCCACCTGTCTTCCTAGTGTTAGTTTGGATATAAATACTTACCTTTTTTTTCCCTGGTGATTCCATCAGAACAAATTAGTGTGTGTCCCTTGGGAGAGCAGGGTTATAAACTGCAGTCATATCGCTGTCTATGAAACCTCTGAATAATACATGTAATTTGTGACTCATATGCCAAGAATCCCAATTTAGTATGTCTGTCAGCAGTACTAAATGTTCTAATTTATTTTTTTAATAAATGAATGAAATGCTATTAATCAGTCATTTAACAGTTATAATACTCTCAAAAATCACAAAAGCACACGTATATATAAACCTGTACAAACGAGGGAAAGAAGTCGGTGAATCGGGACCGAGTCTCCATTTGAAACTCCTTACCTGACCTTGAAGAAGTAGCTAATTTTTCTGCATCTCAATTTTCCAGTTACAATAAGCTCATAATAATTCTCTAGCTTGGAGAAGTGTTGTGATGACAAGCTCATAATTATTTGAAAGGTTTACATACACAATGGTGAAGGGAGCCATAAAAATAACTAGGTAAATAAAAGTGATTCACTGACTGAAATAAAATAATGCAAGTTAAATTCATTTCAAATTTCATCTTCTTGGCTGTATATGGAGAATATGGGAAATAAACCATGGGTTTACTGCTGAGGAGCTGACCTGAAAAGAACTAACTGAAGTCTTCTTCTGGTTTCCATTATTTTGTTCTTCTTTCTTTCTAGATCTCAATCTCTTGGACTCAATTTTTCCATGTCTCATTGGAAATTTCAAAATTGTTTCCACCCCTTCCCCCCACCCCTCCCAAACAATGTCTGAAGACAAGTGTGGGCTTGGGCTGCTCAGGAGAGCTTGTTACAGAGCAGGCTGGAGCATGACAAGGGTGTGAGCCTTTGGAGGAGTGGGGCTGTGCCCCAGACTCAATCAATGGAAACGGCTCTGGAAGAGATAGAGAGACCCAGGGCCTGGCAGAGGGCTATGTTTGCAGAGGCAAGATGACAGACACATAGAAGAATCTGACGAACTTAGAAAAGACCCAGGAGTGTGAAGAGACAGAACCCAAAATGCCAGTAACAGAGGAGGTTGTGTCCAGTCTTACAACTTTGTGTGAATGGTGACATACTTTTATGTTATCTGGAGTGAGGAATAAAGTATAGGTTTCAGAAATTTCTAGGCTACTATTTGTTTCAGCTGTTATAAGCCTCTAAAGGTACACTGTAAACCCAGATAATGGACAAGGCTGGACAGCTTCAAACCGTGTGCATGAATTTGGCGCCTGATTACTACTGAGTTTCTGTGGTTGAGAGGTCCCCAGCTTCCACCAAGAAGAAGCAAACAGAAAGCAACGCACGCATCCAGTGTCTAAAGGAAAAGAGTAGGAGAGCACTGTGGATCAAGAGAAGCTGAAAAGTGTGTTCAGTTTATGAGGCCAAAAGACAAGCAGCCTCATGTTTAAGACAAGCAGCCTAATGGTTTCTTTCCAGTAAGCTTAAGAAGGTTACTGCAACAGATTAAAAAAAAAAAAAAAAAAAAAAAAGAGAAGCTGTAATTCTGCCAGACAAAATTTAGCTGGAATACAGTCTTCTTCCTGCAGAACTGTAAATTACAACTCTGTGTATGAGACATAGCAAGGCCCCAGAAGCCGTAAAAAAACAGATTGATCAGAGAGGAGAGTTTGGAGTAACATTCACAATAGTAGCGGTAGCAGTATAAAATCTACTGCTAGCAGTGAAGTGATTGCTTGATGGTGCATGGTCTTCCCCAAGCCAAGAGAGGTTGTAAAGGTGACAAGCTTTTATGTTCTTCAAGCTTTATGCAGTGCTGGTGTGGAGACTTTGAGCACTACCTTCAAGACGTGTCCTTTGAGAGAGGGCAAGGTGCACGGCGGCAGCACCAGTCCTGCTATTGTGGATAGAACAGCCTAAGTCGATGAGCAAAGTGCTGTCTTAGCGCTGTGTGATTACCTCCCACAAAGTCACCAGCTCTCCCTGCAGCCTGGCCTCACTTAGGAGAAGGATAAAGCCAGCATAAAGCTTTGAAGTTTCTTACTCTTGGTGCTTTCGTTTCTCACTTGCCTTTGAGCAGTATGTTGAGACAAGCTGGTTCTTTTGGGATGCTTGGCAAATGAAAATAGGACAGAAAGGGAAAAACATAGTGTGGCATATCAAATTCCTGGCTCGAGCAAATGAAACAGAAACAGTGTAACGTTAGCTTTCTCAATATGCTCTAAATCAGAAAATTGTGACATTGCAATGGCATTGAAAAGAAAGGTAACAAAATTAAGAGCTGTCACATCTTAGCTGCAGGCTCTAGCAGGAGAGAAAAGCTGTATGTCCTTAAGGTGTTCTTAAAAAAATTAACTGCAAAGAATGTTCTATCAGAAAAGCAGGTTTTTACAAATGTAGTGAAGAACCTAGAGACCAGCATGATGCCAAACTGAATAAACTACTGATTTATGCAACCATCATCTGTGATTACTTTTTTTGTACCGTAACAGTAGTGGGATGAGAGTTGAAGTACATTTGGAGTAAGAATAGAGCTGTAGATGTAGGCGAAGCCAGTGGAAAAGAATACAAAGAATTCAAAGGAAAGTCTATAGCTGAGAAAACAGGAAAACAGGAAACATATCTCAGGGGTTCATTTGAAAGGACACTACCAAAGACTTAACGCTGAAAAAGCAAAAGAGAGAACTGAACACACCGAAAAAAAGCAGCAGAGGTTTATGCATTGAAATCTCCAAGTCCAATACTGTTGGCTTGTATGGCAGGAAAAATGAATTATTAATAAAGTTCAGATTAGGGCCTGGCACAAGGAGAAGGCAGTGGCACAGAAAGAAAACAGAAATCATAAAGCAAACAGAAGGAGTAGCAACAGTAGATAGTAGATACGGAGTTCTACCAACTCACCTTGAGCAATACACAAGAGAAGAAGAGAAAGTGCAGTTAATTAAAGCCAACTTCGAATAATATGACAATGTCAATTACTAACAGAGTAAGATAATGCTATGTATTACTGTTGTTATTGCTATTTATTATTGGGCTGACTCCTGCCAAGTAATTTTTCTACTTGATATTGTTTTTCTGCAGATTTGATCCCTAATATAATTTTCAAGCATACATGTCCACCTACAGATTATAGCAGCATGGAAAAAAAAGCTGCTTTACTTATCCAACAATATTTTTTTTTTACTATCTGATGACAACCATCAGATCCTGAGCGTGTTTCTGCTTTTCACTCTGAGAAGCAGCTGTCAGAATGAGAACAAGCTCTCAACAAGTGCAAACTACTGCTGGGGGAAGAAGCGTGGCTATAGGCTTCCACAGGGCAAGCATTGGCATCGACTGCCGGAGCCATGTATGTTCAAGAACCGTGTCTATACAGTAGAAATAGCCAGGATCAGAGAGGCAGACAAGCGATGAGACTGTGGCATAGAGGAAAAGGCCAGAAGAGGCTTCTTTTAGAGCAGCTGCTCACTGTAAAGAGGGAGAACTGGCCCCTCTTATTCCTTACTGATTTCAGGACAAGAGGATTTTTCATGCGTTCCTTGCAACCAAACTGGATTGCCATTGGGAAGTACCTGACTTTCCAAAGGCAATAACCCAGCAATTTAGATCTCTAAATACTTGTGTCAACTTTGGAAGAATATAATTTATTGGTCCAAATGCTGCATGTGCAAAACATTGTATAAACACATCAGAAGACCATCCACATGTAAATTATGCTCTGCAAGATGAAGAAACATCTTTTGGCTGCATAATGTGTTCAGTTTTAATGGCATCATGCCAGTCTTGAAGACTAATGTACAGTGTATAAATTCTGTTATGAGTACTCAGCCTCCTGCCACTATAAACCTTGCTCCTATACCAAAATCAGGGAAATAATCTAGAATTCCTGAGGAAGGGGAACCATGTTTCAATAATTTTGTTTCATTTGTGTAAGCCTCTGGTACGTGTGTGTGTAACTGCTCCCAAATAACAGAGGATGTGAGCCTAGAAAAATTATGGATTTACCAGCACTTCAGCATAAGGGATAAAGACTTCTGTGTTTTAGCTGAAAAAGGCATGGGTTTGTTTTCTGATGCTAACCAAGATGAGATTCATACAGGCCTGTCTGAAAGTGTTCTCTTTGCAGAGGAGAAAGACAAATCACTGGAGATAGATTGTATTTGAAATGCCAGAGCCTTCACCCTGTTATGAAGAGTATTCTGAGGAACGAGCCTTGTCACAAGCGCTTCACAGAAATCCCGCCCAGCTGAAAAATGACACTGACAGTCTTTTGCCACTCTTTGAATAAATTTGTTCTTTACGTGCCTTATTTCAACAACCTCTAAATGGGAATAAAACCATGGACAGACAGTCTGAGGCATATGATCGTGTCCCCATCCCTGGACATGGTGTGGGGAAGAGCAGAATGAGGTGCTGTTCAAAAGGAGGCAGCATGGACAGTGAAAATAAATGTTCTTCCAGGAAAGGACACTGCAGTGTGGGAATCCCAGCAATAGATTTTCTTCTTTCTCTTAACCTTCAAGTTATTATTTGATTTTTGGTGGAGGGAGACTTTTTCCCAATCTCACCGTGAGCTTGCCCAAGTCAGTTCTGTTTCAGAATAAGAGAGACTCAAACCTTGATGAATATGCATACAAAAGGAGAATGCAACAGCTGAGACTACGGTGAAAACTTCTGTTTGAGGACAAGAAATAAACCAGGCCGTCTGAGCTCAGCTGCTTTGCCGTTTGTTGTAAAACTCAAGCCCAAGTGTTTTTCCTACTAGTCCAGCTGGCAACCTTCACTAACCATTCCTACACCTTGACTCAGCTGGCAAACGTGAGTCAGCGACCCAAAGAGCAGGAATGCAAGCCGCAGCAAGGAGATGAGCACTTGTAGCTGGGACTGAACTCAAACCAGGCAGAAAAGAAAAGCCGTTCACCTAATATCATCTTCTTATTTCATCTAATTTAAACATCCCTGTGGGAAAAGCTCAACCTGTGAGTCAGCAGAACACCTTAACCACAGTTCACTGGAGAAGCCCTATTTATGTAACAACTGAAAAATACACAAAAGTATTAGAAAAAAACTTCAGATTCCTTCATGCATACAATAAGAATGACGGTGGGAATGATATGGTTGGAGACCACAAGAAGAACTGGAAAAGGAAGAATGGTTCTGTTCTTCTAACCGATGCATGGGTTATAAGCCAGCAGCTGGCAGAGCCACCTGTGGAATTTGCGAGGGCCTGAGCTGCCAGCAGTGGGACTGCATAGAATCATAGAATCACCTAGCTTGGAAGGGACCTTTAAGATCATCGAGTCCCACCATCAATCTAACACTGCCAAAACCACCATTAAACCATGTCCTAACATCATGAGCTGTCCCCTTCTGCTCTTTGGCCAGTGGTGGGACGATCAGAAAAAAAATTTCTTTCAGCTCTGTCTCAGCTGTCAGAAAGTGAGCTCAGAGCTGGTGACCTGCATTCCCTGCACTCACATCTGACCATGGTTATTTGGCAAATTGTGTATTAGTCAGATCAAATCCTCATCGAGAACCAGCTACTGCAGTTTCACTGCTGCCACTCACACCAGCTCAGGATATAGCACTCATTTGCAAGGTACCAGTACATCCAGGATTTTTAAGTATCACCCCAGAAGGAGTTTCTATAGAGTTATAAAAATCACATGAGATGATGGAAATTAATCTCAAAAGTCAGGTCCTAATAGATACTTTTTAGATACACCTTGTTTCTCTCCAGGTGCCATAGCATACTATGCTCTCTACTAGATTGCAATATATGTATTCAAATCATAGTGTAGTTCATGACAGAGAAAAACAATTAAAAGGGACAAGTAGTAATGGCAACAACTGAATGAATAAGTTCCTAATTGCAGGTCCCAGGAACGTTTTTAAGAGCTGAAACATCCTAGCAGTAAGTGATAGACATCCTGTGTACTTTGGAAACTACTCAGTTTGATTTATTTCCATTTTTCCTTTCCCCACTGGTCAAGCTTTCCCTGATTAATTCATTTTCACCTTCCCAGCCTTTCTCAGTCCTACACAGTAATTCATTCTGTCAGCACTAATGTATGTTGTTAAACACACATAACGGTGTATCTCTTCTGTGAAAACAATCACAAGAAGAGACTCTCACGTTATCTTTCAATCTTTTTGAGTTACTTTCATTTGGCAGGGAAACAGAATTACTTTTTGATATTATTTCCTTGTATTCTTAAAATACACAAAATTGCAGGTGTTGATTTTCCCTGTGCTCTCTCTTATTTTCCATTCCACCAATCCTCCCCGTCACACAAGAATGAATAATGTCAGGGTGTTATTTTTGCATCCTGCACATCCTTACTCTCTTCCACAACTTATCCCAACTACATTGCAGTTGCACTGCAAGGCCTGCATCAGTTTCCTGGGTGGGTTTCCCCGGAGCCCAGACACAGCAGAGTATTTACACTGCCCCACAGGGTCCACAGCCTGTGAACATCTTTAATTTTGTGATGCTTCTGTCCCTCGCAGTCTTGACTCCCAGCACTTTCTAAGCAGGAAGCTCTGGCCTGTTAGAAAGCCATCTCGCACATCTCCAATTTGCTTCAGTGCCATCATCGCTTTCCTCAGTCCATCTTGGACAGGGGTACACAGCCCTGCTGGCTGAGACTTGGCTTAAATAGAAGGGAGCTTCTTTAGTCCTCCCACATCTAGATTCCTCCCGTACTAAGTCATAGGCATCTCTAGAAAGTCTTTCCACTTCCTGAGGTAAGGCCTCTTCCTTCCTTGGGGCATGGCTTTACAAGGCTCCGAACATCACCTCCAGTTTCCATCAGCCCCTTCAGCTCACCATGATCAAGACAAAAGACCTGAACACCTCCTGACTCAGCCTTCTCTGAGCACAGCGTGATGCCTTCCTGGCTGAGGACTACCAACACCTGAGCACTTGGGTCCTACTCCCAAACGGAGCTGCCAGTGCACCTCCCACCCAGGCTCCACCTTGACTATGCCAGGTGGAAATGGGGAGGCCAAAGCAGGACTATAAATCATGGTCACTCCAGAGGAGACACTATGTTTCTACTTTTCTCCCAAAGGGAATTGGCTTTTTGAGTGATAAATATTTTCTAAACCTGTGAAAGGGTAAACCCTGCAACATTTTCATGTTCCCATTTTTCATTGAATCTCCTCCCCTTTCTGACCACACCTCAAAAGGATAGAAACACCAAGGATATTAACAAACAATTTTTTAAACCAAAATGCAGTTTCTCCTCTTGTCAAAATGAAAAACAATCTGTATAACTTCGGAGGTTTTAAGGCCTTTCTATCAGAAAAGGTCTTTTTCTTGCATTAGCTAATTCAAGAGATCCTTTAAATAGTCCTCCAGAGACTCCAGTTCCATTTTATTAGAGTTCATCTGTCTTTTATGGCTTTGCTCTCATGAAAGATTAATAGCTGCAAAGGTCAAGGGCCATTGTGATCATTTAATCTGACCTGCGTAGCATAGGCCATCAAATTTTACCCGGTAGTTCTTGCACCAAATCCCATAAATTGCAGACGAAAGACCATATATCTTTTAGTAAAAAATATTTTCTTGTTTTAAAGGCAACAAATGATGAGAAGCCTGCCCCAGAAATTTGTTCCACGGTTTATTTATCCTGACTTTTGTGCTTTTTCACCAGGACTGATTAGGATTTTTTCAACGAAATATTTTGCACTGAAGAGAAGTTGGTATTATCAAAGCAGTGTAGTCCTTGCGCTTTACCTTACTGTTTTACTTCCAGAAAAGAAAAAAAGTAACAGAAAGTAACACATCCCTCAAAGCATTAGACTTTTTGTTCTGGTTTGCTTTGAGGATGTTCCTCTTTCCCTGAATATCAGGACAATTGGGGAACTGGCTTTCTAATGTGAAATGTGTAAAGCTGGGCAGCGGCAACACCTCTCATGCTGCCTCAGCCAGGCCTGCCACACTGAGCTGGGGATCCCGTCCTCATCAGGTACATCATGAGTCCAAATACTGGCAAAACCCTACAATTTCTATCCGGCCTGCGGTCCTACTTAAAAGTGCCATAAAGCCCATTTGTGCCTCCTGGGTTTGGAAATACGGCTTTGGCCCCAGGAAACACATCCTCTGCTTTCAAGTAAACCACCAAAAATAAATTAATCTGGCAGAAGGCTATAGGCTCGTAGGGACAATCTATTAGCTTTCTGGAGAAGTGTTTGATATCCGTCTGTTGACAGATAGATGGCAAGCCAGAGAGGCCCTGGTGATGTACAGCCTGAGCTACACAGATTAGTTTGACCTAGCAAAACAGTGTAATGTACAGACATTGAAGTGATGAGAGCAGAGTTGTGGGTTTGGATTCCTTTACATCCTTTCTCAACAGATTATCTTTCCATGGATTGAAATGTAGGTACAGTAGCATGAATTTATCGGACCGGCTCTGACACAGTTTTCTAAGAACTAATTTCCTCTCAACAGATAATTTAGTTTCTGTAACCTGACATGTTTCCAAAAATGGTGGGGCTTACATAAAATAATTTTCAAAATAAAGGAAAACATTCAGATTAACCTAATTTCCTCTTTCAAAATAGAATATTTGATTTGTATATTTTGAAGACTTTTCATTTTGTAAACAATTTTTTTATACCTAGTCAAAAACTAAAAAAAGATTTTTCAAAACAATATGCCAAGAACCTTTGAACTGAAACATTCTTTTGCAGAAAATTTTAAGAATTTTTAGCTTATGCAGTATTGTCAAACTTGCCAATATTAAAATCCTCTCAGAATCAGAATTTCTGGCCTCCTTATGACTACGTTTATCTATTGGTAACAGAAATTTGGATGATGTAAATCTCACAAACTCTATCACATGCATTTTATGGTAGAAGACAATGGAAGTCACTTCTTCAGATTCTTGCTGAGAGACAGGCATGAGATCTCAAGCACACTCTTCATTCTCTCCATTGTACAGGGATCTCAGGGCAAGGGGACTCCTAATCTTGTCATGTCCGCTCAGCAGCTAGCAGAGGGAAGATGAGCCCGGGTCTAAGTGCCCATGATAACAGGGGATGCAACAGCAGAATGAGATGCGGAACCTTAGAAAATTAACTTTTAAAAATACCAACCTAAATAAGTTTTAAGCAATGTGGGGGTTTTTTGCAGCTCCATGCAATATTTATTTTTCTTCTTTCTGTGGTAGTAAAACACCAAGAAGCTGAAGAGTTTGTGAAGTGCTGTGAAAACACGGTAAGTGAAAGTACCACGCCAAAAGCATTCACAGTTTAAACACACAGAGAGCAAGCAGATTACAAATGATGACAGGGAGACTATAAGAGTGCTCAGCATTAAGCCAATAAATACATTCTGGTTACAGCCACAAACACACAGGACTTGTTTGTCCTTTCAGTTACATTGGTCTCTCCCAAAAGACTTCAAAAGGGCATACTCTTGCATGACACAGGTGTGAGTAACAAGAAAACTACGTTCATTGTTTTTTAGGCCAGAAGATAGCAGGTGATTTTTGCAGATGTCAAGCAGTGATGATCAAAACTGAACACCGAAATGAATTCTCTGACATGCTGAAAATTATTAGGATACACCTCTTATTCAGCAGCGGGTTTTCCTTTCTGTAGCTGATACTCCTAATAACTACTATACCGATAACGTCATTCTCAGAGAGTCTATTGTTAAATTTGAATAGTAGTTACAAATTCAAGCATTTTCAAGAACTTCCTGTTTTTTGGCAGTTCGATTTTTTTCCTTTTGTAAAATGAGTTCTGTGAATTTTTTATAGTGCTCATTGTCTCAACTTTTAACATCCTTTTTGAAAACAGTAAATGGTTAGTGTTCATGCCCCATTCTAAAAACTTGCAGTTCACGTATGTGTGCTGTGGGACCTTGAATCCGTGATATTCTGCTGACAGAGCAAAAGCCTACTTAGTTGCGAATATGTTATTGAGAAGTCAATGTTTGGCTGACCCAGAGAAATACCCCTTCTGGTTCTCAAAGTATCAGTTGGAAGGCTACTTCAGTTCAGAAACACCATTTTGAAGTACAGTGCCTCAGCACAGGATCATGGAGCTGGTTTAGTGATGGTCCTCACATTGTGATAAGACTCTAGCGCCTCTTCTGAACATCGCATCTTACGGACACATGGTGTTTTGCACAAATACTACCACAGTGGCTCTGGCACAGACCTGCTGGCACAGCCAGAGCACGGATGTAGCAGCAAAGCCTGCTACTGCCTCCACTCTCATTTATCCGGTTTGACTTTGAGGACTTCTCATACCCTTTCCTCCAAACCTGGCACCCTGGCTTTCTGACCTAATCCAAGCACTTGAAGCTGGGAGGTGAAAGTGCTGTTGAATCATATGGTTTATCCATGGAAATCACTGCTCTAGACAGTAACGCTACAATTATAATTGATTTTCACAAAACAAAACTAACTATTTGACTTACACGTCTTACCAGATTATCACAATTATTCAGCTGATGTGTCCCTCGTTGCGTTTCTAACCTCCAGATTTGTCTTGTGTCAGATACCATTTTTGTAAGTGCAGTGGCAACAGGCTATAACCAAATCACCATTTTCTCAGCCTTTCTTCTACAATACTTCAACTTCACTCATCCATAAGGTTTGTACCTGTACTGCTGCACCTTACGGTGCTAAGCAACAGGTCTCACTTAAAGCTCACTGATGCCTCTCCGTGCTGTGACATGGACTGTTTCTACTTAAGATCACGTGACATCCTCTTTGCAATTGCTTATACAAAGAAATACCACCTGAAAATTATTTCACTCAGTTGACTTTTAACACCTTTTCAGATCTGCAGGACTACTTGACACTGGGTTGTTAAACACCTACACAGAGAATAACACAACAAATGTTCTAAATTTATAATTCACCAGAAAAATGGCTGAAGCCTTTCCAAATATCGAATAAAGACATCCATCAGGAGAAAAGCCATGCTTCTTCTTAAGCTTCTCTGGATATCCCCTTACATATTTTCATTCAGCAATCACATCTATTTGTGAGGGTCTTGTGTTTTGGTAACACCGCCAAGCATAGCCTCTTTCAGAGCAGCCTGATGTAGCAGCTTCCTATCTGCCTCACCTGCTTCTTCAACGGGGCTTAATGCTTCCTAGTGGCATGGCCAAACCCAAACTGACTTCCCTCAAACTCCTTCTCTGCCCTGAAAAGGAGGAGGCTGCAGCGAGCCTAGGTGGGAGCTGCTGGAGCAGGACCTCCTCAGCCTGCCCGGGGAGGGACCCTGGAGATCCCTCCCACTGCCATGCCATGCTTCTGCTCTCGGTATATCTGACAGCCAGGCAGTTTGGTCAGCTGACCTCTGTACCTTCAAGAACGCATTTAATCTGTTTTGTCCTATTCCTAAATTTTCAATCCATGATGACACATGTTCTGAATGATGCAGCCACTGACTTAAATGATAACCATTCATATCTTCTGTCAAATATCGGTTTAGGGCTTAGATTTTCTAGACCTGAAAGTGGCAGGAAGATGTAAGTCCCATGGATAATTCATACACATGGGTCCCCATAACAGGTTAGTTCAATCCAATACAAAATTACTTATTTTCTATTTTTTTTCCCCTAAGAAAAACACTAGCCTTGAAAAATCATGGTGTGTTTTTGCCACACGTGAGCATAAACATCTTACTGAAAGACATTCCCGGGTACTAAGATGCCAAGCATAACAAGAACCAGCAGAAGGACAGACAAATTAAAACAAAAATATAACTTTAAAAAAAAAAATCAGGATACATAATTATTTAAACAAATCATCACATAAACTGGTGGATTATCAGTCTGCTCATATTTGTAATCAGATATCTTTCTGAAATATGTGCTTCAACCAAAGGCAAGTTGTTGGTTCAGTTACAGAATAACAAGATGAAACGTTTTGGCTTGTGTTATAGAGGACAGGTGGGGTAATCTGAGGGTCTTTTCTGTCCCAAAAAAACACGTGGGTATATTTTTCTAAAATCTATTGACTCTCTTATTTTCATAATTTGAATTTTTAAACAAAAAGGTTCTTATCCAAACCTTCAGGTACCACCATCATTTATAAACAATATCGCACAAGAAATAAATAAAAAAAAAACATTTAAACATAACCAAGTAAAACTATAAACTAATGTCTCATCTCTTTTGACTTTATGAATAGAGTTGTTTATTTGCTTCATACTGATGACTCTTGGGATTGGTAATATGGCAAATATATGTGATATAAATGTATTTTTCTTATCCCCTAACTTGCACACACTTTTTCCTTTACTGACTCACTTTCGCTTGTTTTGATAAGTGGCAATCATCTCTTTCCACTTGATGTCTGAATGTTGCAACTTCACATAGGAAGGATCCGAACCCCTTGCTGCAGGAGTGCCAGTACAGAACTAGTATTTTGTTCTCCATCATAGCTTGCCACCGGGAAAGTTAATCCAAACCGACTCCTAGCAAACTGGAAATCGGTGGATTGCTCCTGACATTACTGCTTCGATGCCGGGATTTTTATTTTTTTTTAAATATTTGTTAATATCTGGGGAGTCCTACCTTCCAGAACTACACAGTTTGTCCAGAAAACTCTGAATTCACTTTAAAGAGAGTTCCCAGCCACCAGAGACGTCTGACAGACAACTTGACCTAAAGCCTGGAAATGCCAGGCAGCAAATAAAAAACATTGCTTCATTTTTAAGCCAGTCCGATGCTTTTTGCTGCATAACTTACATTTTTCTAACCCTAGGCATGGACAATAGTGAACATAGTGTTTTCTCGTGGGGTCCTGGTTTAGGACGATTGGTGATTTTGCATTGGGCTCTTCTCCTCAGTGTCATTTTGACTGCACAGAGTATGAGCGCTCTTTGAGTAGGGAAAAACATAACGGTTCTGCTCTCTGTGGGCAAAAGGTAGATTGAAGCAATGATGAGCAAAGGGTAAATTCTTGCCCTTATATGTCTGAGCCGTTTATGGAGAAGCAAATAGAATAGCTGAGGCATGTGTCAGGAACCAAGCCCATCCTGGCTCGGAGGAGTGTGTGCCGGAGCCGGCAGCTGGCTCCTCTGCAAAGAGCGGGGTGTGCATCGCTCCCTCTGCGGAGGTGGCTTCATCCCGGGGGTTGAAACAGCCCCGTGCCGTCTCTTCCAGGACAAACCCGTCAGAAACAGGCAGCTGCAGGCACACCGCCCCTGCTCCTGCTCCGCAGCTCCTCGCTGGACACGAGCACAGCAGGGTGGCCACAGAGATGGCCTCCAGAGTCCTGCTTCCTGGAGGTGATTGCCAAGCAGAGGCAGGGGCATGTCTGCCCAGCTGATAATTGCCTTCACAGACACAATGTGATTTTATAAACAAGGCTCGTATCCGTTAGGCTGCTCATGGCAGTGAGACATTTCCTATTCCACCCTTTACTGAGCAGAGATTTTTTTTGATTTTCTTTTTTTGCTCTCTGTTACTAATTGGATAGTGATACAGTAAATAAATATCAGCTTGTGGCTCAAGCTGTGCTAGCTCTCCTCAATACGCAACAGGAGCCCTGAGCATCTAAATGTCTATCGCTCCTTCAACAGTCAGGACAGCCTCTTAGTCATAGTGACTAATGGTATCTTTGACCATAGGATTATTTTTTTCTAATGCATCTGAGCTGTCTATCCCAGGCGAAAACCACTCTGGATCCAACGAGTGCTACAGTCAGGCTACACGCTGCTAATCCCTCAAAGGGAAGCATCTCCATGAGTGTTTAAGATGATTCCTCTTGCTAACATCTCACACCAGGGACTGAGGTGATTTTAGGGAGCTTTACAATTCTCTCCCCCCAGGATACAGCAGGGACAGCCTGTGCAGGATGAATCAACGCCATACGTCAAGCACTGTTTGTATATGTTTCAGCGTATCCAGGCAAAATCTTTTAACTTTCCATCCTAGAGCCCGAGCAGCACTTTCCTGAATGTCAGCCAGGAAAATTTTGTAGATTTGGCAGCAGGACTGTGGGAAGCCTGGTTAAAGACCAGCCCAGAGTGCTGGAGCAGAGGCTTTATATAAAGAGAGAGAATCCAAACACCTTCCTTTGTTTCACGCTACAAACGAATACAAATGGAGCCCTGAGATTGCGATCAGGACCTATTGTATAAGCACAGGCCTTTCCATTACTCCATTACAGCTTTTTGGCATGTAGAACTTCATTATTTTTCAGCTGGAAAACTAATTAAAATGAATTCTTTCTTATTTATTGGAGTGTTAATGCTTCAGTTCTTGAGTCCTCTGCTGGCTTCCAGCCATTTACTTTTGGTCCCAAGGGCAAAGCCTGACAAATTAAGATAAAGCCATTACTTAACGTTCCCCTCCTGAGAGAAAAACAAGAAGTATTTCCTGTTCTTATTAATTGCATGAAGTCAATTTCCACGGTAAAATTTCAGTATGATCAGAGCCTCTGCACCCGACATTGCTCTCTGCCTGCACCCCCAGCTCGGCTGCAGCGGCAGAGGCAGGGAAAGCCGCCGGGCTTCAGCTGGGCTGCCAGCATCCCGGAGGAAATCACAGGGTAAATGGAGGCTTTGCTCAGGTGCTTGGCCTTTGCCATTCGGGAATCACCCTCTCCAGTACCTCTGAGGTATTTTCGCTTTGAGAGGCGTAATACGTAGTGCTGTGCTTTACCTCCAAGGAGAAACCCAGGGATCCCGGCCATGCCAAGCAGGTTAGTCAGAGCTGTGGTATGGGCACTGCCCAGTTCAAGCACATTCAAAGCAGCCAAAATCCACTTCTT